>CM032335.1:49855593-50402043 GCA_019022515.1 Quercus aquifolioides
TGATCCATAGTCTCCTCACAATAGCGACACATGACACACCAGTCAACAAAAGCAAGACCCCTACCTTGTAAATTGTCAACTGTGAGAATTTTATCTCAAGCGGCGGTCCAAACAAAAAAAATAAACTCATCGATGTGCCTTAACTCTCCAAATACCTTTTCAAGGGAAGACATTGGAGTGGGAACCTTGCAGCTCATTAAAATGCGAATGGATATCAAATTCTCCTTTCTTCTTTAATTTCCATCTCATGTTGAAGGTATATTAGATTCCAAAATGTGAACGAAATCCACCACTAATCCAATTCCTAGTCATTCATATCTTGAATGAAGTGAACATCCCAAGTCCTCACTTCCACCCCTGTCTTGTCAGTGAATACTGTTTCTTAGGGTTATCTTTTAATTTTCTTGTTTTTTTTTTTTTTTCCTCTTGATTGTCCTACATCACTCTGTCTCTTGAATTTGATCGGCTAGGTTCGGATTGTTCAGAACCTTTGAACTTGACTCTGTTGGCTATATTGAAGTCTGTTGAGACCTAGGAAGTCAAGAATCTATTTTTCCTTTTGGAAGATGGTCATTCTGGAAATCATTCCGGTATGTCACCATGGTTTCAATGCAAGTTTCTGGAATTTGGCTCTTTTTTGGAGACTTTGGTTGAAGGTTTGGAACAACAGACTTCTAAAATGGGGAAGATGGGTTTCTTTTTGCATCTCTACTGTTAAATTCTTTATTCTTATTAATGGAAATCCTTGTGGTTTCTTTGAAAGCTCTAGAGGTATAAGACAAGGTGATCTGTTATCTCCTTTATTGTTTGTCATTGTTATGGATGCTTTTAGTAAAATGTTGGATAAGGAGGCGAGAGCTAGTCTGATGTCTGGTGTTAGGGTGGGTTCCATAAGTAACTCTTTGCAAGTAACCCATCTTCTCTTCGCTGATGATAGGATAAGGCGGTGAGGGATGGTCTCATGTATGGTGTTAGAGTGGGCCCCACGGGTAACTCTTTGCAAGTGACCCATTTTCTCTTTGTTGATGATACCTTGGTCTTATGTGATGCTAATCTTGGTCAGATTTTGTTTCTTTGGCTGGTGCTGTTTTGGTTTGAAGTTGTTTATGGGCTGAAAATTAATATGGGAAAGTCGGAATTAGTCCTTGTGGGTGTGGTTCCAAATATAGCAGATATGGTGGATGTGCTAGGGTGCAAGCAAGGCTCCTTCCCGATGAAATATTTAGGTCTTCCGCTGGGTGCAAATGTTAGAGATAGTTCTATTGGGAATCCAATTATTGAGAAGATGGAGAGGAGATTAGTAGGATAGAAATGATTGTATCTTTCAAAAAGAGGTAAAGATACTTTAATTAAGAGTACTTTTTCCAATCTTCCAACTTATTTTCTCTCTCTTTTTCCTATCCTGTTGGAGGTTGCAAACTATATTGAACAACTTCAACGAAATCTTCTTTGGAGTGCTATGGGGGATGAGAAAAAAACTCACCTGGTTTAATGGCTATGGTTTGTGCTACTCTTCATTTTGGGGGCTTGGCTATTAGAAGTTTTAACAAAGCGTTGTTTGGAAAATGGTTATGGAGATTTGGGAATGAGCGATAGGCCTTGTGGAGGAGAGTGATAGGGATAAAGTATGGTTGTGGGTTGGTGCTCTCTTCCCGTTACTGGCCCTCATGGAGTGAGTTTGTGGAAGTCTATTAGCCATGGCTGTCCTTTCGATCGTCACATCCAGTTTGAGGTTGGGGCTGGGCTTACTGTTAGATTTTGGCAAGACATTTGGTGTGGGGTCTCCCCCTTGAGATTGAGCTATCCGGAATTATTTGCTATAAGTCGAAATAAGGAGGCTTATGTGGCTGATTTGATGAAGTTCCCAAATGGTGTTCTCTTCTGGAAATTAAATTTTGTAAGAGCCATTCAAGATTGGGAGTTGGAGTCCTTATCAAATTTCCTGGATAGTTTTTATAGAGTTTCTTTGAGGGGAGTTAGGGATGATAAGATTTGTTGGAAACCTCCTAAGGGAAGTGGTTTTGCAGTTCACGTTCACTCATATTACCAGATTTTGACAATCAGTCCTTCCCATGGAAGACTGTTTGGAAGCCTAAGGTCCCTTGTAGAGTTGCTTTTTTTTATTTGGACTACAATTTTGGGGAATATTTGACTATTGATAATCTTCAGAAATGGAAGATTTTGAGTTTAGATTGGTGTTGTATGTGTAAAATAAATGGGGAATTAGTAGACCACCTTCTTAACCATAGCCCTCTTGCTTCTGATTTGTGGTCTATTGTGTTTACTTTGTTTGGCATTCACTGGGCTTTGCTGAAGACGTTGGTGGAGCTGTTGGCAAGGAAAGTTTGGGTGGCATTAGAATAGTGCTATTTGGATGGTTGTCCCTCATAGTTTGATGTGGTGCATTTGGTAGGAGAAGAATAACCGGCTTTTTGAGGATTTAGAGAAAACAGTTTTAGATCTTAACTCTTCTTTTTTAAGACTCTTTTGGATTGGGTTTCAGTGTTAGGCTTTTGTTTTTTATTTTATTTTTTTAAATTTTTAGTTCATGGTTTCGTGGACTTTTGTACTTTATGCACTTGATTTGTATTTTGTCCCTGATTTATACTTTCTGTATACTTAGGTGACAGTGACACCCTTCTTCTTTTTTAATATATTTTTTATTACTTATCAAAAAAAAAAAGAGGAAGTTTTTTAAAGTTAGGGGTGCCCCCCTATTGATGAAAACACAAGGAAGAGTTGATTGAGATGGTTTGGTCATGTTTAGAGGAGAATGGTTGATTCACGGGTAAAAAAGAGTGAGTTGATTCAAGTTGCGGGAATGAAAAAATTGTAGAAGACGACCAAAAATAACATTAGTAGAATTAGTTAAAAAGGAAATGTCAATTAAAGAAGTAATAGAGACCCTATAAAAAAAAAGAAGTAATAGAGACTATGACTTTGGATAAAATGGAATGGAGAAAAAGAATACATGTGGCCATCCATAGCTGACCCCAAAAAATTTGAGACTAATGCTTTGTTGTTGTTGTCAAGAGTTCAACTCAAACTTGAGGCTCATGGTTTTATGGCTGTAATGGCAACACTGGATTGAGTTGTAAAAAATGCTGTTTCCTTTTTTTTGTGCCTAGTGCTGTGACATGGGACAAAGGAGCTCCCTTAACAAATTGACATGGACAGCAGCACAGAGATTTTTATCTACATTTAATTATGGCATATCTTAACAGAAAAGATTGTTGTGTGAAGTTCTATAGGATGAGAAGGGTAACCTAGGGAATCGTTTAAATCTTACCAAGAATGTTTGAATTTTGGAAGGGTTTGAGGGGCTGGAAACAGGATTAAAGGCTGCAGGATTTTATTTTGCAGCAGATATTTTTGGAGAACTAGGGATATTTGGGTTAGGGATTGGTGGTGGAAAAAGTCTTGAAGAATAGGTTGGATGAAGGTCCAATTATAGAGCACCAAGTGAGGTATGTTTTGTATCTCAAACAGGGGAGAAAATGAAGAAATTTGGATCTGAAAAGGGCCATGAATTATAAATCAGGAACTGTCACAGAGCTAGTTTTGTGGGTTTGGATGCTAACAAAGGTTCAATCGTGCTAGGGTTTTTGACCTATGGATTTGAATGTTCTAAGTGTGCGTTTGGATTCAATTGAATCCACGTTTACGTTTTGCGTTTTCAGATTTTTTTTTTTTTTTCCCCTGTGTGTGAACAGTAACATCACATGGGTTCACTGCATAGGGGACAAAAATCACTGTTTACGCACTGTTTATCACTGTTCACAGCACTGTTTACGCACTAAAAATATTAAAAATGGGTCCCACGGTACTATTCACATATTTAAAAATTATTGTGCTATAGTATTTTTAGTTTTCAATTTTCAGTTTCAGCAACAATAAGTTCAATCCAAACGGACCCTAAGGGTAATGAATTAAGGTCTGGATGCATGGATTCAAGTTGCTCAAAATTATAGAAAAAGGAAGAAAAAGATAAATCTAAGTGTTGTACCTAATTTTTGATGCAGCAAGGGCAGTTGCAAGAGTAGGAAAAATTGGGGGAGGAAAAACAGTACAACCCTAGGCTTCACCACCTAAGGTTTTCTTTAATCAAGCACCAAGCACTAGAAGGAACTTCTTAACCAAAATTGTACTAATCCATCATAAGCCATTCTCAATAGTATATTTTGGGCCTTCTATATAGAATTCCAAAGTTACATCAAACATGGAAAGAAAATAAACTCATAATGAGATTTTACATAACATATGGAAATAGAATCAAATAGCAATAAATCTCTCTAGCATTAATCAGTGTTAATCAACATCAATCATGGTCAATCTGTTCCAACAAGATCAATCAGCACTGATAGCTCCAATTTGGTGTCTGCACCAGTTTTACTAGGCATCAAACCCTTGCACTTCAGGGTGGCTATGCTTATAATTCTTTAGTTGCAATTGGGACTTGGTGTGTTGATGGTGCTGCTGCTGATGGTCAAGTTATCACTAGTAAAGCAGGTCTCACATACTTGGACAAAGTTTTGATGGAAAACTTACGTATAATGTAACTCAAGATTTACATTTTCATTTATAATACTGCATTTAGAACACCAAAGATGGAGGAAAAGAGATCAATATATTAGCCAGCTCACATTATTTCTCTTAAGGACATTTTCCAACGAGTATCTTATCAATTTTTATGGGAACCCTTTCATTCACTTACTAATCTGCCTGACTATAGACGTGGTTTCTTTCCGAATTTTTACAAGTTATCTTTTATTGTTTTACTCTGCAATCCTAATTTAAGAATATTAATAGCTTTCTATCTTTGCTTAACTATTATTTTGTGACTTGTTATGTTGTGAGTGAAGGTGGAATTGTGAAGAATTCTCTACGACCTGCAATTCCAGAACATTGTGATCCTGAGTGGAGGAAGCTGATGGAACAGTGCTGGTCTCCTGACCCTGAAATCCGGCCATCATTTACTGAGATAACCAACAGATTGCGTTCTATGTCTATTGTGCTTCAGTCAAAGGGAATAGTCCGGTGAGGCATGCGAAGCCCAATGTTTCCTCATCAATTGATAGTGTAGATATGCACCTATTTTTTTCTTCATGTACCAGGATTTTCTAGTATCTTCAAGAGAAGTGAATGGGGCTGAGGATCAAAGCTTCAAGGCTGAGCATGAGTCCAATTTGATGATTTATTGTTTCTTCTCCCATTGTTAATAACGATATCTCCATTTGTTCATTCTTTTTTAGTTTTTAACAACACAAGGTAGTAAATGATGAGAGGAGCATATATTGTCCCATGCTTAGTTTGCTCATGTTTTTCCCAGAAAACCCTTTGTTAATATGTACATACGAATACTTAAGGCATAGAGTTGTGCATTGCTGTATCTACTTCACATCCGAATTGTGAGTCTTTTTGTCCTCTACGTTTTGAGAGGTGGAGATGTAAATTTACCATTATTGTAATGTAAAACAGTGAGGCTTAAATATGATTTTTTTTTTCCTTTTCCTATTGTTAGATGATTTTTTCTTGTATTTGTATTAGTTAAGATTTAACTGTAACATTATGTCTTAAGATGACTCTTTCTCGGATTTTATCCATTTGAAACTCGCATGAATACTTTATGATGCCAGTAATATGTTAGGGACACTGTATTTGTAAGGAATAACTTAAGCATAGGAAACCTTTTGCAGCCGTGTTCCCTTACTAGTGTGTTTTGCATAACATAACAATTTTTTTTGGATAGATATGGTAGAAATTCAATATATGACGTCGGTTTCATGATAATTGTTTTTTTATTATCAAATCAAAACATCAATTAGTTTTTAGTATAGGCAGGGTTCAAGCCTGAGATCTCTTATTCAATAAGAAGAGATTTTATTAATTGAGTTAGCTAGAACCTTTAATAAATGCAAACATAAGTGCTCTAGCTCATCGCTAGGATTGGTGTTGGATGATACATGAAGCTCAATTTAAAAAAAAAAAAAAAAAAAAGGGAAATAAGTGAATTTTATTCCGTATGAAAAGTGGAAAATACATCATGGAGAAGAACTTGTTCTAAGAAATAAGTACTCTTTTTAATCCAAACAGAAAAATCATTAATGTCAAAGGCATATTTTGCTAACAAATGTGCAGGTTTATTACCCTGCCTACAAACAGGGCGGAGTTTAACACGGCGAAAATCATGTAGGGGAGATTTCAAACCATAAACAACATGTGCCACCAAAGAGGGAGAGGGAGATTGATCACTAAGAGCATTGTAGAGAATCAAAGAATATCTCTCAATTACCTAGTCATAGATCCCCATCTCAAGAGTAAAATGTAGACCCGATTCAAGAGCTTTTGCTTCAGCTTCAAGGGCACCTAGAGGAGCATCAATCTTCTTGCTCAAAGCGGCAATTAAATGGCCCTTCTCATCACATATGACTGCACCCATAACAGCTGCCTTCTGGCCCGCGAACACTGCACCATCCACATTGAGTTTAAAGAAAGGAGCCCTAGGAGGAACCAACTGACAATCTAGCCCCTCAACAGTGGCTGAGGGGAAGAAAGTTGCCATACGAAACTCTTCAAGATACTGAATGCACCATTTTGTTATTTCTGAACCCTCCTTTCTAGCCCCTCCATGTTGGACTTCATTTCTATTGGTCCAAACGACCTATGCAATCATAACAATAAGAGCTATGTCCTCACAAGTCCACTTCTCGATCATCATCACCCTGTGTAAGAGGTCCATAAAACTATGGTATTGAGTTGTAAAAATCGGTTTGGACAGATTTGTGCATCTCCAAATCACCTGAGCTCGTGGGCATGATCAAAAGATGTGGCTCAGGAACTCTGAGTAACCGTGGCAAGTTTTACACAGGTCTTCTTGGATAACTTTCCTTTTCATTAGTTTATAGGCACTGTGTACATTAAATAGCCTATTTGAAGATTCCTCCCAGATTAACTTACCATCAGGCATTCGAGAGTTGAGAGGAATTCCAAGGATGGCTTTGACTTCATGAGGAACAAATACTCGATTACCAAGCTTGCATTCCAATCCCCCGTGGCATGGTTCATAAGCTCACAGACACGAGCAACAGGGTGGAGAGTGTTCAGAGGAGATATAACCCCCTGTAGGTTGATGGGATTGTCAACCATTTATCCTTCAAACCTGAGCATTCATGACATTACCAACCTGTCAGCTAGCGCAAGCCACGCCTAACTAAAGGTTGAGTCGCCAAAATGCTACACCATGCATATGAAGGGTTATTCCTTAGAGAAGCTTGCACAAAATCACAATTTGGGAAATACTTTTCTTCAAAAACTCGGTACAAAAGAGAGTTATTGGAAGTTTGCAATCTCCACCTTGTTTGGCGAGAAGTGACATATTGAAAGGTTTGAGTTGTTTGAAACCCATATTCCCACGAGCCTTTGGAGCACACAATTTGTCCCAACTAATCCACACCATCTTCCTTTCATCCTATTTCTAACCTTACCAAAAATTTCAGATCAAAATGTTAGCTCATCACAAAAAGAATCAGGGAGCTTGAAATAGCTTGTAGTGTATGTGGGGATAGTCTGTTGTAGACACCTCATTTTGTACCCCTTACGACTCAAGCTTCCACTCTCCAAAGACAACATCACTCGGAGGCCCAGGGTTGATTTATGATCCAATTTTGTGAATTTTTAGCTTGAATGATGTTTTGGTGAAGAAAAACCTACAGAAAAACCCTAAGTATGCGCACACATGTTTAATTCACGCGCTCACATACTGAAATCATGCGTACGCATATCCCGTGTATGCCTATGCATTTAGGTTTCAAAATTTTGTAAGGAAAGTTTTTGTGAGTAAAACTGTGTAGAGCAAATCCCACATCGATTGGGAGCCAACCTACACTCTTATATGATCACTATAAAAAAAAGGCCCCAAAGGCACTTTTACCAAAATATGCCGAATTCACTAGAAAATAAAGAATCAAAGAGGGAGTTTTTATTCTAAAACATCCTCAAGGATGCTCTTTTACCAAAATATGCCGAATTTGCTTGCTCGGGACATATTTTGGTCTTAACCTTCGAGTTTCAAAGCTTACTAACCTTATTGGTTTTGTCTTAATTAGATTGACTGAGGGGAATGATCAAATCAAAAGTTCAAAGGAGTTCTAGTGTGAGGTAAAGGTTTAACTTTGTCTCTCACTTTCTTGTTTGTTTTATTTATTTATTTATTTTTCATATTTTATTGCTTTGATATCCTCTCTGTTAGTCTAAGTTGTTTAGTTTATGTATTTGAAGCATGATAGGTTGCTAGAAATTGCTCTTTTGTTTGTTGTTTCTAGGTGTGTATGCATGCGAATACCACGTGTATGCGCACGCATGCTTGTGCCTAGAAATCCAAATTTAGGGTTTTTCATGTTTTCCTTGTTTTATTTCGTTTTTACTCACATGTTTAGCTTCTATTTGGTTTAGTTCTTGCATGTTTAGGACCTAGGTTAGCGAGATAACATGCTTTATTTGTTTTAATTGCTAGATGAATGATTAGGGTTTATATATTGAATGAATAATATAAACATGCATATGGACATGAACATGCATCAATGCATAGGTGCTGTGATGCAATGAGGCAAGTGAGGTAAGTCATGCATAAGTCATATGAACATGCATTTGGTTGTTTGAATATGATATGGTTGAATGTTGTGATGATGTCTTCAAATGATTAAATATGTTTGATGCTTGATACCATGATCTCATATGCTATTGCCTTGTGAATATTTTTGTGATTTATTGCTTGCTACCCTTGGATATAAAGCATGATTTATTAGATGATTGAATTTGGGATAATATGCCTTGTTGTGTGCTAGATGTGTGTGTGTGTGTGAGTATGAGATGAACATGTTAAAGGATCATTTGATGGGATTAGGATTTGGAACACAATGAGTGAAGGCCGGCTTACGGGTCGGGTGGGGTTAGGTGCCTAAAACCTTCCCATCCCCATACCTAAACTCCAGACACGTGCTTTGATAAAGATGGTAAAGATTAGTCCTTCCACAAGGGTGCTACACATATGGTTCCTAGACCTACTCTAGGTGGTGACCATTTTCACCCTCCACCCGATTCACTCCAGGCCGATGCTTACTTCCCACGAGGAAATCACTCGTCACGGGCACTTACGCCCACACATGTGCCATAACCTTTATTAATACTTCCTTCCTAACTTTGGAGAGCAATTTTTCATTCCACCCTGCTAGTTTCTTAGCAAGCTTTTATTTTAGATTAATAAAAGTATTCATTTTATTCCGCCCTACAAGGGAGGGGAGGCTAAGATACTTTTCATGTTGTCGAATAACTTGTGCACCAAATCTCTGTATGATATTATCTTGTATTTCTCTTGCAGTGTTACCACTAAAAAGTAGAGAAATTTTTTCCCTATTAATTCTCTGACCCTAAGTTTTCTCATAAACCATGAGGATTCACTGTAGAGAGTCACACTCTGTTGGAGTTGCTTTACAAAAGATAAGGCTATCACCTGCAAAAAAAAAAAAAAAAAAAAGTGGAAAATTTTTGGACCTCTGCACATAGAAACACCTTCCAAACTGCCTACAACAACTTCTCTCTTTAACAAAATTAAGAGCCCTTCTACACATAATAGAAACAGGAAAGGAGAGAGGGGGTCCCCTTGCCGTAGACCCCTAGAAGGGGTGATACAACCTCGAGGTTTACATTAATTCTTACTGAGTAGTTCACTGTAGATATGCATTGCATCATAAGCTTTCTCCACTTACTATTTAAACCCAATTTCTCCATACTTTTATCAAGGCATACCCATTCCACCCTATCATAGGCCTTACTCGTATCAAGTTTCAGAGCCATCTCCCCCACCAAGCTATCTTTCTTATGACTTATATGTTGCATAGTCTCAAAAGCCACTAAGATATTATTAGTGATCAACGTTCCATGCATAAAAGCACTTTGGGGATCACTAATAATAGATGGTAAAAACATTTTAAGCCTATTTGCAATTACTTTAAAGGCAAGCTTATAGATAATATTGCAAAGGCTAATAGAAATTCAGTCACTTTCTTAGGGTTTTTACTTTAGGAATTAAAACAATATACATTTCATTAAACTATGGGGGAATGATGCCCAGGTTAAGGAAATTTGATATCATTTTCGTGACAACTTCCTCGATTATAGGCCAGAAGTGTTGAAAGAACATATGAGGCATTCTGTTTGGCCCCAAGGCTTTGAGGGGATACATTTCTTGAGGGATTTCTTGATATCGCCTGCATGGAAGTCCGAAGTTAAATCATTGTTCATAGCCTGTGAAACTTTGGGTTCTACTGCATCAAGTAACTTCGTAAGCTCAGATGAATGGGAAGTGGTGAAAAAGTTCGAATATGAGTTTTTAACATTCTTATCCATTTGCTCGATATCATCTTGCCATATATCATTATCATCAACCAACCCCTCAATCAAGTTTTTATATATATCTACTTGAAGCCCTAGAGTGGAAAAATCTAGTATTTCGATCCCTAGCTTGTAGCCAACCAACCCAAGACCTTTGATTTCACATCATATCCTCTTTATTAAGCCAACAATTTAACTCTACCAGTGTCTCCCTTAAGGCCTTAATATTATCGAGTGTTGTAGGTAGTAACTCCAAATGTTCCAATTGCCTTTGTAATTTTGTAATTAGATTACCCACTTGGCCAAACTTCTCCTTATTTTACACTTCTAGCTGACTTCTACATGTTTCTAGACAACTTTTAAGGAGAAACTCAGAGGCTGAGATAAGTCCCTCCTCCCAAGCCTTCACTACCTCACATCTCTGGTCTTTTAGCCACATGGACTTCAAACAAAATAACCTATGCTGCTTTTGACAACAAGGTGTTGGGACTGGATTAAGAAAGAAAGGGCTGTGTTCAGAAGAGGGGGAAGCGAGCTGATATATTTTGATTTTGGGAAAAGAGAGATGCAAATCAGCATAGCTAGAGCCTATTCAATTGTTCCCTAATTTTTAAGCCATCCCTTATTTGATATATCCAAGTAAACTATGGCCTAATAAACTCAATGTCTTTGAGTCCACACCATTTTTTTTTTTTTTGAGAAACAAACTAACTATTAAACACACACACACACACACACACACACACACACTTAATTATACTTTCTCACCAAACTCAAACACATTACTTAACCCAAAGTACCACTACAAAAGGGCCTAAGTCCACACCAATTAATTGTATCATTAAATTGTCTCATTTGTTGATGAGGTCGAGACCAACTCCCCTCCTTTTCGGATGTGCCCAACAACACATTGAATCCCCTGTTGCAAGCCACAACAATTGAGAGGTCCCCCAAAAAGACTTAAGTAACCACTACAACTTTTCCCCTCTTTGAAGTTTCAGGATTACCATAGTGTAGACACCCTATTTCGTTCCAACCTATATCCAAGCCCCCTGGTCTTAATGATGAGAAATCAAAATCGCTACAAAAATGATCAGCATCGTGTGTGGAGCCCAGTGACTTAATAGAGCCCAAAATGTGATCCAAGAAACCAAGTCTGAAGCCAAAATCCATTTTAAGCCCAAAGCCCATTTTTAAGTCCAATTTCTAGAAGGCTTACAAAAATTGTGTACGCACCTTTTGTAAGCTAATTTTTTAAAAGGCTTACAAAGAGTGCATACATGTGTGTATGAATGCGTATGCACTTAATTTAATGTGTACGCAATAAATACCCCCACTTTCCACCACCAAAGGGATCCCAACTTTCATAATAGCGTAAGCTCTGCCAAAATGACTCCAAAATACTTAGTGAGTTTCTAAAAGTGTGGGGACAATTTTTATGAGTACTTGATTGAGTTTTCTATCATTTGGTTATTGTAAAACTAATTTTTTCTCATGATTTCTCAATCACACTAATTATTTTTGTGATCCTATAGCCATCTTTTCCACTAGTCTTAGGTTTCTTCATCAAAACCCAAAAAAGAACCTTTATCCAAGTTGTTAATTCACACACAAAAGTGCGGCAGTCGATTTCGACCGATGAATTGGTCAACCAATATCACTGTAAGGTGTTAAAAGGGTAAGATATGAGCCTTTCCCATGACTCATATTCTCCCCCTTGATTTTCTTTATTTATTTCATTGTTGTTCTTTTCTCTTTATTTGTTTTATTATTATTATTTTAGGTTGATATATTATTTGGTTGTTTTTATCAATATGATGCATGATGTGTTTGATGATACTGTGATAACAAACTATTTACATGTGCTTCATTGTTATTTTCTATGTACAATCTGCATCTAGAATCGGGTTGAAGCCCTAGGTGCATATGCTAGCATAATGATGCGAATGCATCCATTATGCTACGTACGCACTTCGAGGGCAAAACCCATTCTTCGTTCTTCATTTTATTTTTGTTTATTTATTTGTTTTATTTTACTAATGTTGAATAATTTTTATTTATTTTTCATGTAGTTTAATCCGTTATTTGAATTTATATATCTTTTTTGTTTGTTTTTTTGCAATATATTCAAAATACCAAAAATATCTTCTTCTTTTTTTTAATTAGCTTTCTTTCCTTTTTAATGATTAGGGTTAGTTGAGGGTCTTAAAATCTGAAAGGTTAATCATGGAAGGTAATCTGGCATTAATGTATTATTTCCTAAAAGATAATGGTCTTAAATGCATGAAAGACTAAAACATTTCCCATAAAAGATGATAGTTAATTAGATTTAAATGTTCATATTTAAATCTGATTCTCTTTTGTAAGGACAGTCTTAAAAGTCTAATTCAAGATTAAAATATTTCCAAGTTGAGGTAATCAAGCTTTAATGATAAAAGATGGTTAATTTGAATTTAAATCTAAAAGTCAATTAAGGAAAAGACAAGTGATTAATGAGGTATTAATTGACAAACATTAATGGTTGAAAATCAAGAGATTTTGGAGATGGCTGAATTTAAATTCAAAGGTTAATTAGAAAGGGCAAAGTAATCAATGACTTATTTATTTGGTGATCCTTCCTAAAAGACTTTAATCTTTGCATTCAAACTAATTTGATATCTAAGGCCATAAATGTTAGCTAATTGAAGAGCGCATTTAAAGATCAAAAACACTTTTAATAATTGATGTTGGGTTTATTAAAGGAAAGATATTCAAGACTTAATGAAGACTTGATGCAGATTGGTTAAGGAAGAATAAAATATTTTAATATTTTATGTTGTTTTTTCTTTCCTAGTGGAATTATGATTTATTTGCTTTTACAAGTTCAATTAAAATCCTTTCTCTAGTTGAATTAGGATTTTAATTGTTTTTCTTTTCCTAGTTAAATTGTTTTCCTTTCTTAAGTAGAAGTAGGTTTATTATTTCTTTTTCTAAAAGGAGTAGGAGAAATTTTATTCCTATAAATACTTTTTATAGAGAGGTTGATTAATGTTATGTGATGATTAATAAAAGCTTGTTAGAGAGGTTTTCTCTATTATTTTGCCTAGTAGCCTAGTTGTGAAAGACCGCAAAAGTGTCTCTAAAAAAAGAGATTTTTGGGTGCTTTGAAGGACACCTCTCTTTTTGGGTAAGTGTTGTGGAGTCGCCACTTATTTTTTTTATACAAAAAAATAAGAAAAAAAACTAAATACAAAATACATGACTGAATTGTTCCATTCTCATTGATTGAATAAAAAAGAATACATGTTTGATAAATTGAGTATTACATAGCTTTGGTCCTAGTTACAAACTACCAAATAATTACATGGCTTTTTGTCATAGTTACTCTGTGGGGAAAAACAACTAACTTGGCCCAGACCTATTTGAAGACCACTGTTCGTCGAAGAGATAAAACATTCAGAGGCTAGTAAGGCATTGAGAGGAAAGGTGTACATCGAGAGATTCATCCGAGAGTCCAGACCCCGATCCAGAAGTTTTTCTACATGTGTATGGAAGTCAAGTGATCTTTCATGACAATGTAAGGAGGAAATGAACCTCGACACGCATGGGGATAACAGGAACAAAAAAATATCTAGAGACAAGCTTCAACCACCGATTAAATGCACTGCACCTACCTTCCTAGCGCATTTATGTTGAGAAGACCGAACATCTTTTCACTACGCACCACAAAGCTAAAGGGGGGTTTATGGGACATGCACTCAAGTAGGCATCTTGATGATGAACAAGTGGACGGTGAAGATGTAGGAAGTGAGTACTATATAAGATAGGGATGCCTCTGATAGGGGGGGATCGAAAATCAGAAGTAAAAAAGAGTGTACTCCATTACTGTAGCTCCAAGAATTGTAACCCAAGTTTATCAATGAAAAACACCTCTTCGGACGTTGCATTTACATCTGTCCGAGCACCTATTAATACAAATTCATCCACAAACATTGCTGTCTAACACTGCTATTTCATTGTTAGCCTAGCTCTTTCACCCACTCTCTACAAATTTATTGTCTTGGGTTCAGTGGGCTCAAAATCCATACCTTCTTGGGCTTGGGCAGCAAAAATTGACCCTACAGTTACAATCTACCCAAAATAAAAAACAAAGATAAAACCTAGGTTTACCTATCCAAAGACACTAAATTTGGAGGCTAGGTTATGGAATGGGAAGGTGTTAGACACCCATTCTGCCCAGACAGAGTCTGGTTTTCTAGACTCTTGTGACCAATGTACCCCTTTGTGCATGATATGGATGATATGTTGCATACATGACAAGCTAAATCACATAAGTTTATTTATGAATGCATCCTCTTCTTTATCAAAAATTTAGATCTGTGTTGTGATAAAAATTGATTTTGGTTTAGAAAAATCAGATCTGTTTTTTATGTGTAGAAAAAACAGTTTTTGGAGAGAAAAATTCAGATTTGTGTTTATTAAATAAATCAAAGTCTTTTGGTTTTAAAAAATATCAGATCTGTTTTTTTAGAACTAAAAAAAAATTGTTTTTTCGGTGAAAGAAAAAAATCAGATCTGTCTTATAAAAAAAAAAAAAATCAAATTTGTATATTGAAAAAAATCAGATCTGTTTTTATGTGTAAAGAAAAACAAGAAAAAGATTTTTTGCGAAGAGGACTATATTCATGAAATAAATCTATGCTACATGCATTAAACAAAACAAACACAACTATTCATGATCCCTTTTTTCATTTCAAAATTTGTTGTGCTAAAAAATCAGATCTACATCTAAAGAAAACGTAGATCAGTTTTTTTAAATAAGAAACATTCAGATTTGTATCTAAGGAAGATACAAACCAGTTTTTGATTGAGAAAAATTCAGATCTACATCTAAGGAAGATGCAAATCAATTTTTGATTTAAGAAAAATTCAAATCTGCATCTAAGGAAGATGCAAATCAGTTTTTTGATTAAGAAAAGATATGATAACAAGCAGATTTTTGAAATAAAAAAATAGATCTCAACAATAAAAGCATCATAAACATGTTCTAATAAAGAGAATATTGACAACATATGAGATGAACATTGGAAAATCAAACTAAACGCATATTTATTCATGCATTTCAAAATTAAAAGAAATAAAAGAATATAGGTTTTTTTTTTTTTAACTGTAGTATAGGGTTTTTCTTAATTGGGCGTACTAAGTGAAAATGTTATATCGCAAGATGTATAGATTTATGAAGAAGTTGGTTAAGGGATCCAATTGGGGGTTCATATATTTGTTCATTCCTGGACAACTTGCAGATTCCAAATGCTAAAACCATATTCCATGGAAGATTCAAATCCAAAATAGGTTTAGAGTTAGTTAGATTATGGTGTAGCCAATCTGTTAATGGATTTTCTCCAGTCTTGTAGCATGGGATTAACAACGAGTTTTGCATGGGTATATGATGAATATACTATGTTATATCACAATCACTCAGACTTAAAAATTTCTAATCTCTTTTTTAGAACTTATGTTAAGCTTTAGTGACTCGGACTCCCATACAATTACCATGTTAACTTTAATACCATTTGTTACAACTGATGAAAAAAAAAAAAAAAAAAAAAAAAAGAAGAAGAAGAAGAAGAAAAGAAAGCACTAACACATCTACATCTACACTAAAAGGACTAGTCAAGTTATATTTAAATGTTCTCATGGTTACTTATATAACCCAAATCTACTTACTACAAGCTTGATATGAGACTCAACACACATTCATACAATCCAATTTAATTTGATTCACACGATCCAAGGTATCATAAAGATAGGCAAGATCTTAGGATCAATAAGATAATTATGGGCTATTAGTGCCAGCTATAGCATAATAGTTACCTAACTGTTGTAACCCATATCACTTATTTGTCATAAACAACAATAAAAGAAAATGTTTGGGATCAGGGCCGGCCCAAGATAATTTAAGGCGTAGGATTGTAACACGAATAACTCATTTGTTCAAGACTATAACCAAGGAAGCAACAATGTTAAGAGTGAGATTATAGTTTAGTCTGCTCATGGGACTGAAGAGAAAATAAAGTAGATACACCCAAGGTCTCGAAGGTGACACCTTATAGTAAAGTCTTGAAGTGCCCCTAGTGTTTGACTTGTACTCTTGAAATTTTGATGACATGTTGTAGACACAATTAAGATTACATTGTCATGAAATTTGTCAATCTAAAACTTTGTAAGGATTCATTTCACATGTATGTCACATGCTATGTTTGTTATCACCGCAAATAATCACATTAATTTATTGGTAAAATATTAGCAAAAATTGTACTAATACACCTAATATTATCGCATCACTTTAAAAATAAATGAGAAAATCTATAAACACAAATTTTGTACCACAATTCTTATCACGACATAGAAAATTGTAATTGTGAAAGTAACGAGTGTTTTGTAAATAAGAAAGTTTATAAAAAAAATGGTAGATTCATGTAAAAGTAATAATTCATCAATTATAATTTCACATATTATTGAATTGTGATAAAATATGTGATCCTAAAAAAATGTGATTCAAAATATCATTTGACTTTGACTAGTGTGGATGGTTTGTAGTTTGTACTCTCTTTTTTTGAAAGGAGTTTGTACCGTCTTCAGAGTCAAGAGACTCAGAAAGAGATTTCAGTTTCACACCTCCGACCTCAACAACCATTTTGAGCATAATTTGATTCCCCCATCAAATCAAACGACTCTTTGGTAAATGCCATTTATTGGTATAGTTTCTTATTTTTTAGTTGTTGCTAAAATATACACTTTTTTATAGCCACTCGCCACCTTTTTTATGGCAAAGGTGGGGTTCGTTGCGTCCTGAGTCTCCGACCTCATATAAAATATTTTTCACGTGGGGGAGTTTACTTTCTTTTCTTTTTCCCCCCTTAACCTACGTTACCTACCCTCACAAATTTAGAAACAAATAATTAATTGGTCAGTTTTAAGATATAATCATTTTTTTTAACCTTAGAAAGATACCATTGGTCTTTAATTAAGGGATATATAAGGACATCCTTTGTAAAATTTGTCATTACTCATTAATTAGCCAATTTTTAAAAAATTTGTCTCTTGCCAAGTAAATATTTTAATTTTTTTAATTCAATAATTACAATAAGAGAGAAGATTTAAAGCCTCATAGTTTTCGTTTGAAACACCATTTTTTTTATAAAAGAATTAGGTTTAACCACCCGTTTACTAAAAGAAATTGTTACTAATTTCAGAAATTCAGTCCCATATATGATAAAAATAGTAATATTCAATATTTTTTCAATTATAGTCCCATTTCTCATAGTATTTGATTGGAGATATATCAATTTTGTGCTCATTTTTATTTTATATAAAACTTTAAAAAAAATTCTAAACACTACTGTATACACATTTTAAGATGAAGGAGGTAATAACTAATAAAAAGTAAATAAAAGGAACACAAATCATCCGTCACACTTTTTGTGTTCCATCAATCTCAAATTACTATATGTATTTATTGATTTTCCTTATAAAATAACCAAAGTTAAAAATAAAAAAAAAACCACATGGCATACTATAATTGGTGAAACATAAAATGAAAAACAAAAGTGTGATAGCGGATTTATATTCAAATAAAAGGGCATGCTAACAAGTGTCCAAAGGGTATAGGTTAAGAATAAATATATGCTTGATTATGAGCAATAATGCACATTTTTCAAAGAACAAACACTTGTTAATAATTCATTAGCTTACAAGCATAAATTGTGTGATTTTCTGGATATATGTGTACAGTTTGAATTTATTTTTTGAAAAATGCATAAAATATTATTATATATATATTATTTGGAAAATAGTTAATAAATGCTCTAAAAGTACTAGTTTAAGATATATTTCTAGAAACTTTTTATGTAAAAAGAAATAAAAAATTATTTTTATTTTTACAACCTTTTATATTTTTCATAAAAGTAATATCAATTTTTTTTAAAATAATTTATTAACAATTATTCTAAAAACACTTGTTAACGGTTACGGACCCATGATAATCGATATTCATGTATATGCTGAAGTAGGAAGCAGCAATAAACTAAAACTGAGTTATCAGAATTCATAATACCGGCCTCCCCCACTTGTAATCAGTTCCACTTTGAATATGTGGGGAAGCATCAATGTGCTTCTGAGTTGTCAGTGTGTGATTGGATCACTTTCTTGGATTAAATTTCTTTTCACTTTCCATGTCCAATAATTTTGAAAGAAAGAATGTCTGTCATTTCTATTGTTTTGTGATTGGAAAGCCTTTCTTGGTCTTTAACAAGTTTGGTTAATTAAATTGAATTTCTTGGTCTTTAACAAGTTTGGTGAGTGGGAAACCAAAATTCCAGCGAACCACCCCATATTTCTGTTTGGTTTGTCTCTTATATATTAAAGGACAAAGTTTTAGCTATAAACTTGGTTGAAGTTACTACTACAAGCTTACAACTTTTCCTAAAAAAATTAATATGATTACTGTACAGACACAATTTGATTCCCAAGCCCAAAGGATGTATGAACTTAGGCCTAAAGAGTCCAATACAATGAATTTGTAGATGGTTTGTTAGAAAACTGGGTTTTAATGAGTCAGACAACAAGTAAAGTGGATCCAGATGACAAGAAAATGAAGATAGAATGGTTTAATCTAAAGAAAATCGTCATCGACACAATCCGAGGAGATCAGTTCTTATATATTTCTCTCAAGTTTGATTACAAATTCAGCTCTTGATTGTTACAGTGTTTTTCTCTTAATTTCTCGATCCCCTCCCCTTAGGGTCTTCTTTCTATTTTATACTATCCTCCCCCTTCATTTCTACCCTCCACGTGTAGACTAGATTGCTGATGTTGATCATTGTCCCATCAGCATCTTCTTGAAGTCTTTGGAGAGTAGCTGTAAGGCTGAAAGATACTATTCAGGTATCACTTCTTCATTAATGCGGCCAGAGAGTTAGCTGTAGAGCATTTAATGCGGTGGTAGCAGCTTTCCCTTTAGATATTTCATGGCCTCCCTCTGTCCTGTTCCTTCTTGATACTTATCCTCATTAGTGGAATCGTTTGGAACGTTGTTCTTGATGTCAGACCGCACCTTCTGACCTCGAGGAAGCATTGCTCCTCGGCCCACCTTCTTGGATGATCATGATCAAACTTTACCTCTTTACTTTCCAACACGGATTCTTAGTAAGGCGTTTATCCGTCCTCGGATTACTTAATGTCCTCGAATTAGGCCCATTGGCCCAATATATACATAGACATGTACTCTTGGACCTATCACCCCTACAATTACATATTTTGAAATTGGATTACATATTCTTTATGTTCTTAACATATATATCAAATTTCTTGTCAATCAAATTTTATTTACTATTCAATTTATAAACATATTTTTTATTCATAATTTTAGAATACAAAAATTTTAAATTTAAATATTTGATTGATAACATAATTATTAATCTTACAAAAATTTTGCAAACGTGAGAGATATAAGAAAATTAAAAGTGTAATATAATAGTGGATTTGTTATTATTCACTTTCAATAAAAAGATATTGAGTGAAGTTGTAACCTTAGACTATAACAAAGTTTTTGGAAAATGAGTTATGAACAACATTTTCTGAAAATGCAGAAATTAAATGAATAATTTTAAAAAAAAGATTTTCTAGAAAACTATTTCACTTTCTTATGTTTAGTAACAACCTTAAAATGAGTTGAAAAATTATATTTTGACATCTTTTATTTAGCTTGGCATGAGATAGAGTTGTTTTCTATTATTATTTTTTTTTTTTGGAAAAAAAAAAATTCATCTCATGCTAAGCTAAATAAAGGAAGTCAAGAGATAATTTTCTTTTAATTCATTATTTTCCTTCTGATACTACCAAATATAGAAAAACATTGAAAACTATCTTTACTTAAAGTGTTCCATCGAAACAATGGATAATTCTACAAATTCACACCCATATGTCATACAAATAGAATTCTTCAATATTTTTCCAATTATAGTCCCATTTCTCATATTTGATTGGAGATTCATCAATTTGTTCTTCTTCTTCTTCTATTATTATTTTTTTATTATTTACAAAGACATTGCCTATTGAATCTAAAATACTGCCATATACACATTTTCAGATTAAGGAGGTATGCTAATTATTTAAAAAAAAAGATTTTGTTAATAGGTACCTTAAGAACTGGAGAAGAAGGTTTTAAAGTAACCCTACCTACATTGAAATTTGCATAAGTAAATAAAAATATAATTAAGTTGAAAGTGACTTAACTTTAAATCAAAAAATTTTACTGCCTTATGAAATTCTACCTTGGACACCCATTATAGCGAATACACTCTATCCCAATTTTTGTGTTCTATTTATACTTCATCCATCACAACTTTTCATGTATTCATTTGACTTTTTTCCACATCAAATTATGTAAAATATCATAAAAACTAAAAATTTTCCAATCAATCTCAAAAAATACCCACATTAACTTATGCCTATTGTGCAAAATGCATTCTTGTTACCGTACTTGTGCAAATATACACAAGTATTGTTGTTGTGCATTTTTTTTTCCTTTTTTACATCCTGAATATAAAGGAACAGAGTGGATGGTACGTATTATATAGTTGTGGTGTGTGAAAAGATCGAAACAATTAAAAGAATAAACAAAAATTAGTATTTTAATGAGATAGAGTTTAGAATAGATAATCTGATGTAGGTATTTTGATAAGTAGTTTGATTTTTTTTTAAAAGTACGTTCTTATGTTAAAATAGACATTTTTTTTGCATGAGCTGATTTTTATTTTATTTTGAGAAGTACCCTATCATGTTTTTATTTTTATTTTTATAGAGTTTCAACTTATGACGTTCACTTCTGATTATTGAACCTTAGATTTCTTATTAAACCATTAAAGACTTTACCACTTAGGCTAATTTGAACTTACTGCATAATTGATTTGAATGCTTAAAATAACTTTAAGTTAAAATGAAAAAAAAATCATTTATATACACACACTAAGGACCTAAATTTTTTGTATATATGGACCTAAAATCATATGCTATATGCTAAGGACCTAAAATCATATATATCTAAAATTCTTTTATTCAGCTATGGCCAATAATATACTACATGCAAGGGAGCAGAAAATAAGTAACGTGTCCCCTTACTCCTTGTCCATAGGCTACAGGTGAAATTTTCTCAAACACACATGCCAGTAAGGAGAAAATACATGTGAGAGGATGCATATTTCTGGGGCCAGTTTGGGTCCATTGCTTCCAGTGCACTAGACTTGTTAGGATAGTGACATGTGTCCAAAAATAGACACATGTCACAATTTCAACGAGTCCAGTGTCATTAGACATTGGACTTAATCTAGATCCCATATTTCCTCCCTTTCACATGAAGATGGGGTCCACCTCCATGTGTGAGGGAGGAAACATGCATCTGATGTATAATATAGCACATCGTCAATAAGATTATGTGTCAGTGAGATAAATGTTCTAATTTATTTATTTAACTTTTTGCTGAAATTTTTGAAGTGAAATTATGCTGAAGTATAAAATGTGGGCTTTAAAAACCTATACATTAAAAAAAAAAAAAAAAAAAAAAATAACACCGTGCCATGACTTGCCTGCGTGTGATTGGATCACTATCTTGGTTTGAATTTCTCGTTCTTTTCACTTTCCAAGTCCAATAATAGTTGATAGTTCTATCCAAAAAGTTCAATAATAGTAAAAGAAAGAAAAACGCCTTTCATTTACTGGGTCAATTAAATTACTTGGTCTTTTTTTAAAAGTTTGGTTAGTGGGAAACGAAATTTCAGTGAACTATCCAATATTCCTCTCTGTCTCTTTTACTATAAATGCCCACTTTGCTATACAAATGTTTCTCTCGTTCCACGTCTTGTGTTGTGACTCTGAAATATATATATATAGAGATATAGATTATAGAACAGTACTACCGCTGTTCGTTTTTTGGAGGAGAAAGAAATGGAGAAAGTGATCAATAGACAAAAAGTTCTGCTCCAACATTTACAACCCATTTCTAATTCTTCATCTTCTCCTGAAACAACCCATGAATCTGCTGCTCTCTCTGTAAGTTTATTTCTATTCTATTCACAACCAGCTTCTCTTCTGTTTGTTTCGTTTGTTTTTGAAGGCTGTGATTAATTAAATAACGCTTCTGTTGTGTATGTGGGTCTTAACTCTTAATCTTTTTTAAGTTTGGTTATGTAAAGGGTGCATTTGTACAAGCTGTTGTGAATCTCAGTTTTGAGTTTAAAATGAATGTTTTTATAAAAAGTTATGGGTCATTTAGTAACGTTGTTCTGAAAAATTTATTTGTATTTTTTGGAAACACGCATGGATAAAAAAATATGTAAAAATTTATGTAATATTGTTTAAAAATTGAAAAATATTACTTAAAATCACGTACCAAACCGGCCCCTTACTTTTCCAAAACAGTGTTTTAGGCTCCCAAATTGCTTAACCAAACAGACTCTAATTGTACTTTGTTGTTAACCTTTGATTCATGATTCTATACAAAGTTATATTTTATGTGTGTGTGTGTTTTAGTCCTATTTCTATTTGTCTTTTTTCATTCTTTTCTCTTTTATTTTAAGGCCTCAATTTGTGCGGCTGGGGACAGTGCTGCATATCAGCGAAAAGCTGCTTTTGGAGATGATGTTGTGATTGTGGCGTAAGTAGTTACTTTAATGGAACAGATTATGCTAAAATTTATGGAAAAATATACTCTCACACTACTTCACATCAACTATTTCACACACATATATCCACAATTGATACATGAATGTCCACATTATAAAAATGACCACACAATGACTTCTTGTTATATTTTTCTCTATTAATTATTTTTTTTTTTTTTTTTGGATTTATAAACCATTTCAAATAATAGGGCATACCGTACTGCCCTTTGCAAAGCAAAACGTGGAGGTTTCAAGGATACTCTTCCTGATGATCTACTTGCCCCAGTATTGAAGGTTTGCTGCTTTTTACTAAATTGCAATAGAAAAAATTACTTTCTTTGTAGCTTTGGCAAAAACTGAAGAACATGCTGCTTTTACATAACATAAAAATACCTGGTATAAGTTTGTGTTGATGTCTCTTATGTTTTCACCTTTTAATATGCAATGTAGGCAGTGATAGAGAAAACAAACCTGAACCCAAGTGAAGTGGGGGATATAGTTGTTGGTACAGTTTTGGCACCTGGCTCAGACAGAGCAATTGAGTGCAGGATGGCAGAATTTTATGCTGGTTTTCCGGGTAAGGTTTTCAAATTATTTTTCTCTTTAATGCACAGGTTGTAAGTTTAATTTATCTGGGTGATGTAATGTGTGACACTGAAATGTATATTTGCTTGTTCAAATTCAATGTTATGGGACCTGAAGTCAGTCACCAGAATTACAATGTTATATTGTAAGATCAATATTTGAAATCCTAAATTGAGTCTTTTTGTTATCTAGAAAAATGAATGTAAGTGTCAGTGTCCAAGGGCTCCGCTTTAGAATTTATTTTGCCTATTTGTGAGTACTTATGTATAATTAATCTGTTTCATCCAGAAACGGTGCCCCTCAGAACTGTTAATCGACAATGCTCATCCGGCCTCCAGGCAGTCTCTGATGTAGCTGCTTACATTAAAGCAGGATTTTATGACATAGGTATGAGTGCGTCTGGAGTATGTGTGGGCTGTCTTAGTACGACTTCCATTGTTGGCCCTTACTTTCTTTTATTTTCAAAACAGGCATTGGGGCTGGAGTTGAGAGCATGTCAATTGATACGGTTAACAAGCTTCGCCAAATTAACCCAAAAGTATACTCTAACTCTCTTTTTTAAAAATATGTTTGAACCAAGAAATAGTTTCTTCAATTTAATTCTGAAGTACTAACAGGTAGATATCTTTAAACAAGCCAAAGATTGTCTTCTTCCTATGGGTATTACTTCTGAAAATGTTGCAGAACATTATGGAGTAACACGGCAAGAGCAAGACCTTGCAGCTGTGAGTTCCTAAATTCCATCAATATCTATTAGCCGTTGATGCACTCATCAAACTCATTACACAGAATATTTGTAATTCCTTTTATATGTGTGAATAGGTTGAATCTCATAGGCGTGCTGCTGCTGCTTCTGCATCTGGTAAATTCAAAGATGAAATTATCCCTGTCTCTACCAAGGTAAATGCGGAAAATCTATCTTCATGGGTAATTACGATATTAAATGTTTGTTACTGATGGTTCTTCTGTAAAGATTGTAAATCCAAAAACAGGAGAGGAGATGCCTGTTACAATTTCTGTGGATGATGGTATCCGGCCAAGCACAAACATGGCAGACTTGGCAAAGCTGAAGCCTGCATTCAAAAAGAATGGGACCACAACTGCAGGTATCATATGATTCTGTGCTTCTAAACTTTGGTAGTCGGTGTCTTTATATGATTTCTTGCATTGAGAATGTGTATTTTTCTTCATGTCTGTTTTAGGGAATTCTAGCCAGTTGACTGATGGTGCTGGAGCTGTCCTTCTTATGAAGAGAAGTTTGGCAATGCAGAAGGGACTTCCTATTCTTGGTGTTTTCAGGTACATGATTTTCTTCAGAAATTAATAATCTGGCTCTAGATAAATAATACATATTTGACGCAACTTGACAATTTTGACTTTATTATAAACCATGAATTTAGAGATTAGGACAGTTGAGTTAAATCACAAAAATTAATTTTCCTTCCTAAAACAACAGGAAATAATTTTCCCTGGGACTGTTGAAATTTTCTGTCTGTTGTGAGTGTTTTTTATTTTTATCTTTCCTTTAAAAAAAGTTAAATGACAAATGGAAAAAGACGGAGAGCTTTAAGGAAACAACTTATCCTTTGTTGACTTGTGAACCCATGATGACATGCTGAAGAATCTGGCAAGAAGAAAATTGTATATCAATTAGCAATAACCTTTAGCTTTTAATTTTGTTGACAAAATGATTCTGTGAAGGAATTTTTAATGTCATATAGGTTTGAAGCACAGTTTTTATGTGGTTTTCTATTACTTCTAGTTAATAGCAACTCGCTAAATGAGCAAATTAAAATGATTTAGAAAGATTAGTTTTTAATTGAAACCTTTTCAAATCTAAGAGTATAATTTGAAACAACTACTATGGGGGAACTAGTAATTTACCCAGTTATTTATTACTTGTCAACAAAATTTAATGTCTTCTGAATGCTCATAAAAGCTTTGCATATGTGATTATTTTAATTTATAGAACTTGAACAAAAATTGTGGTATAATGGATTCTTCTATGAGTAAACCTTGAAGAATTCCTGCCTTGGATTTGAAGAACCGACGACATAACACATTAAAAATTTTAATGACAAAACTGGCATGTCTGAGTAAAATAATGAGAGTCTTGAACAAAAATTTTACAGTCTAGGTTGTGAAATTGTTTTCTGGAAACGTTTTTGTCAAAGTAGAAAAATAAAAAGCTTTCTCTACATGTGATCTCATTTCCACTTAAATGTGTCTTCCATAGAATGATAATTTGCTTTGAGCTTTATTGGCTAATTTCTTGATTTCCAAAGTGCTTCCTTTCCTGATTTTGCAATGATCAACTAGCAAAACCAATGAGAATTACAACATACATGTATATTAATTTGGTACTAATAATGCAATTCAATGCTCTGGTTGAAAAAGTAATTAAGGTCCAGAGAACAGAAAGAAAAGAGAAGAAATGCAACTATTGTAGTTATAATAGTAAGTGAATGTGCAAAGTACAATTAATCACACAATTTGGATTTAGGAAGGGGCAAGTTCTACTTAAAATTGTTAGGTCGATATGCAAAATTTTATTCTGAAAGTATTATTGTATGCATATATATATATATTGAATGTAATATTATTAACATATATATGATTCTAAAAATAATTCTAGATAGGAGTGGAATGAGAAATCCTTATTCTACGATTGATTGTAATTTTCTTTGCAGAATAAGGATGATTCATTCTGCTTTTGTTTCAGGAGTTATGTTGCTGTTGGTGTGGATCCTGGTGTCATGGGCATAGGCCCAGCTGCTGCAATTCCAGCTGCAGTGAAGTCTGCTGGTCTTGAGCTTGAGGATATTGATTTGTTTGAAATAAATGAGGTAATGAGTTTTTATGATGCCTGTAATTCTTTTTTAATTCTCATGGAGTTTTATCTTTTTAAGCTGAGCAATTTTTTCTGTCTTGTTTAGGCATTTGCATCTCAGTACGTATATTGCTATAAGAAATTGGGACTTGATCCTGAGAAGGTCAACGTTAATGGAGGTGCAATGGCTCTTGGGCATCCTTTGGGTGCTACAGGTACGAACAATTTCATAAAATACCAAAAACTGTCATCTTGTAATTGAATAATCACCCTATATAGTAAGATTGTTTGCCACTTGCCACTAGAACTCAAGTTTTCAAAATAATAATAATCTATGGTTATATTAGAACGGAGACCTCTTTGAAATCTGGTCCTATGTTGTCAGATTTGAAAGGTTGCTTTTAATTCACAATGATTATCTTTTCTTTTTTCTTATTTACCTACTCCTTTTTAATATTTCCTATTTTTACTTACAAATCTCTCATTTATTTTCTTCTCACTAATGTTTGACCTTTGGCTATTTTCTTCCCCCACCTTTTAAGTGTCTCCTCCATTTCTCTTATATCCTAAATTTTATTATTTCCCTTTTTCATTCCCTCCACAAACTCCTCAATCCTTCTTTAGTTTCTTATTACGACGGCTCTGACCTAACCTTAATTTATTTTCCCATTCATTACTTTCACAGTCTTGTTTTTTGTTTTTCCCCTTCACAAATCCCTCAATCTTTTCTTTATTTTCTTCTCTTAACGATTTTGATATTGTTTTTGGATATATTTTTTCTTTAGATATAGTTCAATTGTTGGAAATGGGACATAGATTTAATTGCTTCTTTATAATATTTGAAAAAGGAATAAAATTCCTATAACAAAATATTTAATGTCTACCTTTTAAAGAAGCATTACACAGAAACACACACATTATACACCTAAATAGTTAATTGAGACTTTCCTTGCATGTGAGTTTTAGTTAGTTCAAAGTCTTTTGCCCTCAAATGAGGGATTTCAGTTTTAATCTCACCTACAGAAAGGAACACTGTTGGTGTCTTGGCTTGGTGCTAAAGAGCAATCATTATGGAATTGATATCATTGGTTTCAAATCCTATCATATCTAAAACAAAAAACAAAAAACCTATGTAAGCATGTACATATTTATAAGAGCAGAACATATGTAGAGAAATGTTGTGATGTGCTCTTAATTTTTGGTAGCTTAGTATGCATTATGGTTTAATAAGTCACTAAAGCTGCTTGATCTGCTTTGTGCTAGGTGCCCGCTGTGTTGGTACTCTATTGCATGAGATGAAGCGTCGTGGCAAGGACTGTCGCTTTGGTGTGATCTCCATGTGCATAGGTCTTCCTCTCCCTCCCTCCCTCCCTCTCTCTTCCCCCCCCTCTTCCCCCCCTCCCCCGAGAATGTAGATGAACTATTGAGATTTGGACTAGTTTATATTGGGAGAAATTAAACTTTTCTACCCTAAACTATCACCCTGATTAAACTTAACCCCTAAACTATTAAAATGCACGATTGACCACCCACCCCCCCCCCCCCCTCCCAGTTTTTAAAAATATGTTACACTTAACTCCTGTTGCCTATTTTGCTGTTAAGTTTAACAAAATTTAGCATTGAAAGACCAATTTATTCCTCGACTGTTTCTTTGTTTTGGAGAGAAGGGTAAATTGGCCTTCCAATGCTGAAATTCGTTATACTTAATACCAAAACAGACGGTAGAGGGGACATTGTAACAGAGTTGTAATGTAGGGGCTGTTAATCATGTGTTTCGATAGTTCAATGGGTCAAATGTAATCGGGGCGATAGTTTAGGGTGGAAAATTGCAATTTACCCTTTATATGATGGAATTGTGGAAAAACCTGGGTAGGACTCAGTCAACCTAGTTGAAGTCACAAATAGGCCTGGGTTAACCTAGTTGAAGTCAAATTCTCCTTCTCCCTCTTCCAGCCTTTGCTTTCTGGACCTTGAGTATGGTTGTCACAAGGTCCCACAAGCACTAAGGCTTCAAGAAAGGGCAATGAAGTCACAGGTTAGTTCATTTTGTGCAAGTGGGCGTATGATAAGGAAAGCTTTTCCAAATGTTCCAGTAAATCAGACCAACAGCAGAGAGCCTCATTTGGCTGGTTGTGGTCAGAGAATAGAACTTTATTGTACAAGAGCCAGACAAAAACTCCCGCAAAAAATTCAGCATAATTTAGGTAAAATAGTGAAGGCATGTGAACTAATCACATGGTGGACCCTAGTCCATTTTTTAGGTTAGCATATGAAGGAGCCGATGTGATAATTATTAGTTGTTGGGGGTTTTATGATGTACGAAGACTTAGCTGTTTGTTTATGTTTATATAAAGAGTGATGCTAGTAATACTAAGTCTTACATACTAACATGTCACCGATCACAAAAAAATAATTTAAACGTTCATATATTATGTTGTTTAAGTGAAACAAATTATATTCTTTTTACATTGTAAGTTTTTTTTAGTTTCCTTGAAGCAACTACTAATACAGGTGTATGTGTTATTGATGCAGGCTCTGGCATGGGGGCTGCAGCTGTTTTTGAAAGGGGAGATTCTGCGGATGAGCTACATAATGCTAGAACAGTCAAAAGTGGCAATCTTCTATCAAGGGATGCTCAATAGATGCTCTTTTGGCATCTTTCTATTGTATCAGGCCATGCCTTGTTAGAGGTCAAAAAGCATAACCACCTTGCTGGACTGCTGCAGATCGGGAAGTAATAAATTTGTCCCACATTGTTAAAATGAGTTTACCAAAAATAAAGTTTCACTTTAATAATTTGTAGGAAGTTTGATTATTTAGACCGGATGGAATCATGGGTGCATTTATTGAGAATAAGGGATTTAAGAGAGAAAAACATAAAATAAATAGTAAATAAATTTGTTCATCAAGATTTGCAGCAGCAAATGACAATGTTATCTAACCATGGATAAAGGCTTCTATTGAATGAATCACTATTGTATGCTTACTGTGAGTCTCTTTTCTGTTGGATGCTACTTGTTAGTAGTTGAGAATAGCAGTTTTTTTTTTATAAAAATAAATAAATAAATAAAAGAAAAAAAGAAAAGAAAAGGGAGTCAAGTCCCAGTAGTCGGGACTATTGTTACACGCCTAAACGTAAAAACAATACAGATTGATGTTCGTAGTAAAATAACTTTTTCCAAATGAGGATAAAAGTAATAGTCAATCAAGTGGTGCTTGAGTCTTGAATAGCTTAATCTCCTCTCTTTTTTCTTGAGAGAAGGTTAGAAATTTTTTTCATAAACTTAAAAGTGATTGTACATCATTTAATAAAACAGCAACGAAACAAGAGATAGGTCCTCTTACTATCCAGATATTAACATTACAACAAGATGTAGCATGTGAGGCCATCTCAACCTTGCCACTCCATTCCATTTCTACAAACAAAAGTAAACTCCCGGAATAACAATTTTTCAGGAACAATTGAATTATGGTGGTGCCAAATATTCCATGCAATAATTGCAAATCCTTCAATCTCAGTCTCATCCATTTTAAGTCGCAGACCCGCAAACAACTATCTCCATAGTAAATATCCAAAAGTTTATCGATAATGAGATGTAAGATTCTCGTTAAATGTGAAGCAATTGTGCAGAAAGGGCTACCTTAATCTCCTTATTGCAATCATAAAACATAGCATTTTTATGGTCCTTAACTTCCAAAAATTCTCATTATCTTATGAGCATTTTATGGGGATGGAAATAATTAGGGTTGTCTAGTTGGAAAGATCACTTGACCAAACTGATCGGACCCGACCCGACGAGTCACGAGCAACTTCGAGTGAATTTCACTGTTATTAGCAGGTCACCTGTATTAAAACCCAAAAATATGGAATCGGGTGTCGGTTGGTTTAATTTGCAACTAGAAGAACCCAACTCAATCTTTTCATCTATTAGTACCGCCATTGCAATGCTTGTTCTTCTCTATCACCGAACCGCCTACATCGCCGACTCATTGCCATGGTGGATTTGTGGGCTAAGTCCTCTCTCTCTCTCTCTCTCTCTCTCTCTCTCTCAAAGTCATAGATATGGGGTTTGCAGTCTTGTTTATGTTATTTGGATTGTGGTTGTGTGTTGTTTAGGTTTTTGTTCTTTGAGTTTGATCTCTTTGTTTCTAGTTTGATCTCAATGGGTTTGATCTTTTGGTTTATGGGTTTAACTTCTTTGGGTTTGATCTCTCTATTTTTGGATTTGATTTCTCTGGTTTGATCTCTCTTTTTTTGGGTTTGATTTCTGTGTGGATTTATTGTACTCATTTAGACCTGAAAATACTTGATGAATCCGACTACCATCCACTCAAGTCTGATCTGACTCAACCAATGGTTATTGGAGGTTGGTAGTGGGTCTCTCCTACCACTCAACATGAGTGGGTTGGTTTTGAGTTGAGTTCAAAACCGATCCATGGATAGCCCTATAAATAATAAAAGACTTGAAGGGTTTAGTGTTGGAGTTGGAGTTTTTTGAATCTTGAGAGGGATTAGAAATGTGTTGTAGGTGGTGAGATGTTTTCCCTTTGTATGTCCTAAATTTTCTCCAAAAAATGGGTTCTAATGATCTTTTTTATTTTTATTTTTTTTATTCACTTATGTAGATAGAGAACAAAGAAAGGCCACAACCCATCTCAATCTTCTAGGGATAAGACCCAAGGAGAAATAGAAGAGATGGAAATGGGCCATCCTAATTACAAAAAGCAACCCATCCAAAAAATGGGCTCCCTTAATCTAGTGTGCAAGTTTAAGGAGCAAGATGTCAGTCAAGGCTTCTTCTCTTTTCCAGCATTTTGGTAGAAACATTCAGTGTCATACCCATTAAGGAGTATTGACCACTTGGTTAGCCAGACTTAAATACAGTAATTGGATCAGCTTTCAAAATAAATTGACTAAAACTTTACCTCGATTGCTTTCAGTTTTTGAAGGCCAAGCACTGGGGCTAAAGATATCTTTTATATGGCAAGTGCATGCATTCACATTGTAGAAGCAGTCTTTGAATTAAATGTTCAAAAAGAAGTGTTGTAAACAAAGGTTGACACCCGGAAAGAAAAATGTTCATAAAGCTTCCTTTAGAAGGTATTGGCATCTTTTTGCCTTCACTGGTAGGCTAGTTTTAATGGGGGGTGGGGGGGGGGGGGGGGGTGGTAATGGGTTGCACTATTTAAAATACCTTCTTGTTGCAACCACCCAACCATTTATTCCATTGAGTTGAGTCCCTTCAAATCAGTTAGAGAAGGTAGAAAAATATCTTAGAAGAACAAGCAAGGGTATTTCATCTACGTGGTTTAGGTGGTACCAGCATGCACAGTTGACACGCAAAGATATGATCTTGAAATCTACTAATTTCATGCATGCAGGAAATGTTTAGAGTCTCCAAAAATCTCTGGGGCTTCAATACATTAACATTTATCCAAAATGCCTCTCCGGATACGTTTTTTGACAAGATAGCTTTGGGTATTTCTTCAAACTGCATATGTTCATTTTCATATTGGGCTCCCCCTTATTCTATTTTATGTCCTCTTGGTTACAGCTTCCCAAATTGGTAATACAATCAATATCTGACACAATAGTAGAGCTGCACATTAAAAATGATTAGCAATACAAACTATTAGGACAAAAACAATCCATCATAATCCATAATCATTGACAAACCCACCACCATTATCTAATAACCATGATATCAAGTGAATAACAAAGTGGTGGAAAAAAGAGCATCTTGGTGGTCAGAATTCTCATTAAAACAAAGGAGTAATCTGACCCAACCACAGTAGAAAAGGAGGAAATTAATAACAGAGTTGAGGTTAACTGCACTCATTCTGGATCAGGCGAACCACCAGGGACCAGCTGCATTCCAACAAAAGTATTATAACAGTGATTTAGATAATTGAAACTCTATATGTGTCACATTTTCACATTATGGCTCCATTTAAATTTAATTAAAATAGGAGCAGCTAACTAAGGCTTGCAGAAAAAAAGTTTAAAAAGCATACGGTTTACGCTTTAAGATGAAATGTTTGGGATGTTGAAATCATTGTTTGTATCAATGATAGAGGAAATAATTCTACAAACTTGAATTCAAAAATAAAATACTCTTTAAGTATAATGAATAAAAAAAAACCCATCATATCTCACTTACAATAGCAATGTTGTTTCCATTTAGTAAAATCTGATCAAGCTTTGTTATCCGTCTCCCTTCAGCAGTGATCTCACTGTAACACATATATAGAGCCATAAAGTGATTAATATAACCTCTATAGTTGTCCGCTAACAAATAAAATAAAAATTTTAATTTCAAACAGGAAAAGAAACTCACACTGAAGCTAAACATGTTGGGTCAACAGTATTTTAAGAGAATAACCCTAATACAATCAATCTCCACAGTATTTTTAAGCTAAACATGTTGAATTATGAGCTCCCATTTTTCATCCAAAGATCAAGTACCCCAGGTTAAGAATCCCACCTCAAAGTCTGCTTCCCTTTCATCCACACAAAAAGTACAGTCTGTGGTTGACCTAATACAATCAACCTCCACCAAAATTTTAATATTTCAGACTCAATCTACACCACCTTTAATTTATTTGATAGCATTTGGGTGATTACCTTCAATAACAACTTTTTGATCAAGGGAGCTCATATTTCAATCATGTTATCTTCTGATGTCTGAACACCAAAGGCTTGGACAAAGTGGAAAATGAAGCATCAATAATCCCCTACTGTATCAAACTTCACAAAGAGTAGCTAACTAAATTGAAAGATGTGTCATGTGAAGGGTGTCGCTAAACTCAATGACAGGGATATAATACAGTTACTTTCATGTCACAGTCCACACGCACACGCGCACACCAAAAAAAAAAAAAAAAAGATAAAATATATTAAGGTCCAAAGACCCCTAAAATCAAAGCATCAAGATCCAGGAAAACAATAACACATGCACTCTCTTCTGTGGAATCTAAAGATACCCTAAAAATTTATAATTCTTTTCTACTACATAAAACTTCTTTAAAAAAATCAACAAGTAAACTTTCATATGAAAATCATAAGACAGGATTTCTTGCAATTGCAAACCACCTACTATAGCATGATCCTGCAAAAAATCAGAAAAGGACAACCTGCACAGGAGCTAGACTGAATATTGTCATGTGGAAGAAATACTTCAATGATTATGAGACAAGATCAAGATGAAGTAAGATTTTTTCTTTTCTTTTTTGCCTAGCTTTTGACATGTTATGCACACGAGATAAGACAGTTACAAAACTTCCAATTTGGAGACAAATTTTGCAGTCTTTATTTAAATAAGCAAAAATATCACGTGAAAACCTTAAAATTGGGAGGAGCAGCGGAAGAGAAGAAGGAGAAAAGGTAAAAACCTCAAATAATTGAAGAAGAAAAAATGTCTTCCAAACAGGATTTTCTAAAAAGGGCACAACAAAACAGTGAATACGGCTTAACACAGAATTCTATATTAATCTATGAGATTGACTGTGGAATTCTGTATATTTACCATAAAGCGAGTATCCTTCCCCTCCTTTTCTTGCTAGGATTTGAAACCATGTATAATGGAAAGGACCATTTGCCTACTGACATAATAGATAGGGAGACTAAGATAAAAGACCTATAGTTGTTTGTAAACTCTCCAAGAAGACGGGTAAATTATCACCTCCATTATCTTGTTCTTTTTTAAAAAGATAAGTCACACACACCTAACGGCTCTTGAACCCACGACCTCACCCTCCATCCCATCATTATGGAAGGAAGAATACCGACCATTTTAGATACTTATAATATATCATACAATCGTCAATGAGCACTAGCTAAAATCAAACCTCCTTTGGGTACAAACTTGATTCGAACTTCACTCAATATCTTTTTTTTATTGGATATGAATTTTAAAAAATTCATCATTGGTTTACATTCTCTTCTTATATCAAAGATTAATAACTATGTATAAAAAATTATGCATAAAAAATAAGTTTATGAATCATACAAGTTAATAACATGGGATTGGTACAACATTTGACATGTGTGTTAAGAAATTAGAGAAGGGCATACTATTCAGTGACGTCTTCGAGGACCATGTTGACATAGACATCGAAGCCCCTGAGAGTACCAACGAGTTCCTTGTCTCCCTTCATTATCACCCATATCTTAGACCCTATGCACCTGTCAATGAGCTCTGAACACAAAAGGGAAAAAAAAAAGTTTTCATTTTCTATTGGTTTTCTCTTAATAGAAAACAGAGAGAGAGAGAGAGTAGGACCTGATGGTAGCAGCTGTGAAGGATTGTTGGCCATGGGGAGATAGTTGAATATTAAGATAAGGATGCTGCTGGCAATCAAAATTATAATTTAAACCCCAAACCAAAAAAAAACCCTAATAAATAAATAATATGTAATCTGAGAGAGTAACGAAGAAAAAAACTCAAAGTTACCTGAAATTGGGTTGCTAATGCCGCGGGGCCAAACGCTCTCGACTGAGTAACAAAAGAAAGAAAGACAAAACTACTCTCCAGTAAGAGTAGGTAAGGCGTCCCTGTTTCTTATTTGTGTTTTGTTAATATGTAACACCATTGCACAAATGCAAAAGCCTCAAGTTTATATCAATGAAAAATTTCAATATAAACCCAAATAAGAAAGAGCCTTTTTACTCATCAAAAAAAGAAAAAGAAAAGAAAGAGCCTTTTAATGTGCGTGCAGAAATGCCAGTATGAATTATCAAAAAATGCTAACAAATTTGAAGGACATATTGTTACAGGATATTATTAGTGGAGCAAAAAAGTAATTTTAATGATAAATTTAAATTATAACTAATGATAACTAACCACTTATGATTTGTTGTGAAAATATTATGGACGTAGCATTTCTCTTTCCAATTAGCTCAATGAGTTAATTCTATGATGGTTGAATAAAAGATCTGAATTCAATCCTCGTCTACACCACTAACTGATTGATGTCTTGATCTGATGATAAAAAGTTATATCATCAGGAGCGGACGCCATATGTTGCAACTCTAAAAAAAAAAAAATGTCTTTGTTTAAACCATCATAATAGATCTTAGAAATTTACATCAAGTGAAAATGTATAATGAAATTGAAATTATAAAACTACTTAAAAAATGCATGTGAAAATATTAATGAAAACTATTGTGGGCATCAAAAACACTCTAAGCTAACTCAGGCACAAATGTTCTTGATTTACACAACTAATTTCTAAAAAATTGGGAAGAGATACATAATGGGAAGATCAAGCAGTTGATTAGAAATAGAAATAAGCAGAATTAAGCTTTCATATATATAGAAACAATGTTCCTGAGGTACAGAGGAAAGAATCAAAGGAACAAATGTATAAGAAAATTACTCTCACTCACTCTCTAGTTCTTCCTTAGACTTTCTTTCTCTATTTTTTTTTTTTGAATCCCTCTCCTGTTACCCTCCTTCTACTTTTATAGTAATTTCCCCTCATCCTCTAACTGTCCAGCTCTTAGCTGGATTTGGGGAATACTTGTCCCATTAGCACTCTGCCCTACCATTTCTTGATCATGAAGAAGAACTTTTAGGGGTGTTTCCATTGCTCAGGCCAGTCATTTAGCATTTAATGTGGCTGACATTAGGTAAGGGATCTCATTAATGTGGAGGTGACTATTTCATTGGGTTCTGTATTTTCTTTTTTGTGTCCTTTAGGAAAGATGTAGAAGGTGGGTGGTCCTACATGAGGGAGGAAGTTGCTATCAGAGGTACCTTAGTGACCTCGGAAAGAAAGGTTAGAGGGGTTACCTCGGCTATGATCCTCAAGAAGGTTGTCATCCCGGATATCCACGGTTGTAAGCCTAGCTGGTTCCTTTCCACTAGTAAGCCATTTCATCTATAAACTATAATCATACCTTGGGTCAGGCATGTTCCTCATATTTACCTCTTAGGCTTTGGTCCTCAAGTCGAGTCAGAGTTCACACCCCCCCCCCCCCCCCTCTCCCCCTAAAAACTATTATTAAGAAGTTGATGGATCAATGTAGAAATTAGAAATTTAGTTGATTTAAGTGTAGCATAAGCTCAAAAGCTTCTTTTTTTCTTTTCTTTTTTAAAGAGAATACTTTCATTTCATCCAATTTTTTTTTAGATGAGAATACTTTCATTTCATCCAAATTTGGGGTTGATGCTTTTTCCTTTCATAGAAATACCTAGGAGTGTGGCGAGATATAGCACAAAAAAATTAACACCTTGTTGAGGACCAAAATTTCACAAGAAAGTCCATTCTATGAAAAGTAAGGAAAAACCATGGGTCTTAACAAAAGAAGGCCCAATTCACGAAGTTAAGAAGGACCATGAAGGCCCAAAGTCCCAAAAAGAAGGAAAAAAAAAGAAATAATAATAATAATAAAGAAAAAAGAAGAGGATCTCAGTCAGGCCAGAGGACATGCAGCATGGATCTCAGTCAGAGGATATGCAGCAAAAAGAACATCAAGGCCCTAGGACCTTAATGTGTCCTTTCGAAGCCTTGAGAAGAGGACCTTGGCTGACACATGGGAAAGCCAAGACATATGTTTAGATTTCCAGCAAAAAAAGCCATTAAAAATCTAGCAAAACAAGGTATTATCTTTGTAACCCATGGTCCAAGCCCGTAGGATCCCGAGTGGATAGTAAGGGAGAAGTGGTTTGGTCGGTAGGGGAGTGATTTCTGGTAAAAGGAGGATCCCAAAGGTTTCCCTTGGTTCATATATTTTCTTGGAATGCATGAACCAATGGAAAACTCAGTTCCCCCATGTGCATGACACCTCCCCACAATTTCCTCTCAATTGTCATTTTCAACTAAAGCTGTCATCCAGTACTCTGAGCAGCCCACCCACTCTTTTGACTTTCCAAGAAGGAATCTTTCATTTATAGCTAAAGCCAAATGCACATTTTGAGTTATAATTGCCTAATTAAGCTAAACCTTTGCCCAATGCACATTTTCAAGTTCCAGAGGACATGGTTTTACCCAGCAGACCAGAGACATCCTCACCCAGGGTACTAGACCATGTCCACTATAAAAGGAACACTAAGGCATAGCAAAAAGGGGGGGGGGGGGGGAAGAAAGGGGATTCAGAGGGAGGAAAAGAGGGAGAGTTCAGAGGTTCAAAAGATATATTCTTAGAGCTTTAAGAGCCCAGCAAGGGAAGGGAAAGAAAAAAAAAAGGGAAAAAATAAGAGAGAGCCAAGGAGTAGGAATTCGTCTCATATCCTTGAGATTATTGGAAATACCACTTAGCCTCCAAAGAAACATATGCCAAAATATGCACACATCAGATATTACTCTCTCCCACAAAATCCTCCTCACTTGACTATCTTGGAAGACAATGCCCAAGCAAAGCTACTTGGACTTGAGTTCCAAATCCCACAAGTCTTGTGCAAAAGCACTAAATCTGTGAGAATTGGGGCCAGGATCCTTATGGGTGACTCATTCTTATGAAATTCATTTACATATATGTATATGTATTGAATGTATATCCTAATTTAAGGATCTAACAACTATTTGAAGATATGTGTATTGTATAATTGTTCTTGTGTAGGACCTATAGAGGTAAAGGGAAAGGACAAAACTCCATTGCATAATAAGCATGGAGAAAGATTCTATAGTTCAAGGAACCAGAGATTCTGGGTTCCATGGATTACTGACCTAGTACACCGGGGAGTCACGACATCACGTCCGGGGTACCACGATATTACGCTCAGGGTACCAAGTGAATGAATTCTTTTAAATGTTCACACAATAAAAGATAAGCCCTAAACCTTCTATTATAACCTTCTCCTCATTGTGAATATTATGAATAATTATTCTACTCATTTCGTACGAGTAAAAGGTCATTTTATGACACCAAAGCACTTACAATGATATTTTATTGCTTAGGAGGAAATTGCATTTTTGCCTTGAGGAGTTTCATGTGACTTACGCACAACTTGGTTCGTAATCAGCCTCATTTAGCTACGGTGAACCAAGTCCAGTCCACCAAACAACAAGTAAATGGCCCAGGATCCTTGTTTCTACTAAGGCTTGGGTATTGTCCAAAAAAAAGAACCCACACACACCCCCCCACATACGCATAGATCTCATCACACTCCTAAGTATTTCTATAATTGAAAAATGCATCAACTCCAAATTTGGCTTGTTCTTTTGCTTCCCTTAAGTCTTCGCCCCCCCCCCCCCCCCCCCTCCCATTTTTTAACTCTTTTCTATTCTCTTTTTTTTTTTACTTCATGTTTATATAGAAAAAATTGTAAAATTATGTAACTTTCAATTGTTTGCACTCTCTACCATCAATATAAAATTTACAATGATATAGTACGGATTTTCCTCTTCCTAAACACTTTGTTGGTGTTGTGGTATTTGTTTTGCAGTGGCTCCAAAATCATCATCCTCCAAAGCTAAAGCAAAAACATCCTCCAAGAGACGCAAGTTGTCTAACTTTAATCCTAAAGTCTTTATTATTGAAGAAGCTTATCAGGCATACTTGGAAATCTTCAAATCCGCTCCAATAGTTGTAGAGCGTTTGGTAGATGTCAGATCCTTCAATGACACTTCCATTTTTACTACTCTGAGGGATTAAGGATGGGAACCAATTTTCTCACCTTTCAATGAGTCTCTTATTGAAGAAATTCTTTAGGAGTTCTATGCAAACCTCAGAAGTTCCGAAGAATGTGTGAAATGCTTTGTTAGGGGTGTTCGCTTCAAACTCACTACCTAGGATCAAATATCACTAGTATCGCCCTTAGTCCTTGGATTGATACACAGTTGTATGAAAGTTGTCGAACTCTGGGATTAGAAACTGTAGCAAGATTCTTGGGGGCTCATTATCATCTTGGAGTCTCCTCTATGACTATTGGCAGGTTTCCCATTGAAAATAAAGGTTTTCTAAATATTTTGGGTGCCAACTTTTACCCAATTGATCACCTCACCTCTATTAGCAATTATCATGCTCACTTTCCTTATGATCTTCTCAAGGGCAACACGATCGACATTTGCTATCACATCTATCACAACATTCGTCAGCAAAGTGTTTGAAAGTCATCTAGAAATGGTCTTCCATTCCCTTCTTTTGTGATGAAGATTTGTGATCATTTTAGTGTTCCTCGGCTGGAGTCGTATACTTCCTTGTATAGGTTTGGCCCCATAAATTCATCAACTCTTGCTTGAATTCATGCACAAATTGAGAAAGGCACTGCCAAAGAAAAGAGTTCCTTTAGAGAAAAAGGAACATATAGTCAACGTCCTTTTCCTGGATCCGGTGGTGTTGATGTAGACCTTAATGAAGAGGTTGAACGTATGGTTGAAGAAGGGGCTCCGCCTCCTTTTAAGGTGTTCGACATTCAAGATATGTTTGAAGAACTCTCTCTCCAAATTGCTTTTGGTTTCTCTCAAATTGACTCTTAGTTTTGAGACATCTATGCTCGTTTTGATGGTCTAGACCAAGGTTTTGAATTCCGTGTCATTCGGGTCGGAATGACCATAATATTTTGTTCCGGTGTGTAAGGTGCAAGTAACCCCTCAGTTTCGTCTTGCTTTAAATTCCAGCCTATTTTGGCCTAAATCGGTATATCGGCCAAAACACTTGTTCTGGATTGAAATTATAACATAGTGAGAGAGTGAAAAATAAGGATTTCACCAAAAACAAAAGAAAATTTAGGAAGAGAGATGGAAGTAAGAGATAGAAAATGATATAAAATATTTACAAATATGAACTGACCAAATTGTTTTGCAACAAAAATGCAGAAGATGACATTGAAGATGGTGTTAGACAAGTGTTAGAAACTGAAAAGAATATGGAAGGACACCCAAAGTGGGCAAGTCTCTCTGTATACCTCAAGATAATTGTAACATCCAGGGGTTATGGAGCAATGGTTTGGACCGTTACTTTACCCCACTAAGTCCACTATCTCACTCAATATTAAAGGAGTGGTGTGTATATAAACACCAAGAGTGGTACCCATTGTACAGAGAACAAATTCTGCATTTCTCATAATATTTATAGAGTGTTGTAAGGCTCTTAGGTGGTGGGTTATGTTTGCGTCACTCTAGTAGTGTGCAACACCGTCAGAGAAACATTTTTGGTTCGTGGGTTATACAAACTGGAATTCAAAACGTGTTTGAATAGTTGGTCTGCATGGAGGCCAGCTCTAGACATTGTAGAACAATCTTAAAGCTCCTGCGTGATCATCAGTTTAGGCCAAGAGAGGTATGCCGAAAAACCGATTGTTTATATTCCGCTGCAAGTCTTTGTTTCTTACATTGGTATAAGAGCTTTTATAGGTTTTTCTTGATGTCATATGCATATATGGTTAGTTCTAAATGCGTTTTATGCCTCTGCAATATGCTATGAATTTCTATGCACCTCACATGGCCTTCAATGGCAAGTTTTGATTATGAGCATTTTGTGCCTTGAAATTAATATATGTTATTTATATTACATATATTAATATTTATCTTAAATTTTGTAGCAAATCTATAAGTGTGTCGTGAGATATAGTTTGACAAAATTTAGAACACTGAAACTTTTAGGACAAAACTGCTCTTATATGATTTCTATTTGCAAAATATGATTTCATATTATGAATCTATATGTTATAAGCTTTAAATCGGTATATGGTACGTCAAAAACGGATTTCAAATGAAAAAGATATAAACCTTTAAAGTTTTAGTCTAAAACTTGCTTATGCTGAAAGAAGTCGAAATGAAGAAGGTTGAAAACAACTTGCACATCACGTGTCTTTCACTTGCCAAAAGGGCTAGAGTGGTAGCAAAAAAAAGGGGGGGGGGTCCCACAACAGTTTATTTCCTAAATGTATTTACTCTATTACTATTAGCATGCACTGTAAAGTAGGCCCATGTGCCACGTTTGGGATCCTTGTCTTTTGTGAGATTTTTCTGTTTTATACATATTAAGCCTATTGATAAATGAGTTTCTTTAGGTGAAATGTACTATTCAGCCTAGCATTTATTTCTCATGAAACATAAAAGGTATATGCTTTGATGATATGGAATTGATTTAATTTTGTAAATTGTTTAATTCAATTATTATTTCTTAGTGAAATACGGTATAAAAGATAAATATTGTATTTAACGTGACAAAGCAATAATTATTTCTTAGTGAAATAATGAGATGTCTATATGAATTGTTCTCATGAGTTTAAATTGTGACAACATGTTTGGCTTAATAGTTAATTGATAAAATTTGTGATTTTTTTTTAATATATATTTTTTGAAAATATGAAATATAGAATAGTGGGAGTATGGTTGAGTTGCGTTATCTCCCATAAATAATTTTGCACAAATAGATTAAAATCAAGCTTAGTAATAAACACTAGTGGCGCAAGAGATGATCAAGAAGCTTAGCGAATTTTCGATCTTGCAACGTGTGTTGATTATCTAAGTTTATTTTAGATCGAATGTCAAAATTTTTGAAATGTGTGTGTAATGTCTCATTTGAGAAATTTTGTAGTGAAATGGCTTCCAAAGGTATAGTTGCTGACCTCAATAAAGGAGAAAAACTGGATGGTGAAAATTACAATATTTGGCACTGCAAAATCCAGTATGTTCTGAATGAGCAAGAAGTCTTGGAGACTTTGACTCATTTGTTGAGTAAACCTGATGAGGGAAGCACTGAGCAACACCAACGTGATCTTGCTGCCTATGAAAGTTGGCGCAAGAAAGATTTGTGTGCGTGCTTTACAATGTTGAGAAGCATGCACAATGATTTGATTGGTGAATTTGATCAGTATACAATTGTGCAAGACATGTGGAAAGCTCTGAAGCTAAGATATGGAGAGATATCAGCCATTAGACTGCGTGGCTTAACAATGAAATTTGATTCATATAAGATGCACTTAAAACATACGATGAAGCAGCATGTTAGGGCGGTATCCTCCATGATTCAAGAGCTCAAATCAATTGGAAACAATCTTACTAATGAACAACAAGTCCAAGCAGTGATTTGTTCACTACCAAGTTCATGGGAGACGATGTGTCAAAACTTGACATATAATGAGAACATCAAAACATTTGATGATGTGGCTCGTCACTTGGAACTAAAAGCTGAGTGCCTTGAAGCAGCCAAGCCGATTAGTTCTGTGCACATGGCTGATACTAGCTCGCGTAAGGCATCAAGGCCTAAATGCAGGCAACCTGATTACGCTTCTGGAAAAGAAAGACCTAATGGGCCACCACCTAAGAAGGCTAAGTTTGTCAAGCACAATACTAGAGGAAAGCGCACAAAGAAGGACAAGTCTAAGTTGACTTGTTATAATTGCGGAAAGAAAGGACATTTTGCTCGTGATTGCACTGAGCCAAAAAAGGTAACACCTAATCCTACATCTCACCATGTTTTTGTAACTAGTCATGTCCTATTGCTAATTTTGCTCCTATGTGGACTATAGACTCAGCAGCAACAGAACACGTAGCGAGAGATAGAGTAGGATTTGTGGAGTATCGCCAGATTCCTGTTGGGAGTAGAGACATCAAGGTGGGAAACGGAGCTAGAGTGGAGGTACTTGGAATGGTACCTACAAGCTAGAGTTGCGAGGTGGTCGCACTCTGTTACTCCATGACGTATTGTATGCTCCAGAGATTCGGAGGATCTTACTTTCTGTAGTTACTTTGTTAAGACTTGGTTTCCGGTTTATTTTTGAGAATACTTATGTTTTATTGCATTTGGGAACAATTTATTATGACTGTGGTTTTATTTCAAATGGTTTTTTAATTTTGGATATTGAATATTATAATAATGATAGTTTAGTTTTTTTGACTTCATCTGATAATGCTTTTGATAATTCAATTATATGACATGCTAGGCTTGGCCATATAGGGAAAGAGAGGATGACTAGGTTAGCTAGAGAAGGCCTTATGGGCAATCTCGCTAAGGTCACTTTGTCCACGTGTGAACATTGTCTAGTGGGAAAGTAAAAAAGAAAACTGTTTGGAAAAGCCACAAGGGCATCTTTTCAATTGCAACTAATCCATTCTGATATATGTGGTCCAATGAATGTGAGGGCAAGGCATGGAGGTTTCTACTTCATCACATTGATAGATGACTATATACGTTACGGTCATGTTTATTTGATTTCTCATAAGTCTGGGCTTTAGATTGCTTTAGACAATACGTGAGATTGGTTGAGAATCAATTAGACAAGAGCATTAAGGCTCTCAGAACTGATCATGGGCATGCGTATCTATCTAAGTAATTTAAGGAGCTCTGTGATGAAAAGGGAATTGCAATGCAGTTAATGATGCCTTATACACTGCAACAAAATGGTGTGGCGGAAAGGAGAAATCGAACACTGCTAGAGATGGTTAGGTCAATGATGGCGCAAGCAAAACCTACCGATTTCATATTGGGGGGATGTACTTTTGACTGCAGTCTATATACTTAACCAAGTGCCCTCTAAATCAGTATCTTCCACACCTTATGAACTATAGACTGGCAAGAAACTTGACTTGAATAACTTGCAGCCATGGGGTTCAACAGGTTATGTTCACAATACTTCTCATAAATATGGGAAGTTAGGGCCTAGAGGAAAGAAGTGTATCTTTATAAGATATTCTGAGCATTCTAAAGGCTATGTGTTGATAGGTGAACAACCTGATGGAAGTGTGATTGAATTGGAGTCACGTGATGTTGATTTCATTGAAAGTGAATTCCTTAACAAAGGTGAGGTTGAAAGAACTTGACTCTTTATGAAATGATGGATCAAGAGAGAGGCACCCCAAGTAGACTAGTAGAGGATAAGGAAGAAATTTTTGAAACTCCTAAAGATAGTGGGAGCAACTCACAACCTAGTGGAAGCACACCACTAGAAGTTGATCCACAAAAACCTTAGCCACATAGAAGCAATCGTGGTAATGTTCCTCGTCGTCGTTTTGAGATTGAGGGGGAAGCTTTCATGATTACTTCACAGGATGATGATGAGCCAAAAACTGTGTAAGAGGCTCTCTCATCTTCTGTTAGTGATGAGTGGATGAAAGCAATGAATGATGAAATGGAGTCTATGAAGACTAATCAGGTCTCGGATCTGGTAGACCTACAATTAGGGTGAAATGCAATTAGGAACAAATGGGTTCTTAAAATCAAACGCAAGGCGGATGGGTCAATAGAAAGATATAAAGCTCGATTAGTGGCAAAAAGATACACTCAAAAGAAGGGTGTTGACTACGAGGAAACCTTTTCTCCAGTTGTGAGGTTTGCCTCTGTTCGACTCATTCTAGCCATTGTTGCAAACTTGAATTAGGAATTATACCAAATGGACGTTAAGACAGCTTTTCTCAATGAAGAACTAGATGAAGAAATCTATATGAATCAACCTATTGGCTTTGTGACCAAAGGTCAAGAGCACAAAGTGTGCGAACTCAAGTGATGCATATATGGTTTAAGGCAGTCATCTAGATAGTGGTATCTGAGATTTCATCAAGCTGTTCTATCAAATGGGTTTACGATGATCGAAAAAGATCACTGTGTCTACGTAAAACGATCCAATGGAAGTTTCATTATTTTGTCATTGTATGTCGATGACATATTATTGGCCGATAATGACATAGAGATGATTATCGCCACAAAAGGGTGGTTGTCCTCTAAATTTGAGGTGAAGGATATGGGTGAGGCAGATTATATTCTGGGGGTTAAAATCCCCAGGGATTGCTCAAAGAAACTTTTAGGTTTATCACAACAAACCTACATTAAGAAAGTTCTTGAACGTTTCCAAATGCATAATTGCAAACCAATATATACTCCGATTGCCAAAAATGAGAGTTTAAGCCTGGATATGTGTCCCAAGACTCAAGATGAAGAAGAAAACATGGTTCGTGTTCCTTATGCTAATGTAGTTGGAAGCTTGATGTATGCAATGATGTGTACTCGACTTGATATATGTTATGCTGTTGGATTAGTCAGCAGCTTTCAGTCTAATCCAGGACTTGCTCATTGGAAAGCTGTTAAGAGGATATTAAGGTATCTTAAAGGGACAGCAGACTACATCCTTTGTTATCAAGGTTCAGATTTGCGTATGATTGGCAATAGTGATGCTGATTGAGGTAGTGACCTAGATGAACACAAATCTATATCTAGATATGCTTTCTTGCTAAATAATGGCGCTATCACTTGGAGTAGTAAGAAACAACCCTATATAGCATTATCAACTATTGAAGCTGAGTATGTAGCATGTTCAGCAGCTGTTTAGGAAGCAGTTTGGTTGAAGAGGTTCTTTCAGAATCTTGAGGTTGTCAAGGATGCCTCAGATTCCGTTATGGTACATTGTGATATCATGGCAGCACTTTCCTATGCTAAAGACTTTAAGTATCATGGTAAAACCAAACACATTGATATACGATATCACTACATTCGAGACATGGTTGCTCACAATGAAGTGGTTCTAAAACACATTTCTACAAGTCGCATGATTGCTAATCCTCTAACAAAGCTTATAGGAAGGGATGCTTTTCAGGCTCATGTTAGGAGTTTAGGCTACGTAGAATATGATGATATGTTGTTTTTAGTTACCATTTATTGTACTCTTTTGGGATATTTGTTTTAAATGCATATGATGTTATTCAGTTAATAATATGTATGTTTACACACACATATACCATATGATGAGTTCTGTAGTATGAAAGGTATGTCGGCAGGCTTAGGTTGGCTCACTCACACAAGTGATTGCCTTTGGCACTTGAGTAGCAAGCAGAGATGAGACATTGTGTCATTTAATGCTTATGTAGAATATATAGATAGTTGACACAAATAGATGTTGCCTTAGTTGGAACTACAATGAGGTCTATGATATATTTATCTTAATTAGACCGTACATGGATAGCCCATGATCCATGTAGCCTATGGTTAGCCCAATGCAAGACCTAAATTTGATGCCTGAGGTGGCAAGCGAATAAAGGACTTGAGTTAGGCGCTTGAGTGACGACTAGACTAAGATTTGTACGGTGTATTGAGTTAAGACATGTGTTCTTACTTAAGAGAACTCCACTGTAGCATGTATTTCATACTACATGTGCTTACTCGACCAAAAGTGGAGGTGAGAGAATAAATCCCTGCTTCTTCATTGTGTGAGTCCTATGGATCTTTCATTAAGATCCTACTTATGCTTTTGTTACTTTTGACTATGTCATGAAGTTGAGGTTTTGATGTCTGCTACTTTGGCATGTTACCTATGGCCATGTTCGATTCGGTCTAAAGGGACATTGCTGGGAAAGCGATTGGACCAAAGTTAAAAGACATGAGTGCAAAGGGAAGACTATTTTGTAAACAAATCCTTATATTTGTACTCACTGTTGACAAGTTATAGCGCTTATGGTAGCAAAATAATCGTGAGTACATCTGGATAGTTATGATGGATCAAGTATAAGTCTAAGTATTAAACTCAAGAGGGGTTAGAGATGCTTGATTCGATGTGTTAACATATGTCTAGGACATAATGAGACACTTTAGGGATGTTGCTATGTTGGTATTGGTATAAGATTTAGTATAGTGCTCCTAAATATGTTTTTCAGGTGTGCTCGGTGGTCGCACTACTTATTTGCTAGTATGAACGCACTGAGAAACACGTTGAGAGATGGATAATAGGGCCATGCCCATAGTGGATGAGTGGGAGATGTTAGAAACTGAAAAGAATATGGAAGGACACCCAAAGTGGGCAAGTCCCTTTGTATACCTCAAGATAATTGTAACATCAAGGAGTTATGGAGCAATGGTTTGGACCGTTACTCTACCCCACTAAGTCCACTATCCCACTCAATATTAATGGAATGGTGTGTATATAAACACCAAGAGTGGTACCCATTGTACAGAGAACGAATTCTGCATTTCTCATAGTGTTTACAAAGTGTTGTGAGACTCTTAGGTTATGGGTTATGTTTGCATCACTCTAGTAGTGTGCAACACCATCAGAGAAACATTTTTGGTTCGTGGGTTATATAAACTGGAATTCAGAACGTGTTTGAATAGTTGGTCTGCGTGTAGGCTGGCTCTAGACATCGTAGAATAATCTCAAAGCTCCTATGTGATCGTCGGTTTAGGCCAAGAGAGGTATGCCGAAAAACCAATTGTTTATATTTTGTTGCAAGTCTTTGTTTCTTAAAACAAGGAAAACAAGAGCTTGGTTCACTTGCTAGCTCTAAAAAACAAAAGAAGGAGAAAGAAGATGGTGGAAAAGAAGAAATTGAAATAACAAAATGTGAACAACAAGCAGTGGAGAAGGAAGGAAAGGTTGAGAGCGTAGAGCATTGGGATGAAAAAAAAAATTAATTTGAGTTGACAAGACACATGTTCTTTAACAGGTAAGGAGAGGGAGGAAAAAAAGAAAAAGAAAAACGAAATAGAGTTGTAATATATGTTGTGTTTGGGCTTGGGGGGTTTTAAGCCCATCTCAATCCAATTTAAATTAGCACAAATTAAGTTGTAGCCCAATATAAAATTAATTAATATCATTAAATACTAATATAATATTTTTTTGGAGCCTCAAATACTAATATAATATGTTTCTAAACAAAAGCACCTATATTATTATTATTATTATAATAATAATAATAATAATAATAATAGTTGGACAAAAACTTTGAGAATTTTATTTATATATATAGTAATTAAGTTGTAGCCCAATATAAAATTAATTAATATCATTAATTAATATATATATAATTCTCAAAGTTTTTGTCCAAATACTATTTGTATTATTATAATAATAATAATAATAATACTATAGGTATTTTTGTTTAGAAACATATTAGTATTTAATGATGTTAATTAATTTTATATAGGTATTATTATTGTAGGGGCTCGTTTTGTCGTAGATCCCCCAACAATACATTTATTTAGAGAGTGGGACGTAGGGTTTGGCGCTAACAGGCTCGCCGCCGGTTCTCCAGAGACTTCCTTCCTTGAGGGGACTTAGCCCTGTTCTTTTTGGCCTGGGGGTTGCTCCTCGGACGGCCGAGGAGCCCCTTACTCTGAAGGGCCCCTTGCATTATATACCCTCTTTGGCCAATCCTAGCCTTCCAACTGTCGATCATCTAGACCATTACTTAAGGACCTGTCCCATCAGCCACGTTCCCCACCTTACTGTGGGTCGCAGCACCCAAGGTTCCGCCGTTCAGGAGTCCTCTCAGCATTAAGACTGCCAGGGGAGTTAGGTAGATGCATTAAGTGTGGATGTGACCGCCTATACTGGGCTTGTCCCCCACCTGGGATTAGAATAGGTATGCCGAGGATAGGGTCGTCCTCGGCGTGGCCCAGAGGGCTAAAAAGCCCCTAGACAACTGCCTGGGACAGCCATCGATCCTCGGCATGGGCCTTGGGCCAGCCTAGAGGTGGGCCGAGACTTCCAGGCCCACGGGCCCCACAATTATAATAATAATAATAATACTATAGGTATTTTTGTTTAGAAACATATTAGTATTTAATGATGTTAATTAATTTTATATAGGGTTACCTATAATATTATTATAATAATAATAATACAAATAGTAGTTGGGCAAAAACTTTGAGAATTATATATATATATATATATATATATGTAATAATCTAATGTGTGTAAGACAGGATTGTATATAATCAAAATAATAATCAAATACTAGAAGATGTCCCTATATCATCATTTGTTAAAAAAAAAAAAAAAAAAACAATGATGCATGCCATACTGCCATATGTAAAGAAAGAAAAAATAAGGGTGCGTTTGTTTCGATGGAGAATAAAATTAGGAAATTATTTTACACCATCATGCGTGTTGGGGTGCACATGCAAACTAGGTCAAACTGAAAATCATTTTCCCTTGACTGTAAAATACCTCCAGCTGACCCGTGAAACCTTTTACACAATTATTTTACCTTCATTCTATTTTCGGACTACACACTCGAAGAGAGAGAGAGTGAGAGAGAGCTCAAGCATAGCCTCGCCGATCAGATCGCCATTCTCGTCTCCTCCATGCAACGGTGAGTAGTCTTCATTCTCAGCTTTTCTTCTCTCCCCCACCACTCCTCATCCCCTCCATCTTGCTCAAACCCAACTCCGATGAAGCAAGCCTAGATCGAGCAATGTCCAAACCCGATCTACCCATTGTAGCTACCCACACCGATTTGAGCATCCCACCACACCTATCCCTAAAATGAAACCAAAACCCATTCCTTAAACCCACCACACCCCATTTGTCCCACTCCGATGAACTCCTCAAAGCCCATCCCTGAAGTTTCCCACTTAAACCCAACTCCGACGAACTCACCATTCCCCATCCCTGTACCAGATTATATATATATATATATATATTTATTTATTTATTGATATATAAATATATTTATCCTTATTTATAGATTTATTTGTATATAAAAAATATATGTTGAATTGGTAAACTGAAATTAGCATTTTTCTTGAATTGGGCTTGTTATAATATTTTTATGAATTTGGATGGTTTAACAACAATTATTGTGGAGACTTTGCTAAGATGATGTTGAATGAGTCTACATTGTCTTGTATTGCGGGTTGTTTTTTGGTAAATATCATCTTCTTGCTTACACATTTGATTGAATGGTATGTCAAATAATTTCCTATGCTAAAAATATGTATGTCATAATGCCAATTTTGGTTTTTAAACTGTTTATCCTATTGACCACCTAAAGGGTAAGACATACGTTGTTTTTGTTGGTTGTGTGCCTGAGGTGTACGACACATGGGAAGAAGCCCGTGCCCAAGTTCATTAATATTCTAGAGTAGACCACAAGACGTTTAAGCATAAAATGGATGCAGAAATTGCTTTTATGAATTTTTGGCAGATTGATGGTGGGAATGTGCAACAAGGTTCTTCATCCAATACATATTCTACTCATTCCAGCTCAAGTTCTAGTACTCCTTCAACTGAAGAGAGTTCCAACACAGGAGATGTTAAATACAATTTATTGAAATATTAATTAGATATCGCAATTGAGCAGTGGAACCATGCAATGAAGATTGCAAAGTTGAATGCAAGAATGCTAAACGTAGTGGCGTCTCACATCCTGCCCGATGATAAGCTCAATAAAATGGCACATCTAAACTTGGGTGAATGACCATGAAAGTTGTGTTAGGGTTGTGATTTTTGTATGTGGGTGCCTCTGTCATTGTTATGTAAAACTTGGATGTGTATATGTTCATATTCTTTGTGATTGGAATTAATGGAAATGCATATATGATGTGTATAGGTATTTTGAGATGTTTAATTGCAGGGATGAACCCAGGTGGGGGCCTGGGCCCCCCTTGGGTCCAAATAAATTTTTTATTTTAGTTATAATATTTTTCATTTTTGTAGTTAAGCCCCCTCCCAAAACCTTAGGCCCTATTTCTTCACAATAAGCCTAACTAGCTTCACCCAAATAGCAACTATCCAACTAAAAAACTTAACAAGAATAATAAAAATATTCACAATAGTGATTGTATTTTAGCAAAAAAACTATTTTACCACCAAAGAACTAGAAAATCATGCATTATTGGAGATGTTAAAGCTAAATTTTTTGCAACAACAATAAACTAGTATAAAAACCAGTTGACTATAGCAAATTGTTAAAAATAAAATACAATATTTTATTAAGATTATATCTCTTCTTTTAATTAAAGAACTCAAATTTTCTCGCTTCTTTTATTATTTTAATGAATTGTTTATATTATTTTAAATAAAGTTATAAAAAAAAATAGAACATTTGATATTAGATGTATTGTAAAGTGATGTGGTAAAATAGATAAAGTAACTTTTTGAGATGCTAAAAACTATTTTTTTTTAGCACCACCAATGTAAATGTGCTCTAACTTCCAAAAAAAAAAAAAAAAAATCTTAACCAACTAGCCTAGTATTAAAAAAAGACATTATTTTGTTTTTGTTTGTCTTTGTTGATAAATAATTGCATCTTAATTTATTTAGACATAACGATTTGAGTATTTATAATTTTTTAATATTATATGGATGTCTATTTAGACTTTTTCTTTTTTCTTTACTAGCTTAAAATCTTGGGTCCATCCCTGCTCAATTGTATTATAGGTATTTTTCTGTAAAATGTTTTACATTAGGGGGCCAAATGCAAGAAAATATTTTCTAGAAAAATGCTTTTACATGCACGACCAAACACTGAAAATACTTTTCCAGTGTATTTTCTAGAACCCAAAATAAACATCTGAAAATATTTTATACTCGAAAAATATTTTATATCTTTCCAAACACAGCCTAAGAAAGAAAGAATGAATGTAACCGAGACAGACTTCGCACCTTGCCCTACAATCAAGGCGGTGGTAAAAACCAGTTTTTATTTGTTTATTTTTATAATTTACCCGAAGTCAAATTGCAACTCTCTTTTTTTTTTTTTGTCTCTTGTCGCTGGCTGGCATACAATTTTCTCCTATAAATAAGTAATAAATAAATTTCAACCGTTTTCTATTTATTTTATTCATTCATAAATTCTCACAAATACCAACTCCTTCACGCAATCAAAAAAAAAAAAAAAAAAAAAAATCTCATGATCTAAACCATTCCGGAGACAGACACAACGATTCAATTATTTCGTAATTCCTCATCTCATCTCATCTTTTTAATTAATTTACTATTATTCTGCTTTCATCCTTTATTCTTTTTGTTGGATCGGCAGATCTTCATCTTCTTCTTGTGTTGGAATTTGATGTGCTCAATTTGGGGTTTCTTAGGTTCTGGACACATTAATTTTCATCAAATAAAAAAAAATTAATTAAAAATTACTTGGGTTCTTAATTATAATAAGCCTAACCTATTTGAAAATTGATTTGTTGATTTTGGTTTGGTTATTGGTAAAATCCAATGATTGATTGGGCTTTAAAGACTTAAGAATCGTCTGTTGGATTTCAACTGCAAATTGATTATTGATTATTGATTTTGATGGCTATTATATGAGCAATATATTTAGCCTATATTGTAATTTACTAATTTTATGTGCATTTAGAATCTCCAAAATCCAACAGCAATGACATGATGGGTTTTTGTTTTTGTTATTAAAAAAAAAAAATTAGGGTAAAATTATGCCAAGCATTCCTTCTAGGCTCTAGTGCTGCATAATTTGGTATTCTAGTTGGAATATTATGATTTATGATGCTCAAAATTCTTAAGAGAAGTGAGGACTGGAGACCATACAACAATTTCATGCCGATAATGTTTACCTGCTTATGTGTTGTCTAAAATTGATATTACCAATTAAAGTATCACAAGTTTTTCAGAATTAGATTTGTTGAGTTTAGAACCGGTCTTGAACCGAACTGCATTTCCTTGATCCCGTTTGTTTTCAGTGGAATTTGTTATCTCTTGTTATTCGATTTGAAGTATACACTGCATCTGCACTTTACAATCATGTGATACGTATTTAGATTCAGATGCTGAGTATGTGAGTATCACTTTTTGTTTGTTGTATAAATAAATGCAGGATTTTAAGATTTACTGATGATCTGGTGGCTTGTGAAGCCGTTGTAAAGCAATTATTCAAGGCTGTATTCCTTCAACTTCTGTAGTACTATTGCACTGCTTCATTATTTATAACATAATCAGAAGCATTGCATAGTGCTTGCCTTGTTATTTAGTGTATAAAGTGAAGTAAAGATCTGTATTTTTCAACTGGTAAAACACGTAGAGATTCAGAAGACTCAAGTAGGAAAATTATATAGAGCAACAGCTCCTCTTGGTGAGTATATATGTAGTTGATTGTTTTTTTTTTGTTTTTTTTTTTTTTTGTCGTTTAAGTTTTAGCCTCTCCTAATTCATTAATTGCTTTCACATTTCAAAAAAATGTTTATTTTATTATTTGTTGCCTTATTTTTTTTACATCCTATTATTATATGGTTTAGTAGTGTTTATTGCTCTCACAATATATCTTTTCATTTGCCTTTTGCTCATGTTTGTAGCTTCTGTAGTTATCTATTCATTAGTCAGAGTTGTGTTCATCTTGATCCACCGACAATGAAATTTGGGGACTTAAAATTTCCAATGGGGGATTTATCACTTTGATGGTGAGTGGTCTTTGTATTAGTTAGATTTTGGTTTGGAATCAAACGAAGTACTGGGTGGATTTGGATATTAGCCATGAAGTTCTTTCTCATTGGGCTGGCTGGTTCTGTGTTCTAAAAGTTTTGTACTGTGGTAAAAATACCTTCTATGCATCATACTCATCTAGATGTAATTACTTTGAGGTTGTTTAGTTTCAGTAAGGCCTACTCATTTTGGCTCTTGTGCACATTGAACCTCATTGGGGCTAATTTTCTGGTAAGATGCTGGATGGAATTACTTTGAGGTTGTTTTTTTTCCAAAAGACCTACTTATGTTCTGGTAAGATGTTAGTCATTTTCTTGGTTTAGTTTGGAGAGGTGGATTCAAAATGTGATTTTGTGAATCTTCACTGTAAATTTAACGAGTAGACGAAAAGAATTCGATAGATAATAAAAGATTACTTGAGAAGGGTTCAAGACTATAAGCAGTGTTTTATGATGGATATTATTGGATGCAAAAGTCTCAAGGATACCATCCAGAATGGATGAAATATGTTCTTTACTTGGTAATAACATGAAGTCTTGTAACGTGAAATATATATACGCACATTAAACAGGTAGCCCCTTCTATATGGTTCCAAACCTGCACATTGGGTTGACAAAGATCATAAATTCTTGGCTTGTGAAATATAACGACTAGCAGCACTAGCATCCTTAAGGTTCATGGATGTTGTGAAGATATAAAATTAATTCAAGGGTAGTTTATATACTTTAGCAGTAATAAGCATAGAAATTCTCTCTTTGGGCTCAGTGAGGGCCCTAAGGATTTTCCTTTTGGTTCAACTAGACCCTGTGGAGGTTGAACTCTCTCTCTAACAGGGTGGTTTGATTATATCTAAATGAGGCTGAACTTATTATGAATAATTCATATATAGGTGTTGCACGGGGATTTAATTGGTCCACTTTATTTGCTAGGTATACTAGAAGAAAGGGGATATTGATCTTAATCTTGTATAATTAGAGTGGCTTGCCGTGATCTCTAGATCAAATGACCCGTCCTTTCCCATAAAAACTAGATGGAGGATGAGGTTGTAGGTTCATAACCCATTGAGTGCACTTGTATTTAAGTAATCATAATAATTAAATGAAGAGTAAAAAAATCAGAAATCCCATTCTCTCTCTCTCAGGTGACTGTTTGTTATCATAAATTGCATGAATGTGTTAGGATAATAGCCTAGCGCTCCCATAATAGAAATATTAGAAACCCAGAAAAGAAAACATATTTTAGAAGTTAGAGGTTTGTGTCATGAAATGAAGGCTAAGAAAAACAAACTTAAGAAGTTAGAAGTAGGATAAGATGACTATTTTTTTGCTAGATGTTTGTGCCATGCAATGTAGGATAATCAGATGCACTAATGAAAAGGTTTAATTTTATGAAAGTTTAATCATACTATAAGTTTAAGAGGGCCCCTAAAAGAATTGGTGAAAGGATCTGCGTGACTTTGTTTGAGTTCTGTTCAGTTGTAGATTTCATTTTTTTTAGTTTACTGATTATTTCTGTGAAAAGAGGCTATTTGAAGGCATGGGCTTTATTTTCATAGAGGGAGTATATTTAAATTTTTGTGCCTTTTGGTGGATTACCAGAAAAGTGTGTGTTTTTTCAGGTGGACTGCTTATCTAATTAAAGATCCAGTTGGGTAATAATCTGGTCAGAATCTGTTTTAGTCATATGGACAAAAGAACTATTCCATGGCCTTAAAACTTATTTGGAAGTCTGAAAGGAAAATAAGTATTGAGCAGTAATTAGGAGATGTCACCCTCTCAAAAACAGAGTACTTTGTTGGGATGTGGATGATGATTTTTTTAGTCATTCACGTTTAGTGGTCATAGCCTGCTAGTGTTATTTTGTCTGACATGAATGCCTTTTAATTTCATTTTAAACTTGTTAGAATCACTATGTGTGTGCGCGCGTGTGTTTTGATAAGTAGAATCACTCTATTGTGTTCATGTGTCACTTAAAATTTTTGCTCTCAATAATGCCATATTGTTAGTACTTTTGTTTTTTTAACATTGTGCTTGATTGTACTGGTGTTCTAATAAGTTAAATGTGTCTTGAGTAATTTACAACAGTGCAAACAAGATGGCTGGTGTAAAACGAAGACATTTTGGTTCAGATATCCGTTCTCTTCACAAAGAGTTGGATGAGGTTTCATGCCCCATCTGCATGGACCATCCACATAATGCTGTTCTCCTCCTGTGCAGCTCACATGACAAGGGTTGCAGATCTTATATTTGTGATACAAGTTACAGGCATTCAAATTGCCTGGACCGCTTTAAAAAATTAAGGGCCAACACTAGGACTTTACCCACTTCTTTACATGTAAATCCATACAATTCTAGTAATGCTTCTGGTATGAACTTGGCTTTGAGTACTGACTTAAATCAGGCTAGTGAAAATCACAATCTAAATGAAAGAAACACTGTAATATCTGTTGGATTGCCTGGAGCACTGGGAGAAGATGGTCCTCAGGATCAAAGTAGACATTTAGAAATTCAAGAAGGCATATTGGAAACAGTTGATTCTGAATCCTATCAGGAAAGGATTGAGGTTGAAGAGTTAGATGTGGAGAATTCATCAGAATCAAAATTGAGCTTGAAATGCCCATTGTGCCGAGGAGACATACTTGGGTGGGAGGTTGTGGAAGAGGCCAGGAATTATCTTAACCTGAAGAAGCGAAGTTGCTCTAGGGAATCATGCTCGTTCTTTGGTAACTACCAGGAATTGCGACGGCATGCAAGAAGGGTTCACCCCACAACCCGACCCTCTGACATAGATCCATCTAGAGAACGAGCATGGCGAAACCTTGAGCACCAGAGAGAGTATGGTGATATAGTCAGTGCTATTCGTTCAGCTATGCCTGGAGCTGTTGTGGTTGGGGACTATGTTATTGAAAATGGAGATAGACTAGCAGGTGAAAGGGAAAGTGGTACAGGTGAAGTTAATGGGCCATGGTGGACTACTTTGTTTTTGTTTCAGATGATTGGCTCGATGGATGGTGTTGGGGAATCACGGGCCCGGTCAAGGGCTTGGATGAGACATCGACGGCCAGCAGGAGCTTTATCTGAACGGCGGTTTCTTTGGGGTGAGAATCTGTTGGGTTTACAGGATGATAATGATGATGACGATGACTTGCGAATATTAAGTGATGTGGGTGAAGATGGATCTCCGGTTCCTAGAAGACGTCGGCGTTTGACACGGTCAAGGTCAAATGGAGATCAACCTTGAAGAGTCATTATGTCTGGTAAATTTCCATTTTACTGATATTTACTGGAATTATTTTCAGATTGCCTATGGCTGACCCAACTGGTGTGTTCACCACTATTGTTCCAGTAATGTGCAGAAACTGCCTTTGAACAACAGGATCCTTCCTGTTGATTAAGAACACTGTGATTTGAGAAACTTGTAAGCTTGTTCCTGGTCAAGAGTTTTTAAAGTTTGTTTGGGGATGGAGTAAATTTGAGAATGGAAAAGAGTGTCAGATTCTATTGTTGAAGACTGGCTCTGACACGAGTTACACTCAGCTCTCAGAAATGTGAATTATTTCAAGTGGAAGTGTGGAGTTGATGAATTGTGATTGTTATGGAGCTTGTATTGTGTATTAAGTTTAGTCATGGAGTGATCTCCATTTGAACTATTTCTATCGTTTGATTCCTTTTACCTTTTCCAAATGTAATCTTGGTTGTATTAAGTTAAATTAAACGGTACGTTATTTAATAGAATTTTTAGTTTTATGCAAGAACTCTTCCTTTTCTTTTAACTAAGTTTGATTTTTTTTTTCTTTTTTTTTTATAACAATGATGAAATTATTTTGATTTGTCCTTAACATTTAAATTTTTTGGATTTACCATTCCGAAGTTACTAAAATGTTGTGGTTATAGCCTGAAGGCCGTTGGTGGCCCTTTTCTCTTTTGGTGGATATGGGCCATCCGGCAACCCAGGCAACGGTTATTTATATATCTGGGCAGTTTAGAATGTCTTGTATCCCTTTCTGATAGATTTATCTGGGCCCTGGGGCTATCCCGTTGGTATGTATGTGTTGGAAGATTGGATTTAATTAGGTGATTCAATAATTTGATATATGAGCCAATAAGCAAATCCCAAAATGCATGGGTCCTAAAGGCAGAGAAGCACAAGAGCAGTGCTTGGGCCTGAGAATAGCCCAGACCTCTTGGGTTAAGAAAAATGCCAAGTAATGGGGCTAGACTGGCCCTTGATGAGATGAAAGAACCAGTGGGCCCAAGGATGGTCCATTGAATTTATGATCATAACAATAATTCTTACTAGTTTCTAATGGACTGTGTTTTGTTAATGAAGATATGCTAGTGCTTTTCTTACCTCAGTTGTGAGAGATTTTGTTCCTGTATTTGTTCTCTTAATTTAGGAGCATTGTACATTACTTTGAATAATTTTTTAAAATTCGGACAAGTATTGTAAAATTTGGAGAATGTCCCGAACCATGTTCATAAATTTGGAAATTTCTAATAAGTGCTCACAATCTTTAACAGTGGATCTTGGAAAATGTAAGACTGTCATTTGCAAATATCAAATGTGATAATTGTGGTCCATTACGATAAATTGCAATCTTCTATAGATGCCTTGACATTAATGTATGCCTTCCTGATTAAAGTAATAATCTCTTTTGCACAAAATAAAAACAAATAGGAGAATAATGGATCACCTTGACAAAAATTCTCCTAGAAAAAGTACTATGACCTATTGGTACCCCCATTTATTATAATAGATAAAGTAACATAAGTAATGCAATTCATAATTGATGATATCCACTCCAACTGAAAACTCTTTCTTAACATCACTTGTTCAAGATATCTCCATTTCATCCTATCATAGGCAGTGTAAAATAATCAATCACCAAGAATTATACTGTTTTCATCCATAAATACAAATTTATATTTGTGAAGCATTTTCAATTGTATGATTTTCAAACTTGAAATTTTGTATTTACATGGACACTTGAACGTTGATGCCACAACAATTTTCCATCCTCCAATAACCTATTCAAATCTTTCTTGTACTTTAGAGAGTTCTTATATCCGTTAGTCCCTTCCTTGTCTAGCTTCCAAATTAAAACACACACCTAGTCCTAGAGGTCAAGGTTTTTTTGTTTTTAATTTTTTTTAAAATATTTATTATTTTTTGTTATGCTTGTGGGAAAAATTTATTAGAAAAACTTCAAAACACAATAGGCCAGGATCAACTTACAACATACAAGTTAAAACACACTGACCTCTTATCTTACATACCATTTTAACAACATACACTTAACATACTAAATCAATACATAAACATTACATACTCATAAACTAAAAGCAAAAACGAACACTACATTCACATGGGTTTGAGAGAACACAAAACATATTATGGTTTATCATGGATTCAACACTGTAGCATTGGTTGTTTGGGTACCAAGTTGTGAAACCTACTATATAGGATTCAACACTGTACCTATTATGTGTGTAAGTCAAGTCTCCTACTTGTAGTAGTAGTCTAGGGTTTAGCCTCCTATATATAAACATTCATTGTAACACAGGCTTTATACTACACTCTTATACAATAAAGATATAGTCCTTAAGGGTTTTCGGGTTTCCTTCGTAGATGTAAGTTGACAAGGCTGAACCATGTAACTCATATTCTCATGTTCTTGTTCTATGCTACATCTTTTGCATCAACTCTAGCATATACAACATAGTATACACATTAATGCTAATATTTAATATTTATGAAGATTTTTGCATTTGTGTTTTTTACAACGTATGGACGGAGCAATTTGAAGATATTTGCCTAGTATAAACTTTATTTTTGTTTCCTGCGATGTGTAAGCTTTTGCTTGTGACCTTTGCATCAGCCAGGTCAGCCAAGGAGTTGGCTGCAACCCTTGTTAGTATCTCAGTCCAGATTTCCAATGGTAGATTAAAATTGGACTTTTTCTCCCCATGCATCAAACACGGTCAACTGCATGAAACCAACGGTCTGTTAAATTGATAAATAAATTTTAAATCTTATCTTAAATTTACCTATAAATTCCTAACAACAAGAAAAGAGGGGAAAAAAAATAGAAAAAGTATTTGGAACACACATTCACACCAACAAAAGTGTATATCTTTAACATAGTTGTTTATTTTCTTTCACCAGTACCAACTTTATTAGAATAATATAAACTAGCATTAGTAACAAGTTACATGGTTCCCCAAAAGGGAAAAAGACTATATAGTTAAGTATACAAACATATATTTCCTGAACTTATTACTATTATTTTTGTGAGCATGTGCTCACTTTTTATGAGTTTACTTAGTTCTTTTATAGTTGTCTTGCTCTACCTTAGTCAACTCATAAAAGAACTAAGTAAAATAGTTTGGCTACATTTTTTATACTTTAAGAGAGATATACATGACAAATTCTCATTACTTTATTTGATTATTGTATAACCTTTCTTGTGCAACAAAAAATTCCATTGCAATAAAATCTAAATATTTTAATGAAAAACTTGATACAATAATATATATTTTGTTGCAATAAAAAATTTACTATTTCGAATATCTTGTAGTAATAGGTTATTACTTCACAAATTTTATTGCATTAGATTACAAATAATTGACAAAAATAATTTAGATCAAATTATTGCAACGTTATATTCGTTGTAATAGATAATTATTTTATGCTTGTCATTGTAATAAATTGTAAAATAATTAATATTAAGTTATTGCAATGATATCTTAATATTTGTCATTGCAATAGATTTAAAAAAATATATATTAGGTTATTGAAATGTTATCTTAATATTTATCATTACAATAGATTGTAAAATAATTCATATCAAGTTATTGCAATGAGTGTGTAAGTACCGGTAACCCTATGTGCCTCATCTACCAAGGAGTTGGCTACAACTCTTGTTAGTATCTCAGTCTAGATTTCCAATGGTAGATTAAAATTGGACGTTTTCTCCCCATGCATCAAACACAGTCAACTGCATGAAATCAACGGTTTGTTAAATTGATAAATAAATTCTAAATCTTATCTTAAATTTACCTATAAATTCCTAACAATAAGAAAAGAGAGGGAAAAAAATAGACAAAGTATTTGGAACGCATATTCACACCAACAAAAGTGTATATCTTTAACATGGTTGTTTATTTTCTTTCATCAGTACCAATTTTATTAGAATAATATAAACTAGCATTAATAACAAGTTACATGGTTCCCCAAAAGGGAAAAAGACTATATAGTTAAGTATACAAACATATATTTCCTGAAGTTATTATTATTATTTTTGTGAGCATGTGCTCACTTTCTCCTGGTTAAAGTCTTGCTCTGCCTTAGTCAACTCATAAAAGAACTAAGTAAAATAGTTTGACTACATTTTTCTTAGTTTATGAGAAATATACATGACAAGTTCTCATTACTTTATTTGATTATTGTATAATTTTTTGTGCAACAAAAAATTCCATTGCAATAATATATATTTTGTTGCAATAAAAAAAATTACTGTTTCGAATATCTTGTAGTAATAGGTTATTACTTCTGAACACATGACAAAATAAATAATTAGCCCTAGAATTTTTTAGAATACAAGGAGTTTTGTTGTATACCAATTTGGCAATATTATTGGAACAATTTTTTTTTTTTTTTTAGAAACAAACACATACATTTTACACATATTATTGCAATAACCTAATATAAATTGTAGGGTCAATTTTTGCAGCCCAAGCCCAAGAAGGTATGGATTTAGAGCCCACTGAACCCAAGACAATAAATTTGTAGAGAGTGGGTGCAAGAACTAGGCTAGAAATGAAATAACAATATTAAACAGCAATGTTTGTGGATGAATTTGCATTAGCATGTGCTCGGACAGATATAAATGCAACGTCCGAGGAGGTGTTTCTCATTCATAAACTTAGGTTACAATTTTTGGAGCTACAGTAATGGAGTACACTCTTTTCTACTTCTGATTTTCGATCCCCCTCTATCAGAGGCACCCTTCTCTTATATAGTACTTCCTTCCTACATCTTCACCGTCCACTTGTTCATCATCTAGACGCCCACTTGAGTGCATGTCCCATCATACTCCCCCTTTAGCCTTGTGTGAGTGGCGGTAGCTGAGAATGCACTGTTCAGGGGTCTTCTCCACATAAATGCGGCCAGGAAGGTAGGTGCAGTGCATTTAATGCGGTGGTTGAAGTCTGTCTCCTTGATATTTCTCTGTTCCTGTTATCTTCCTGCGTGTCCGAGGCTCATTTCCCTCCTAACATTTGTCAGGAAGATCACTTGAACCTCCCATACACTTGTCGGGTCAAACCTCTTCGGATCCGAAGATATTGGAGTCCTCGGACACATGAACATCTCCTCGGATAGTACACGTGTTCATCTCCAGACATTCTCCTTTTACACGGGCCTGACTGAATGTCTTCATCTCCTCGGACTAACAGTGTTCCTCATATAGGGCCTTGGGCCCAATACTTTGGGTTGGGCTTTTCTCCCCCCACATTAGCCCCTCAAAATTGTAGTTTTTCCCTCGCATCCGAAGAGAAAAAATAGGATTTTGACTTGCCACGGAGTAAAAGCTTGAGAACAGGCGAAATTGAACTGGCACGTGTGTAGACGTAGCGACAGACGCTTCATTAATGCCGCTGCGGTTTCCATATTCCCAAGGCGTTGCATTAATTGCACCAGGTGGCGCTTTGTCCTTCGTATCCAACGATGACTGACTGATCCAACGGCTGTGGTTTTTCTTCAGAATTTGGGCGGGAGTGCCCCTGACCCTTCGCTTGACCCCATATAAAACTTCAGAGGAAGTTATTTCTCCCTCATTTTGCAAATCTTCAGACGCTCCAGCAAGAACAAGCGTGCCACTCCGTCCAAATCTCTCAGTCGCCGATTTCAGACTTCCCCAGAATCATCACGAACCCTCCTACAAGCCTGAAGTCCTTTCTCCGATTTAATCCTGGTGAGTTGTCGTCCACCAAATCATTCGGTTCTCTCTTCGGCCAGTCATTTTGTTTAAGCACCATGGGGAAACTCCAGTACTTGGTGGATAGCCCTGAGCAAGTAGAGGCGTTTAGGGCCGCATATCGCATACCCCCAAACGTGGGTGTGAGGTATTGCCCCCCAGAAAAAATACTAACAGATCGGAAGACGGGAGAAGTGGTTATCCCCCTCATCGCCTTCAAAGAAGGGGGAATGACAATCCCCATGGGTCCCATCACCACTAGCTACCTTCGGAACCATAGGCTTACTCCCTGGCAGTGCGCGCCCAATATGTTTAGGATCCTAGGAGCGATTGAGGACCTTGACCGTCACCTAGGATTGGGACTCACCTGGCTCGACGTAGTACATATGTACGAGTGCCACAGCTAGCAAGATGCGGGATATTACTTAAAATCCCGGTCGGACGTTGTCAGGCTCATTTCCTGCCTCCCCAAATCCAACAAAGGGATGAAAGATGACTATGTGATCGTCTCGGGCGCATGGCACGATGGCCATCATTGCCCAACCAAGCATGGAAAGCTAGGTGGGACATGTTAGATTTAGGCACACTAACCATAGGCTTAGGGTCCTCGTCTTTTAATGGTTTTTGATTCCTTTTGTGTTGCTATTTCTGAGTTTCTAACCATGTTCTGCTGTGATTTGTAATAGATAAAAGACAAGTTTCTCCTCGGCTCAGCCTTACAAATACTGCCGCCCTTAATTACCTATTAAGGTCAGAGATTTTCGTGAGCGAGGATGGGCAACTCCGATCGGCTCCCCTTATTCTGGGATACACAGGGAATCCAAAGGGTTTCCAACCAGTCGGCAACGCGATTGTCCAGGGAGATCATCGCCTTGCGCGTATTGACATTGGTCGGAAGGGTTTCTTGGCGCCAGACGAGCTTGAACCCGTACCCCGTCCAAATCCTCGGGGTGTACCTCCTCTCGTCCAGCCGCTCCAGCAAATTCCCCTCGGGCAAGCAGTTGAGGGTGAAAGGGTTGACTCCTCTGCCTCTTCGCTTGAGGAGCAAATAGACAAGTTCAACTTTGGAGAGGAGGCTTCAGGAGGAGAGCAAGTAGTAGAGGTATCGGACGACGAGGAAGAAACCGACCAGCAGTCAGGCATTCATCCTGTTTTGTTAGCTGCTCACTCCGAAGACCCTTCGGACGACGACATGGATCTGAGGATCTTAATGAAGGGCAAGGGCAAGGGCAAAAAACCCGAGCAGAAAGGTACTGGGACCTCTCAACCAGTGAAGAATCTGCCTCCAGTGCCCTCCCAGGTTCCTGACCCTAGCATAAAGCCCGTTCCAGACCTAAGGAAGAAGAGGCCTGCCGACCCTGAAGAAAGGGAGGTGGCGGCACCACCGAAGGCAAATAAGCAGCAAAGAGTGGCGAGAGAGCAACGAAACAGGAGGGCCTCTTCCACTGAGAGCCGAGAAGAAAACGTCTTGGCTGATGTCCGCCGAGGGGGAGGGCCACGAATCTGGTCTCCAAAGTTGGAGCTGAATGGTGCCCCGATCCTCTGGGAAACCTCTCTCAGGAACTATGACGGAGGGAGGGCAGGCTATGTTGCTGAGGCTCTGCAGCAGCCACTCCTTCTTCCCCACGACATGGACTCCTTCAGGCGCTTTAGCCAGCTCGAGCTCTTTCAATCCCTTAAGAGGGATATGGCCATGGTAAGCGAGTTTGGTCTGATCGGTTGAATGAATCATTGGCGTTCTCGCTTTCTCTTCCCTGACATTTGGAATTTCCATCATGCAGGTCACCCAGCAAATCTATGTGGCCGAAGAATGGAATAAGAAGAACCACCTTGAGGCCCAAGCAGCGCTCTGCTCTCGAGACGAGGCGGAAAAATCTCTGGGCCAGCTGAAGGAGGAATATGCCCATCTGTCTGAGGACCTCAAAGAGATGACCAGCCAGAAGAAGAGTCTTGATGCCGGGCTCAAGAATGCTCAAAAGCAGGCCGAGGAACAGCGTAAGCTGCTGAACGCGTCAGAGGTCAACCTGGCGACCGAAAGGGAGCTAGTGAAGGGCCTCAGAGCTGAGCTCCTAAAGGCCAAAAAGAACGCCAAAGCAGCTGAGCAGAAGGCTCAACTGGCCAAGGAGTCAATTGAAGCTGAGAGGAAGGCGGCGTATCAGTTGGGGGTAGATACGACCGGGCAGCAGCTTACTGAGTAGTTTGCCACAGTTAGTCGTGAGTACTGCGACATAACCTGGCAAAAGGCATTGGACGCTGCTGGGATCCCCTCGGACTCTCCCCTGAGGTTACCTGGGAGCATATACTATGATCCTGACATCCGAGAGATCCCGGTGGATGATACTTCTGCCCCCCAGCTTCCTGAGGCTTCTGAGCCAAGTCCAGTAAGCCAAGCTCCTCCGCCCTCCCTTGGTGCAAGCAAAGAAGCTGGTCAGCCAGGTGACAAGGATAAGCCAGCTGAACCAGTCAAAGGAAAAGGCCAAGGGTCAGGTGAAGAGAAAACTCCTACTGAGCCCAAGGACCAAGCCCCTGAAGCAACTGCTCGGACAGGCCAGGCTGTTGACCCCGTGCTCCCTCCAACAAAAGAATAGATGTATAGGGCTTTTGTTTTTGCACCTGTACTCTCTTTTGTTTTATCCAAAGAATTGTAAACCCTTCTTTTATTTATAGAATGGCTTCCCATTTGTCTCTGATGTTTTTAATACATGTCTTACTACGTATTACTGTTGCGTATAACTGTATGTTGCACTTATAACAAAATAAAACAAATAAACCTGATTGGTACATCATACTGATGGTGTGAGTAATTAAGATTGATATTGAAAAGAACAATCCGAATAAAAGTTTCTAACAGGTAATGATTGTTGCGAATAGTTTGTGTAAATGAGACAGTCATAGGTATAACTAAGGAAGACAGTCATAAGTGGGAATTAATTTAAATGTGGTCAGGAATTTTAGCACTAAGCCCCAGTGACAATAGCTGTGTGGGGGTATTGTCTAACCTGTGTCATTTGATTCAAGGGCCACGGGGGACGACCGTATTCGAGCGTTAACTAACCCTAATCATCTGGTCCGAGGACTACAGGCATGATTGGATTTAAGTTTAAACACTTAGAGAACTGCGACGGAGTGTTAACTAACCCTAATCATCTGGTCCGAGGACTACAGGCATGATTGGATTTAAGTTTAAACACTAGAACTGCGACGGAGTGTTAACTAACCCTAATCATCTGGTCCGAGGACTACAGGCATGATTGGATTTAAGTTTAAACACTAGAACTGCGACGGAGTGTTAACTAACCCTAATCATCTGGTCCGGGGACTACAGGCATGATTGGATTTAAGTTTAAATACTATAGAACTGTAATTGAGTGTTAACTAACCCTAATCATCTGGTCCGAGGACTACAGGCATGATTGGATTTAAGTTTAAACACTATAAAACTGCAACGGAGTGTTAACTAACCCTAATCATCTGGTCCGAGGACTACAGGCATGATTGGGTTTAAGTTTAAACACTTGAGCTAGTGGCGAATGAGTGTTAACTAATCCTAATCATCTGGTCCGAGGACTACAGGCATGAGTGGATTTAAGTTTAAACACTTGAGAGAACTTTTACGCAGTGAATTGGCACGTCGGTTGAAGAAAAGATTTGATTAATAAAAGTACCTCTTGAGGTTATTTACATTCCATGGACGTGGTATTACATGACCATCTAGGTCTTCCAAGAAATATGCCCCAATGCCTGCTCCTGAAGTGATGCGATATGGCCCTTCCCAATTGGGTCCTAGTTTTCCCCAAGCCGGATTCTTTGCGGTGCCCACAACCTTTCTCAGCACTAGATCACCAGGCTCTAGAGGCCTTAGCTTTACGTTAGCATCATAGCCTTGCCTGAGTTTCTGTTGGTAATGTGCCAGCCGAACCATTGCATTCTCCCTCCTTTCCTCAATCAAGTCTAAACTCTTCTGCAGTTGCTCATCGTTGTCGGCCGGACTGAACGAGCTAGTTTTCAACGTTGGGAACCCGGTCTCCAAAGGAATGACAGCTTCAGCCCCATAGGTCATTGAGAAGGGGGTCTCTCCAGTAGACCTACGAGGCGTAGTCCTGTAAGCCCAAAGTACGTGTGGCAGTTCTTCTACCCATTTGCCCTTTGCATCATCCAGCCTCTTCTTTAAGCCATTCAGTATGACCTTGTTGGCAGCTTCTGCTTGTCCATTACCCTGGGGATAAGCTGGAGTGGAGTATCTGTTCATAATTCCCAGCTCATTGCAGTAATTCCTGAATGCCTTGCTATCGAACTGTAAGCCGTTGTCCGAGATGAGAGTGTGAGGAACTCCAAACCGAGTGACAATATTCTTCCACACGAACTTTTTCACATCAACGTCTCTGATATTGGCTAGCGGCTCGGCTTCAACCCACTTGGTGAAATAGTCTGTGCCGACCAGGAGATACTTCTTGTTTCCTGCAGTTTTGGGGAAGGGTCCCACAATATCCAAGCCCCATTGGGCGAAGGGCCATGGGCTAGATAGCGAATTAAGATTCCCCCCTGGCTGGTGAATGTTTGGAGCGAAGCGCTGACATTGATCACACCTTTTGACATATTCGTGTGCCTCCTTCTGCATGTTAGGCCACCAATAGCCTTGGGTGAGGGCTCGGTGAGCCAGGGACCTACCTCCGGTGTGGCTCCCACAGATTCCTTCGTGCAGCTCTTCTAGTAATGGCTCAGTCTCCTCGGGATGCATGCATAACAAGTATAGTCCCGAGTAGGAGCGTCTATATAATTTCTAGTCCTCGGATAACCAGAATTTAGTCGCTTTCCTTCGAACTTTATCAGCTTCTCCCTTCTCTGTAGGCAATATATCTTCTCTGAGAAATTTGATTAAAGGATCCATCCAGCACGGCCCGGCCCTGACCTGGTGAACCTGGACTGCCTCTGCTTTCGCCTCTGTAGGCCTGTGCAAGTCCTCGACGAGGATGATCCTCGGCAGGTCTTGCGCCGAAGAGGTGGCAAGCGTGGCCAAGGAGTCAGCATGTGAGTTGCCACTTCTGGGGATGTGCAGCAAACTGAAAAAGTCGAACTCTGATTGCAGATGTTTAACACGACCCAAGTACCCCTGCATTCTTTCGTCCTTTGCCTCAAACTCGCCTTGTACTTGACCTACCACCAATCTTGAGTCCGAGAACAACTCTACGGACTTCCCGCCCATTCTGCGGACCATAGTCATTCCCATCAGTAGGGCCTCATACTCCGCCTCATTGTTCGTTGCCGAGAAGTCCAGCCTTAACGATTTCTCGATAATGATTTTCTCGGGGGATATCAATACCAGCCCAACTCCAGAGCCTCTCTGGTTTGCCGCGCCATCGACGTACACTTCCCAATGGGAGGGATTCTGTTGGGAGATCATGCCAACTGATTTTTCATCCATGCCTGACGTGGGCTTTACTTCTTCTAACTGGGGCTCCGTGAACTCAGCCACCAAATCCGCAAGGACCTGTCCCTTGACCGATGTTCGGGACATATATCTTATATCGAAAGCCCCTAAGATTGTACCCCACTTGGCAATCCGACCAGTGTAGTCAGCACTTCGGAGTATGGCTTTGAGTGGGAGTTGTGTGAGAACGATGACCGTGTGGGCTTGGAAGTAGTGAGGTAGCTTCCGTGTGCCAAGCACTACTGCTAGGATAGCCTTCTCCAGAGGCAAGTAACGAATCTCAGCCTCGTGCAGCGACTTGCTTACGTAATAAACGGGCCTTTGTACACCAGAGTCCAATCGTATCAACACCAAGCTCACCGCACAGGGAGCTACAGCGATGTAGGCGAACAGTACCTCATCCGGCTCAGGTCTAGACATAATTCGTGGCCGAGCTAGATAATCCTTGAGTTGCTGGAATGCCAAAGCACACTCCTCAGTCCATTCAAATCCCTTCCACTTGTTGAGCAGAGAGAAAAAGGGCCGACACCTGTCTGCCGATCTAGAGTTGAACCGATTGAGGGCAGCAGTCATTCCGGTTAGTTTCTGAACCTCCTTGGGATTCCGAGGAGCTCGTAGATTGTTAATGGCCCTTATCTGGTCGGGGTTGACCTCAATTCCTCTGTGGGTGACCATGTATCCCAAAAACTTGCCGGACCCCACCCCAAATGAGCACTTAGAAGCATTTAGTCGTAGCTTATACTTTCGTAGAATCTCAAAGGTACTTTCAAGGTCCTTCACATGCTCGGCTACAACCTTGCTCTTCACCACCATGTCATCTATGTAAACCTCGATATTTTTGCCCAGCTGTGGCTCGAACATCCTCGTCATCATCCTCTGGTAGGTAGCACCCGCGTTCTTCAAGCCAAACGGCATCACTTTATAGTGGTAGTTACCAATAGGGGTGACAAAAGCAGTTTTCTTCTGGTCCTCTGGGGCTAATGGTATCTGGTGGTAGCCTTGGAAGGCATCTAGGAAGCTCATCCGAGGGTGGCCGATAGTGGCATCCACCAGCTGATCAATTTTCGGCATAAGGAACGGATCTTTGGGGCATGCCCTATTCAAATTCGTGAAGTCTACGCATACTCGCCACTTCCCACTCTTCTTCTTTACCACCACGGTATTTGCCAGCCATTCGGGATAAAAAACTTCTTTGATAGCCCCAGCTTCTTTGAGTTTCGCTACCTCCTCTCTCACTGCATCAGCATGTTCCTTGGACGGGCGCCGAATAGGCTGTTTCTTGGGGGTGACCAGTGGATTCACCTTCAAGTGGTGGCATATAAACTCCGGGTCTACCCCTGGGGCTTCGTAAGCACTCCAGGCAAACACATCGAGATTTCGCTTGAGGAACTCTATTAGCTCTTCCTTCTCTTGAAGAGGCAGCTGAGATCCGACTTGAAAGAACCTGTCAGGGTCATCTCCAATGACCACTTTCGTTAGATCCTCACATCGAGTGCCTTCATCTGGTTCTTCGATGGGCAATCCCCGAGACTGTAGTTGCTATAAATCCCTCCCGGCTACGTCCGAGGACTCGGCCGGGGTCTTATGTTGAATGGCAGCTACCAGGCACTGTCGAGCAACAGACTGGTCTCCTCGGATCTCATGTATCTGCCCTTCTGATGGATATTTGACCTTTTGGTGCAAAGTAGAGGGAACAGCCCCAAGTGCGTGAATCCAAGGTCTGCCTACGAGTGCCGTGTAGGGCGAATATGCGTCCACAACTATAAAGTCCAACTCCACCACCTCGGAGCCGGACTGCACAGGTAAGCGTATCCGGCCTTTTGGGATGACAGGCCTTCCTTCAAAGCTTAAGAGTGGGGAATCGTATGGCGTCAGGTCTTGGGGTTTTAGGCCTAGCCCCTTATAGAGATCTGGGTACATTATCTCCACAGCACTGCCCTGGTCCACCATCACTCTCTTTACATCGTACCCTCCTATTTTGAGGGTGATGACTAGTGCATCATCATGGGGTTGGATGGTGCCAATCATGTCTTCATCCGAGAATCCCATAACTAGCGGGGCACCAAGCTTAGCTCTCTTTGGTCCTCAGCTTGACTCTCCTGCGGATGGTCGGCCCACCGACATAACTTTCAATGGCCAGGATCCTGTTCTCCCCGGCGCAGCGAAGACGACGTTTATAGTCCCCAGCGGCGGCTTTGAGGGGTCGTCCCTGCGTGGCCCCGAGCCCGTCTGCCCTCGGCCGCTGGAGGGGTGCAGGAGGTGTTTCAGTTTACCATCGCGAACTAGTTGGTCCAGGTGATCCCACAGGCTCCTACAATCCTCCGTGGTATGCCCGTGGTCTTGATGGTACTGGCAGTAGAGATTATGGTTGCGTTTCTCGGGGTTTCCTATCATCTTGTTCGGCCACCGGAAGAACGACTCGTTCTTGATTTTTTCCAGGACCTGGTGTACTGGCTCTTTGAACACGGTGTTGACCGATTGAGGATTTGTCCATCCTGATTGCCCGGCAAAATCCCTCCGCGGTTTATTGTAATTGTAACGGTCCGACCGCGAATCCCTCCTCTCCTGAGGGATAACCTTGTCCTTTCCCTTACCCTGCTGCTGATCTTCTTCAACCCTCTTATACTTCTCTATGCGGTCCATTAGTTGACGCACGTTGGTGACCGGTTTGCCAGATAGAGATGCCCTCAAACCGTGATCGGTGGGGAGGCCGAGCTTGAACGTGCTGAGGGCCATTGCATCATTGTTGCCCTCCACATCATTGAACATTTCCTAGTATCTGTCTGAATAGGCCTTCAAGGACTCGCCTTCCTGCATGGACAGGGACAGCAGTGAAGAGAAGGGTCTGGCTACTCTTCGGCATGTGACAAAACGGGAGTCGAATGCCTGAGTGAGCTCTTTGAAGGAGTTGATGGAGCTTGCCTTCAAACCGTCAAACCACCTCATGGCAACAGGCCCAAGACTGGAAGGGAAAACCTTGCACATCAGAGCTTCATCTCTGGAGTAGACAGCCATCCTCTGGTTAAAATGACTCACATGCTCCACGGGGTCAGTTTTACCATTGTAGATGGTGAACGTTGGCTGGTTAAAGCGCCGAGGGAGTCTGGCCTCCTCTATCCTGCACGTGAAGGGTGACTTAGATATCTGATTTAGAGTCCTGTTCATGGCATCGTTCTCCATGTCCTCGCGTGATGGGCTTCTACGTTGCCTCTTACGATGGGACTCCTCTACATAGGTGTAGGACTCGCTAGCTGGTGTCTTAGATTTGCGCTGATAAGAGACGTCCTGCTCGTCATCAAGATCATCCTCAGAGTACGAGGAAGCCCGTTTCCTCTTTGCGTGGCGCAACTCTCTCCTTAGTTTTTCTACCTCCAGTTGTAAGTCACGGTTCTTCTCTGCATGGGACATGTGACTTCCGCCCTGTGATTGGCTCTGGCTGAGGCGCACAGTGTGTACACTGCCCTCACGATTTTGCCTCCTCTCTAAGTTGACAAAATGGTCCACGTGTTGGGATGCCCTGGATTCTGCTTGTTGTTCACCTTGTCCTGCCATCATCAACTGTTGTTTTCACTCTTGCACAAGCTCTTCCCACAGACGGCGCCAATTGTAGGGTCAATTTTTGCAGCCCAAGCCCAAGAAGGTATGGATTTAGAGCCTACTGAACCCAAGACAATAAATTTGTAGAGAGTGGGTGCAAGAACTAGGCTAGAAATGAAATAACAATATTAAACAGCAATGTTTGTGGATGAATTTGCATTAGCATGTGCTCGGACAGATATAAATGCAACGTCCGAGGAGGTGTTTCTCATTCATAAACTTAGGTTACAATTTTTGGAGCTACAGTAATGGAGTACACTTTTTTCTACTTCTGATTTTCGATCCCCCTCTATCAGAGGCACCCTTCTCTTATATAGTACTTCCTTCCTACATCTTCACCGTCCACTTGTTCATCATCTAGACGCCCACTTGAGTGCATGTCCCATCATACTCCCCCTTTAGCCTTGTGTGAGTGGCGGTAGCTGAGAATGCACTGTTCAGGGGTCTTCTCCACATAAATGCGGCCAGGAAGGTAGGTGCAGTGCATTTAATGCGGTGGTTGAAGTCTGTCTCCTTGATATTTCTCTGTTCCTGTTATCTTCCTGCGTGTCCGAGGCTCATTTCCCTCCTAACATTTGTCAGGAAGATCACTTGAACCTCCCATACACTTGTCGGGTCAAACCTCTTCGGATCCGAAGATATTGGAGTCCTCGGACACATGAACATCTCCTCGGATAGTACACGTGTTCATCTCCAGACATTCTCCTTTTACACGGGCCTAACTGAATGTCTACATCTCCTCGGACTAACAGTGTTCCTCATATAGGGCCTCGGGCCCAATACTTTGGGTTGGACTTTTCTCCCCCCACATAAATTATTTTACAATCTATTGCAATGACAACCATAAAATAATTATCTATTACAACGAATATAACACGGTAAGAATTTGATCTAAATTATTTTTGTCAATTATTTGCAACCTATTATAATAAAATTTGTGAAGTAATAACCTATTACTACAAGATATTCAAAATAGTAAATTTTTTATTGCAACATAATATATATATATATATTATATTGTATCAAATTTTTCATTAAAATATTTGGAGTTTATTGCAATGGAATTTTTTGTTGCACAAATTTATTACCTCAAATTTTATTACATCAACTATTGCAATAACATAGTTGTTATTAAAACAATTTTTTTTCGTTGTAATAAACTTTTTTTTTTTGTAGTGACACCTAAACCATCAGTGAATCTCCATTACAGTCATCATACATAATTTGGCGAGTACTACTAGCCCATCTGATAATCTCATAGTTAGAGCTACAGATTTTCCACATAATTTAGCTATAGATGATATAAGCTTTTTGTTATTTTGTAAAAGAATTCAACATCACAACTTTTTTTAACCACTAACATCCAACCAAGTAAAATACTTGTTGTAAAAGCAGTGGCGACTCCAGGAATTTTGTCCAAGGTGTTCTTATTCTATTTTGAAAAAATTTCGGGTCATTTCAGTCTATTTCGGGTGTTTTGGGAAATACCGGCCGAAATTCAAGATTTGGCCTGCATGAAGTTTGTGCTTTAAAAAAAAAAAAAAAGTTCTTAAAACCAAAACAAATTTGCATTCTGTACATCGAAAAACCTCAAAAGGAAAAAAAATGAAAAGAAAAGAAATGAACAAAGTTACCTATACAATAAACTATAAGTTCATTTGAAATATTAATAAAATTATTAATTATTGTTGTTTAGTTGTTTCATTAATTTTTTTGTCTTTTATAAACTATAATTTTTTATATTGTTGTTTCATTAATTATAAAATTATTACTTGTTGTTTAGCCTAACATAATTTAATTTGTTTATCTTTTATAATGTATTGGTTAATTAATCATACTGCTTTAATTATTGTTATTTAGCCTAACAATAAACTATATTATTTTAATTTATTTGTCATAAATTATATTGTTTTAATTTGTTATATTGTTTAACCCCATCTGCACATTACACTAAAAAAGGCACTGATGTGCACATTACACATCCCATATGCAGCACAATAATTAAAGCACTAAAGCAGTGTAATGTGCAACCCAGCAGCCCGGCCCCCCATGTGCCCATCTACCCCCACCCCACTCAACACATAAGCACGCTTAATGCCTGATGCCCTTGCTAATCAGAAAATTTCACAATCACACATTCACACATTACATTAAAAGACAATTAATATCTCACCAACACCAACACACTACACACACCAACACCAACAGATAACATAAACGGATAAAGCCAAATTCAAAAAGTCAAAAACAGACAAAATAAATTAATAAAGCTAAAGTTTGGCCAACCAATCACAGACTCAGTTTAAGAGAGAGAGAGAGAGAGAGAGAGAGAGAGAGAGAGAGAGAGAGAGAGAGAGAGAGACTGAGAGATTGAGAGAGAAAATGAAATACCTTAAGGGAGGGAGCATCGTAGTAGTTGAGTAGGGAGGCCTGAAGGCTGAGGCCGTTGAGGCAATGACGAGGTGACGACCGATCTGCCGATCTCCGTCCTCCGATGGCAATGAGGGCTAGCGACCACGCGGAGGGGTGAGCGAGCTGTGATCGATCTCCGACGAGCGACCTGGACTGGGCTGATCTCCGACGAGCGAGCTGTGACCGATCCAATCTCTGTCTGTTGGCTTGAGGCTCAAACGGCGTTGCTCTGAGGGACTGAGTTTAGGTTTGCTTTAGGCCTTTAGTGGTTTCGTTTTTTTTTTTTTTTTTTTTTTTGATAAAGCCTTTAGTGATTTCCGATTTAGACCTTTAGGGACTGAGGCGTCGCTTTGTTTTTTTTTTTTTTTGGAGAATCCGTGGGTTTGCTACCTGCCTACCTCTGTAACCTGTTGGGCTTGCCGTAGGCTGTGGGCTTGGCTCTGTTACAATTTTTTTTTTTCCAGATTTTAGTTCAAATATTTTTTTTGGGCTTTTTTTATTTTTTAATTTGAGGGTGTTCCTAATACAGGGCAAATATAAAAAATTAAAAAAAAAAAAAATTTCAGGTTTTTTTCACGTCAGGGTGTTCCTAGGAACACCCTGACTTGCACGTGGTGTCGCCACTGTGTAAAAGTTGTGGTCCTAGAAAATATTGAAATAATTTATTTTCTTTTAACTTAAAATACTACCACTTTTATTAGGTTTTAAAGGAAATGATAGATTAAATACCTGTGAATTGTGAAGGCTGGAGCAACGAAGCTGGGCTAGGCAGATCGAGCAACCGACGGTGGTGGCAAGATGGGTCTCGCGTGGGCAGCGGCAATAGCTGAGACTTTCGCGTGATGATGGCGGCGTCAGCGTGAGTACTGGGTAGCAAGATGGGTCTCACAAGCGTGGGCGTGGGCAGTGGTGTCACGGCGTGGGTCTCTCTCTCTGACTCTGAGTAATCTCTCTCTGTCTAGCCTCTCACTTTCCCAAGTTTCCTTTCTTTTGTTTTTTTCCTTCATTTTTGACTTTCTCGGTTAGGTTTTGCCGTTTTGGACTGCTAAGTTTTCTTTTTTCCTTTTTTTAATTTTGTATTTACACTGGTTATGGGCTCTTGCCTCCTAGGCTGGCCGGCTGGGATAGGAATTCATGATTTTTGGGAGGGGGGCCTGAGCTAGAAACTAAGGGGTGCCCAAGCCTATATATATATATATTTTTTTTTTTTTGGGGAAAATTTAACCAGCTAATTTTTTTTTTGGGCCGAAGGGGGCCTGGGCCCCCTTAGGCCCCCACTTGGGTCCGTCCCTGTAACCATACTATATATAGAAGAGAACGTGGCATATGTAATTTATAATTCATCATCTATATGTAATTTTTCTTTTTTCCTTTATAAATCATATTTTAATTGGACATGCTAACTTGGACTTAACTGATAAGATTCTAGAGTTTAAAGTAGATCTATGTTTTCTACATTTTTCTTGTTACAATAACCTATATATTTTGTACCTCTAACAATTTTAATACTTTTTCAACAAAAAAAAGGATACATTTTTGGATGTGGAAGTCTCCACTACTGAAATCCTAACTCTTGTTATCATGCGCCTATGACCTACCTACAAAATCCATTATAACTTCAGAACACACTAGTGATGACAAAATAAATAATTAGCCCTAGAATTTTTTAGAATACAAGGAGTTTTGTTGTCTACCAATTTAGCTATATTATTGGAACAAATTTTTTTTTTTTGAGAAACAAACACACATATTTTATGCATATTATTGCAATAACCTAATATCAATTATTTTACAATCTATTGCAATAACAAACATAAAATTATTATCTATTACAACCAATATAACGTTGCAATAATTTGATCTAAATTATTTTTGTTAATTATTTGCAATATATTGCAATAAAATTTGTGAAGTAATAACCTTTACCACAAGATATTCGAAACAGTAGATTTTATTGCAACAAAATATATATTATTGTATCAAATTTTTCATTAAAATATTTGAAGTTTATTGCAATGGAATTTTTTATTGCACAAATTTATTACCTCAAATTTTATTACATCAACTATTGCAATAACATAGTTGTTATTAAAACAATTTTTTTTCGTTGTAATAAACTTTTTTTTTTTTTTTTTGTAGTGACACCTAAACCATCAGTGAATCTCCATTACAGTCATCATACATAATTTGGCGAGTACTACTAGCCCATCTGATAATCTCATAGTTAGAGCTACAGATTTTCCACATAATTTAGCTATAGATGATATAAGCTTTTTGTTATTTTGTAAAAGAATTCAACATCACAACTTTTTTTAACCACTAACATCCAACCATGTAAAATACTTGTTGTAAAAGCAGTGGCGACTCCAGGAATTTTGTCCAAGGTGTTCCTATTCTATTTTGAAAAAATTTCGGGTCATTTCAGTCTATTTCGGGTGTTTCGGGAAATACCGGCCGAAATTCAAGATTTGGCCTGCATGAAGTTTGTGCTTTAAAAAAAAAAGTTCTTAAAACCAAAAAAATTTGCATTCTGTACATCGAAAAACCTCAAAAGGAAAAAAAATGAAAAGAAAAGAAATGAACAAAGTTACCTATACAATAAACTATAAGTTCATTTGAAATATTAATAAAATTATTAATTATTGTTGTTTAGTTGTTTCATTAATTTTTTTGTCTTTTCTAAACTATAATTTTTTATATTGTTGTTTCATTAATTATAAAATTATTACTTGTTGTTTAGCCTAACATAATTTAATTTGTTTATCTTTTATAATGTATTGGTTAATTAATTATACTGCTTTAATTATTGTTATTTAGCCTAACAATAAACTATATTACTTTAATTTATTTGTCATAAATTATATTGTTTTAATTTGTTATATTGTTTAACCCCATGTGCACATTACACTAAAAAAGGCACTGATGTGCACGTTACACATCCCATATGCAGCACAATAATTAAAGCACTAAAGCAGTGTAATGTGCAGCCCGACCCCCCATGTGCCCATCTACCCCCACCCCACTCAACACATAAGCACGCTTAATGCCTGATGACCTTGCTAATCAGAAAATTTCACAATCACACGTTCACACATTACATTAAAAGACAATTAATATCTCACCAACACCAACACACTACACACACCAACACCAACAGATAACATAAACGGATAAAGCCAAATTCAAAAAGTCAAAAACAGACAAAATAAATTAATAAAGCTAAAGTTTGGCCAACCAATCACAGACTCAGTTTGAGAGAGAGAGAGAGAGAGAGAGAGAGAGAGAGAGAGAGTTAGTCTTATTAAAGAATAAAGAGAGAGAGAGAGAGAGAGTTTCATAATTTTCATTCATTTCAGTTCAGATAGAGAGAGAGAGACTGAGAGATTGAGAGAGAAAATGAAATACCTTAAGGGAGGGAGCACCATAGTAGCTGAGTAGGGAGGCCTGAAGGCTGAGGCCGTTGAGGCAATGACGAGGTGACGATCGATCTGCCGATCTCCGTCCTCCGATGGCAATGAGGGCTTGCGACCACGGGGAGGGGTGAGCGAGCTGTGATCGATCTCCGACGAGCGACCTGGACTGGGCTGATCTTCGACGAGCGAGCTGTGACCGATCAAATCTCTGTCTGTTGGCTTGAGGCTCAAACGGCGTTGCTCTGAGGGACTGAGTTTAGGTTTGCTTTAGGCCTTTAGTGGTTTCGTTTTTTTTTTGATAAAGCCTTTAGTGATTTCTGATTTAGACCTTTAGGGACTGAGGCGTTGCTTTGTTTTTTTTTTTTTTTTTTTTTTTTGGAGAATCCTTGGGTTTGCTACCTGCCTACCTCTGTAATCTGTTGGGCTTGCCGTGGGCTGTGGGCTTGGCTCTGTTACAATTTTTTTTTTTCTAGATTTTAGTTCAAATATTTTTTTTTGGGCTTTTTTTATTTTTATTTTTTATTTTTTAATTTGATGGTGTTCCTCAAACAGGGCAAATACAAAAAAATTTTTAAAAAAAAATTTCAGGTTTTTTTCCGGTTAGGGTGTTCCTAGGAACAGCCTGACTTGCACGTGGTGTCGCCATTGTGAAAAAGTTGTGGTCCTAGAAAATATTGAAAGAATTTATTTTCTTTTAACTTAAAATACTACCACTTTTATTAGGTTTTAAAGGAAATGATAAATTAAATATCTGTGAATTGTGAAGGTTGGAGCAACGAAGCTGGGCTAGGCAGATCGAGCAACCGACGGTGGTGGCAAGATGGGTCTCGCGTGGGCAGCGGCAATAGTTGAGACTTTCGCGAGATGATGGCGGCGTCAGCGTGAGTACTGGGTAGCAAGATGGGTCTCACAAGCGTGGGCGTGGGCAGTGGTGTCACGGCGTGGGTCTCTCTCTCTGACTCTGAGTACTCTCTCTCTCTGTCTAGCCTCTCTATCTCTCTGTCTCGCCTCTCACTTTCCCAAGTTTCCTTTCTTTTGTTTTTTTCCTTCATTTTTCACTTTCTCGGTTAGGTTTTGCCGTTTTGGACTGCTAAGTTTTCTTTTTTCCTTTTTTTAATTTTGTATTTACACGGGTTATGGGCTCTTGCCTCCTGGGCTGGCCGACTGGGATAGGAATTCATGATTTTTGGGAGGGGGGCCTGAGCTAGAAACTAAGGGGTGCCCAAGCCTATATATATACATATATATATATATATATATTTTTTTTTTTGGGGAAAATTTAACCAGCTAATTTTTTTTTTGGGCCCAAGGGGGCCTGGGCCCCCTTAGGCCCCCACTTGGGTCCGTCCCTGTAACCATACTATATATAGAAGAGAACGTGGCATACGTAATTTATAATTCATCATCTATATGTAATTTTTCTTTTTTCCTTTATAAATCATATTTTAATTGGACATGCTAACTTGGACTTAACTGATAAGATTCTAGAGTTTAAAGTAGATCTATGTTTTCTACATTTTTCTTGTTACAATAACCTATATATTTTGTACCTCTAACAATTTTAATACTTTTTCAACAAAAAAAAGGATACATTTTTGGATGTGGAAGTCTCCACTACTGAAATCCTAACTCTTGTTATCATGCGCCTATGACCTACCTACAAAATCCATTATAACTTCAGAACACACTAGTGATGACAAAATAAATAATTAGCCCTAGAATTTTTTAGAATACAAGGAGTTTTGTTGTCTACCAATTTAGCTATATTATTGGAACAAATTTTTTTTTTTTGAGAAACAAACACACATATTTTTCACATATTATTGCAATAACCTAATATCAATTATTTTACAATCTATTGCAATAACAAACATAAAATTATTATCTATTACAATGAATATAACGTTGCAATAATTTGATCTAAATTATTTTTGTTAATTATTTGCAATATATTGCAATAAAATTTGTGAAGTAATACCCTTTACCACAAGATATTCGAAACAGTAGATTTTATTGCAACAAAATATATATTATTGTATCAAATTTTTCATTAAAATATTTGAAGTTTATTGCAATGGAATTTTTTATTGCACAAATTTATTACCTCAAATTTTATTACATCAACTATTGCAATAACATAGTTGTTATTAAAACAATTTTTTTTCGTTGTAATAAACTTTTTTTTTTTTTTTTTTGTAGTGACACCTAAACCATCAGTGAATCTCCATTACAGTCATCATACATAATTTGGCGAGTACTACTAGCCCATCTGATAATCTCATAGTTAGAGCTACAGATTTTCCACATAATTTAGCTATAGATGATATGAGCTTTTTGTTATTTTGTAAAAGAATTCAACATCACAACTTTTTTTAACCACTAACATCCAACCATGTAAAATACTTGTTGTAAAAGCAGTGGCGACTCCAGGAATTTTGTCCAAGGTGTTCCTATTCTATTTTGAAAAAATTTCGGGTCATTTCAGTCTATTTCGGGTGTTTCGGGAAATACCGGCCGAAATTCAAGATTTGGCCTGCATGAAGTTTGTGCTTTAAAAAAAAAAAAAAAAAGTTCTTAAAACCAAAACAAATTTGCATTCTGTACATCGAAAAACCTCAAAAGGAAAAAAAATGAAAAGAAAAGAAATGAACAAAGTTACCTATACAATAAACTATAAGTTCATTTGAAATATTAATAAAATTATTAATTATTGTTGTTTAGTTGTTTCATTAATTTTTTTGTCTTTTATAAACTATAATTTTTTATATTGTTGTTTCATTAATTATAAAATTATTACTTGTTGTTTAGCCTAACATAATTTAATTTGTTTATCTTTTATAATGTATTGGTTAATTAATTATACTGCTTTAATTATTGTTATTTAGCCTAACAAAAAACTATATTACTTTAATTTATTTGTCATAAATTATATTGTTTTAATTTGTTATATTGTTTAACCCCATGTGCACATTACACTAAAAAAGGCACTGATGTGCACATTACACATCCCATATGCAGCACAATAATTAAAGCACTAAAGCAGTGTAATGTGCAGCCCAGCAGCCTGGCCCCCCATGTGCCCATCTACCCCCACCCCACTCAACACATAAGCACGCTTAATGCCTGATGCCCTTGCTAATCAGAAAATTTCACAATCACACGTTCACACATTACATTAAAAGACAATTAATATCTCACCAACACCAACACACTACACACACCAACACCAACAGATAACATAAACGGATAAAGCCAAATTCAAAAAGTCAAAAACAGACAAAATAAATTAATAAAGCTAAAGTTTGGCCAACCAATCACAGACTCAGTTTAAGAGAGAGAGAGAGAGAGAGAGAGAGAGAGTTTCATAATTTTCATTCATTTCAGTTCAGATAGAGAGAGAGAGACTGAGAGATTGAGAGAGAAAATGAAATACCTTAAGGGAGGGAGCACCGTAGTAGCTGAGTAGGGAGGCTTGAAGGCTCAGGCCGTTGAGGCAATGACGAGGTGTCGACCGATCTGCCGATCTCCGTCCTCCGATGGCAATGAGGGCTAGCGACCACGCGGAGGGGTGAGCGAGCTGTGATCGATCTCCGACGAGCGACCTGGACTGGGCTGATCTCCGACGAGCGAGCTGTCACCGATCCAATCTCTGTCTGTTGGCTTGAGGCTCAAACAACGTTGCTCTGAGGGACTGAGTTTAGGTTTGCTTTAGGCCTTTAGTGGTTTCGTTTCTTTTTTTTTTTTTTTTTTTTGATAAAGCCTTTAGTGATTTCTGATTTAGACCTTTAGGGACTGAGGCGTCGCTTTGTTTTTTTTTTTTGGAGAATCCGTGGGTTTGCTACCTGCCTACCTCTGTAATCTGTTGGGCTTGCCGTGGGCTGTGGGCTTGGCTCTGTTACAATTTTTTTTTTTCCAGATTTTAGTTCAAATATTTTTTTTGGGCTTTTTTATTTTTATTTTTTAATTTGAGGGTGTTCCTAATACAGGGCAAATATAAAAAATTAAAAAAAAAAAATTCAGGTTTTTTTCAGGTTAGGGTGTTCCTAGGAACACCCTGACTTGCACGTGGTGTCGCCACTGTGTAAAAGTTGTGGTCCTAGAAAATATTGAAAGAATTTATTTTCTTTTAACTTAAAATACTACCACTTTTTTTAGGTTTTAAAGGAAATGATAGATTAAATACCTGTGAATTGTGAAGACTGTAGCAACGAAGCTGGGCTAGGCAGATCGAGCAACCGACGATGGTGGCAAGATGGGTCTCGCGTGGGCAGCGGCAATAGTTGAGACTTTCGCGTGATGATGGCGGCGTCAGCGTGAGTACTGGGTAGCAAGATGGGTCTCACAAGCGTGGGCGTGGGCAGTGGTGTCACGGCGTGGGTCTCTCTCTCTGACTCTGACTACTCTCTCTCTCTGTCTAGCCTCTCTATCTCTCTGTCTCGCCTGTCACTTTCACAAGTTTCCTTTCTTTTGTTTTTTTCACTTTCTCGATTAGGTTTTGCCGTTTTGGACTGCTAAGTTTTCTTTTTTCCTTTTTTTAAATTTTGTATTTACACGGGTTATGGGCTCTTGCCTCCTGGGCTGGCCGGCTGGGATAGGAATTCATGATTTTTGGGAGGGGGGCCTGAGATAGAAACTAAGGGGCGCCCAAGCCTATATATATATATATATATATATTTTTTTTTTTTTTATTTGGGGAAAATTTAACCAGCTAATTTTTTTTTTGGGCCCCCTTGGGCCCGGGCCCCCTTAGTCCCCCACCTGGGTCCGTCCCTGTAACCATACTATATATAGAAGAGAACGTGGCATATGTAATTTATAATTCATCATCTATATGTAATTTTTCTTTTTTCCTTTATAAATCATATTTTAATTGGACATGCTAACTTGGACTTAACTGATAAGATTCTAGAGTTTAAAGTAGATCTATGTTTTCTACATTTTTCTTGTTACAATAACCTATATATTTTGTACCTCTAACAATTTTAATACTTTTTCAACAAAAAAAAGGATACTTTTTTGGATGTGGAAGTCTCCACTACTGAAATCCTAACTCTTGTTATCATGCGCCTATGACCTACCTACAAAATCCATTATAACTTCAGAACACACTAGTGATGACAAAATAAATAATTAGCCCTAGAATTTTTTAGAATACAAGGAGTTTTGTTGTCTACCAATTTAGCTATATTACTGGAACAATTTTTTTTTTTTTTTTTTTTTTGAGAAACAAACACACATATTTTACACATATTATTGCAATAACCTAGTATCAATTATTTTACAATCTATTGCAATAACAAAACTAAAATTATTATCTATTACAACGAATATAATGTTGCAATAATTTGATCTAAATTATTTTTGTTAATTATTTGCAATATATTGCAATAAAATTTGTGAAGTAATAACCTTTACCACAAGATATTCGAAACAGTAGATTTTATTGCAACAAAATATATATTATTGTATCAAATTTTTCATTAAAATATTTGAAGTTTATTGCAATGGAATTTTTTATTGCACAAATTTATTACCTCAAATTTTATTACATCAACTATTGCAATAACATAGTTGTTATTAAAACAATTTTTTTTCGTTGTAATAATCTTTTTTTTCTTTTTTTTTTGTATTGACACATAAACTATCAGTGAATCTCCATTATAGTCATCATACATAACTTGGCGAGTACTACTAGCCCATTTGATAATCTCATAGTTAGAGCTACAAATTTTCCACATAATTTAGCTGTAGATGATATAAGCTTTTTGTTATTTTGTAAAAGAATTCAACATCACAACTTTTTTTAACCACTAACATCCAACCATGTAAAATACTTGTTGTAAAGTTGTGGTCCTAGAAAATATTGAAAGAATACTTGTTGTAACATCCAACTTCTTTTAACTTAAAATACTACCACTTTTATTAGGTTTTAATGGAAATGATAGATTAAATACCTGTGAATCTTGAAAGCTGGAGCAATGAAGCTGGGCTAGGCAGATTGAGCAACCGATGGCGGCGGCAAGATGGGTCTCGCATGTGCAGCAGTGACAGCTGAGACTCTCGCGTGATGATGGCGGCGTTGGCGTGGGTATTGGGTAGCAAGATGGGTCTCGCAAGCGTGGGCGTGGGCAGTGGCATCACGGTGTGGGTCTCTCTCTCTGACTCTGATTACTCTCTCTCTATCTAGCCTCTCTATCTCTCTGTATCGCCTCTCACTTTCCGAAGTTTCCTTTTTTCTTTTTTCTTTTTTTCCATCGTTTTTCACTTTCTTAGTTAGGTTTTGCCGTTTTGGATTGTGGAGTTTTCTTTTTTTCTTTTTTATTTACATGGGATTGTGGAATTCATGATTTTTGAGAGGGGGGCTTGAGCTAAAAACTAAGGGAGGCCCAAGCCTATGTATATATATATATATATATATATTTTTTTTTTTTGGGGAAAATTTAACCTGCTAATTTTTTTTTTTAGGCCCAGGGGGCCTGGGCCCCCTTAGGCCCCCACTTGGGTCCGTCCCTGTAACCATACTATATATAGAAGAGAACGTGGTGTATGCAATTTATAATTCATCATCTATATGTAGTTTTTCTTTTTTCCTTTATAAATCATATTTTAATTGGACATGCTAACTTGGACTTAACTGGTAAGATTCTAGAGTTTAAAGTAGATCTATGTTTTCTACATTTTTCTTGTTACAATAGCCTATATATTTTGTACCTCTAACAATTTTAATACTTTTTCAACAAAAAAAAGGATACTTTTTTGGATGTGGAAGTCTCTACTGCTGAAATCCTAACTCTTGTTCTCATGCGCCTACGACTTACCTACAAAATCCATTATAACTTCAAAACACACTAGTGATGACAAAATAAATAATTAGCCCTAGAATTTTTTAGAATACAAGGAGTTTTGTTGTATACCAATTTAGCTATATTATTGGAACAAATTTTTTTTTTTTTGTGGAGAAACAAACACACTATTTTACACATGTTATTGCAATAACCTAATATCAATTATTTTACAATCTATTGCAATGACAAACATAAAATAATTATCTATTACAACGAATATAACGTTGCAATAATTTGATCTAAATTATTTTTGTTATTTATTTGCAATCTATTGCAATAAAATTTGTGAAGTAATAACCTATTGCTACAAGATATTCAAAACAGTAGATTTTTTATTGCAACAAAATATATATTATTGTATCAAATTTTTCATTAAAATATTTGAAGTTTATTGCAATGGAATTTTTTGTTGCACAAATCTATTACCTCAAATTTTATTACATCAACTATTGCAATAACATAGTTGTTATTAAAACAATTTTTTTTCGTTGTAGTAATTTTTTTTTTTTTGGTAGTGACACCTAAACCATCAGTGAATCTCCATTACAATCATCATACATAACTTGGCGAGTACTACTAGCCCATTTGATAATCTCATAGTTAGAGCTACATATTTTCCACATAATTTAACTGATGATGATATAAGCTTTTTGTTATTTTGTAAAAGAATTCAACATCACAACTTTTTTTAACCACTAACATCCAACCATGTAAAATACTTGTTGTAAAAGTTGTGATCCTAGAAAATATTGAAAGAATTTATTTTCTTTTAACTTAAAATACTATCACTTTTTAACAAAAATAAAACACAATGCAATTATTTCTTCAATAATTTAATAATACAATTTTTTCTTTACCACTCATAACTAACCACGTAAAAAAACATTTTATGACAAAGTGTGTTTAACAAAATATGGTGTAGAATATTTTTGTTTCTCTCTCATGTACCTGACTGAGACTTCTTCATGCGTATGGTTCGGGTACTTGTCTTGTGGTGAGACATTGGGCACTCTCCCGAGTCCCAAGTCTTAGAATCTCTGATTTATAGATGGTCTATTTTACCGCATCACACACCAACTCAAAGCTGTCATAATTCCTCATTCTCTTCTTGTGCTTTGTCTCTTTGTCTCTTCCTCTTTTATTTTTACATAATGTCATTTGTCATCACATTGATTATTTGTTCAAGGCTCAAGATACCACAATTTTAATTTTGAAGAAGGGAATATAGTTGACAGAATTGGTAGTAGATAAGGTGGAGACAATTAAAACCACTTTCTAAAATTGCATGTTTTTCAAAAATTGAAAATAATTCGAGATGGAGGCAACATTGTACTAGTAGCAACCTTTTTTTTTCCCCCCCCACTGATATCATCAGTGTTACATATCAAAAAAATCTACTATCACAAACAAATGCACAATGATTGCCACAATTCTCTACGTGGTAGATTATGTTTGGTAGAAAAAAAAAATATAATGGGTCTATTTAAAAGTTTTATATAGTCATTCACAGTCTATTAGGTAAGAAATTGTGGCAAAAATTATGAATTTGTTTGTAATATTAAGAAAAAAATTGTTACATATTGCTGTGGAATCTTGATATTGTGGGTGAGGGTTGTGTCATGTGTGTGGTACTCTATCATTGAACATTGAGTCAGCTAAAACTCAAGGAGTTAAATTATGTTATGTTGTATCTTAACGTGCTAATGTAACTTTAGTTACACAAAAAATTATAACTTTTACCACATTTATCTTACATGGCAAATTGTAATTGGATGCTTGTCACTTTTACATGAACTAATAACTTTTTTTTCCACTACTCATAATTTACCACGAGGCCAATTATAACAGTTATGATTTTTTTGTGTTCTTAGAATTTTTGTTTAGAATAATTGAAGAGAGTTGACAGTTTTTGTTTCACTTACTTTATCTTCGAGTTAGTGCTCCTTAGAGCATTCACATCAAAGATGTCAAAAATATAGTGTAAGGACTCAAATTGGATTGGACCCAAAATATGGATGAATTTCTAGCCTAACCAACCCAAACAATAAATTTTTAAAGAGTGGGTGAAAGAACTAGTTCTATTTGGTAGAAAATGTTGTGGTTATGGTGCAGAAAAAGACGTTTCAAGCTAACTGCATGATAAAAAACTCTCCTCGGCTAGGTTTCAGAGGGTATTTCTCTGGGTTCTATCGTTCTTTCTTTCTTTTTTCCAAGAAATCCCCCCCTCCAATGTCACCCACTTTCTGGTTATATACTACGTTCATCACCTTCTTTTCACCGTACACGTGTAGGCTCTATTCCTAGGACTCCTTTCTATCCCATCCAGCACCTCCTGGAACCTTCGCTTGGCAGCCATAAGGCTGCTTGGTTACTGTTCAGGTATCACCTCCACATTAATGCGGCCAGAGAGTTAGTTGGGAAGCATTTAATGTGGAGGTAGCAACTCCAGAAGATATTTGTTATCTTTCCTGGTTCCCCCTTCGTCCCACATTCACTCTCTAGTTCTAACACAACTTTGCGGATTGCCATGAATAGTTAGATAGTTACATACACCTCGGACCATGGTATCCGAGGTGAGTCTTATCATCGGACGCGTTTTGGGCCTTTATATATGATTTCCATCCCTCTTTCTTATCCTGATCCCACAATACATTTCTTTAACCATCCTCGGACTGGGCTGTTGGGCCCCAAGCCCATTTCCTATGATTCTTATATCCTTCTAGATAACAGGCCCCACATATAGTATTAAACCTGGTGTGCTTCAGATGGATCGGCATGGCATTGGATGGATTGGCATGACGATGGCAATGGAGACAAAAAACCCAATCCAGCCACCATCCATGAGTGACAACCAGCAAGATGAGAGTGAGAAGGAGGTGTTGGGTGAGAGGGTTTAGTTTCAGTTGAGACTTGAGAGGAAGAAGGGGAGGCATTGATCCTTGGGCGTGGCTTACAGAGGAGAAGAAATAAGGGAGGAAAGAGAAATAAAAAAATTTTAATGGAGAAGAGAGATGTAATGTAATAAATTAATATTTATTGATATATAACTCTTAGCTACAATGAACTGCTCATAAAAAAAAAAAAGAAAGAGAAGGCAGCTCACTGTAGCTAAGCATTAAAAATTTATAAGAGTGGCAACTTTGATGTGGGGGGTATTTTTAGTGTATTGGTGCTAAACTAACTTTTTAGATATTTTACCTACTTTAAATGCTCTAATAAATTATAGATTCTACCAAATGAAAAGAACAAACATTCAATAATTTGACCACTCTCTTCATAAAATAATGGTTGGACTTTATTTGATTCAATCCAAAGTTTTAGAAAGTAATCATAAATTAATAATTAAATTGGGTTAAAGAATTAGAAAATAACATAAGCCGTATCCATTATTATTGCAATAAGTAACATTGAAAATTATCATTAAAATATTCACATACTCTCTTTCCTTTGCATTGTGATGGGCCCAAGTGAAGTGAATGACAACCTTACATGATAGAGTGTGAAGTTAAATACAATTTTCGGATCTTGAAGTGGTTGATTGTGAATGGTGAAAAATCACATAAATTCACCACTTTTTCTCAACCAACCATAGACGATCACATCCAAATTGTAGTAAAAGTAGACTTTCTCCTTATTAGTGATGTAAGTGTGTGTGAAGGAAAAGTGGGCCCAGGTCAGACCCAAACATTGTCCCAAGTTCAAAACCTATATGTAGGTGTTGCAATTTGGTGTTGAAAATGGTGAAGGGAAAAATTTGTGTTGGGCTCACAATTGCTGGACCGCATAGCAAATTCCTCTGCCAAATCCAAAGGCCTATCTTCAACATGTCACTTCCTCCTGAACTAGAAAAGTCCAGCCCAAGATCTTTGCCACGTGGTAATTAAGGTGACCATGAACCATGGGCCTGGGTTGAGCCTAGTGAAGGAACCAAACCTAGGCCTCAATGCGGATCCGGTCGCGCCATTGCGGACCATTTTTTGTCCTAAAGCTATTTCTGTAACATGTTACATGTCCCGTAAACTCTACAATTGTGCATGTATTCAAAGACCATGCATTTTAGCCAACACAAACCAACCATCGCAACCAAATTTGGGTGTCGGATATGGCCAAATATTTATATATATATATATATATATATATATATATAGATTTCCTAGAAACTTTCTAAGAACAAAAAAATTGAATAACATATATACATCAATATATCAAATGTTGTTGCGCAAAGTTCAGGCGGCTCTCTTGGCCCTTAAGCTTTCAGTTCATCATCATTTATCCTTTGTTTTATTTGAAGGTGATTCTAAGACTGTTATTGAGGCTCCCCGACGATCATCCCCCCAAATTTTCTTATCCCTTTTAAGCCTTCAATTTTGGTTTCCTATCAAAAAAATGTTGGGACTTTTATTTTATACCTAGACATTTAAGGTCCGTTTGAATACAACTTATTTTACTGAACTGAAAACTGAAAACTGAAAACACTGAAGTAAAATAATTTTTAAATGTGTAAATAGTACTGTGGGACCTATTTTTAATATTTTTTTAATAAAATGTTCATGAACAGTGCATAAACAGTGTGCACACTGTTCATAAACAGTGCGTTTTGTCTCAAAAAGCAGAAAACGTGAACTGAAAAAAAAAAAAAAAAAAAAAAAAGGCTGAACGCAAACGTAAACGCCAGACGTGTATCCAAACCAAGCCTAAGTCTTTGTCCCACAACCTTACTCGTTCGGCTACTCATTGTATGTGAGATGAGCCTATAAACATATCTTATCTTTCCGATTGGGTCTGTTCCCTTTTTCCTCTTGATTTATATATCCTTACTTATAGAGAAAACATTAGGTCAAGCTGTGGCATAACACACTGGTTTTACGCCAGCCAATAGAATCTTGCCACGTCACTCTTTTGTACTTATTACTTAAATCCCTAATTAAAACAAAATGAATTGAGGAGGGGGGGGGGGGGGAAGGAAAAAAGAAAAAGCTTACGCCCCACAACTCCATTTCGGAGCTAAGAAAATGGTACACTCCTCTCAGCTCAACTAAATCAAGCCTAATAAAGCAACTACCAAGCTTAGTTGAGCTTAGCTCAGCTCCTCATTTTCTAAAAGATACTCTATTTTCTTTGCTTTCTCTTAGAAACCAAACAGAACGTTAAAAGAAAGGAATCAAAGAGGTGAATAAGCCTATGTACCTGTGGTGTGAAATGTGAAGCATTAAAATCCCTCACATTTTGCAAATCTCTTCAATCCAGACACAGTCTCTATGTGTGTGTGTGTGTGTGTGAGAGAGAGAGAGAGAGAGAGAGAGAGAGAGAGAGGTCCTTGCAGTTTGAGAGTGCTGGAGTGTAAATTTTTTTTTATTTATTTATTTATTTATTAGGGATTCAGGTGATAAGTACAAAATGGTGACATGGCAAGATTCTATTTGTTGGCGTAAAACCAGTGTTTTACACCACAGTCTGACCCAATGTTTTCTCTTACTTGTATATTAAAAAAAAATGTTAATCATGTGAGCAACATCATTTAGTTCTCCAAAAATTAAAATGAGTGGACTTTCTATTTTATTTTGTTTGTATTTTCTGCCTAGTAAACATCAATATATTAGTAGAATCCAAAGAAGGCTTAGCCCTAACACTTTCAATCTTTTTACTGATGGAAAAGACTGTCAATCTTCAATTGGAATCAACAACTTCTGTCTCACTTTGTGCTCTACAAATTAAAACCTATAATGTGTCCACTTATTTAAGCACATCCTAATTTTATGCATATTTGTATTTGATTACCCAAAATAAATATATAACTCAACACATCCTTGTTGCTAATACAACCACCGTCGTGTCATTCTGATGACACCACTAGTAGCGGTCCTTTGCCAGAGTCAACACCATCAAAATCGCCATTTAAGGCCATTCACCGCCAGCGTAACCAAGGATCCAAACCCCATCTCAAACCACTAGACTTTCCTTCTAGTTCTAAAGATCCTTTTGGTTTTGATTTTTAAACGTTAGATTTTGTTGAGGGCCAAAATTTCACAAGAAAGCTTATTCCATGAAAAGTAAGGAAAGACTATGAGCCTTAACAAAAGAAGGCCCAATTCATGAAGTTAAGAAGGACCATGAAGGCCCAGAGTCCCAAAAAAAGGAAAAAGAAAGAAATAATAAAGAAAAAAGAAGAGGATCTTGGTCAGAGGACATGCAGCAAGGATCTTGGGCAAGACCAGAGGATATGCAACAAGGATCTCGGCCAGACTAGAGGATATGTAGCAAGAAGAATCAACATCAAGGCCCTATGTATGTTCAAATTTCCAGCAAAAAAAAGTCATTAAAAATCCAGCAAAAAACCAAGTATTATCTTTGTAACCCATGGTCCAAGCACGTGGGATCCCGAGTGGATAGTAAGGGAGGAATAGTTTGGTCGTTAGGGGAGTGATTTTGGGTGAAAGGAGGATCCCGAGGGTTTCCATTGGTTTATATATTTGCTTGGAATGCATGAACCAATGAAAAAACTCAGTTCCCCCATGTGCATGACACCTCCCCACAATTTCCTCTCAATTGTCATTTTCAACAAAGCTGTCATAGTACACTTAGTAGCCCACCCATTCCTCTGACTTTGCAAGAAGGAATCTTTTATTTATAGCTAAAGCCAAATGCCCCTTTTAAGTTATAATTACCTAAATAAGCTAAACCTCTGCCCAATGCGCATTTTTAGGTGCCAGAGGACATGGTTTTACCCAGCAAACCTGGGGCATCCTCACCCGGGGTACTAGACCAGGTCTACTATAAAAAGAACGCTAAGGCATAGCAGAATAGGGGATTTAGGGAAGAGAGAAAAATGGGGATTCAGGGGAAGATTTCAGAGGTTTAAAACATATATTCTTAGAGCTTTAAAAGCCCAGCAAGGAAGAGAAAGAAAGAAACAAAATAAGAGAGCCAAGGTGAAGGAATTTGTCCCATATCCTTGAGATCATTCAAAATATCACTTAGCCTCCAAAGAAATATATGCCAAAATATGCACACATCAGATATCACGCTCTCCCACAAAAATCCTCCTCACCTAACTATCTTTGAAGGCAATGCTCAAGCAAAGCCTCTTGGATTTGAGTTCCAAATCCCACAGGCCTTGTGCAAAAGCACTAAGTCTATGAGAATTGAGGCTAGGATCCTCGTGGCTGAATCATTCTCATGAAATTCATTTACATATATGTATATGTATTAAAATGTATATCCTAATCTAAGAAACTAACAATTATTTGAAGATATGTGTATTGTGTAGTGTGTTCTTATGCAGGACATATAGAGGTAAATGTAAATGACTAAACTCTATTGCATAATAAGCATGGAGAAAGATCGTATAGTTCAGAGAATCAACATTCTGGATTCTTACAGGCCTAGTAACCCTGGAAACCACGACAGTACCCCTGGAGTACCACGACAGTACGCTCGAGGTACAAAGTGAAGGAACTTTTTTAAATGTTTATACAATAAAAGATAAGCTTTAAATACTCTATTTTAATCTTCTTCTCATTGTGAATATTATGAATACTTATTTTACTTATTTAGTTAGAGTAAATGGTTATTTTACGACACTAAAACACTTGTAATGGTATTTTATTGCTTAGGAGGAATCGCATTTTTGCCTTGAGGAGATTTATATGACTTACGCACAACTTGGTTTGTAATTAGCCCCCATTTGGTTGTGGTGAATCAAGCCCAGTCCACCAAACAACAAGTATTTGGCCCGGGATCCTTGTCTCTACTTGGGCCTGTGTGCTAAGAAAAAAAGAACTCTCTCAGATTTGTTTTTGTTGTTTTATTTTCCATTCTTTTGCTGTTGATTTTGTTTCCTAATAAAAAAATGAAGAAAGATGATAAAATTTAACTCAAACTCAAACAAACAAGCTGTTTGGTAGTATATGTTGGGTATTTTTTGTGTGGTGGAATGATGGTGGTTGATGGGATTGAGTGTGGACGGTAGCTTAGATGTCCAGCAGTGGTGTAGATCGGGTAATGGTGGCTGCTTTGGCTGCTGACTTTGTGGGTGGAGGTGGTCGGTGCCAGCCAAGGTTGATGGTGGTGGTGTTTGGCTTCTTAATTTGTTGTGAGTAATTAAATTAAGAAAAGTCATAATGAGAGGATTTAATTAAGTAAAGAGATATGTGGCTTGGAACATAGAATGGTATGAGGAAAGTGGTATAGAAGATGTCATTTTCTTCAATATAATGTACAATATCTAGAGATAATAGTAAAAAGAAAATAGCCCCCCCAAAAAATACATATATATATATATATATATATATTTGTGGGTGCATTTTTTGCGCTAAGGCCAAGGGTGTCCGTTGTAACCTTAGGCATTTTTGCGATCCCACATCGAAAGAATCTCCCTCCCCCTTAGGCCTTAGCGCAAAAAATGCACCCACAATATTTATTTATTTATTTATATTTATTGGAGAAACAAATAGCCCCCAATATTTACATAGGAATGGGTTCCCCCACCTTTTGTTGGTAGCCTACTAGCCATGTCCAAAGCATAAAATAAATGAAGCTATTCTTACTTCTTACACTAAAATATCGTATTTCCATACTAAAGCACACTTTTTATCCTTAAAATTTTGAATTTTATTTTTTACCATTTACATTTTGAACTTTTAATTTTGATATTCCTCATTTTTTATTTTGCTTTCATATTGGCACTATCTATTTCTATTAGTAATCTTATTATTCATAATATGTTTTTTTTTTTGTCTACAATAATAAAATTTCTTCATTCCACTACCATTTAGATCTAAAATATCATGAAATAGTTAACCATGGAGAGTACTTAATGATCAAATTATTAATGGAAATAGACGACATGACTAATATGAAAACATAATCAAACATGAATGCTAAAAATAAGAATTTTAAAACCTAAATGGCCAAAATGAAACCCCATATTTTAAGGGTTAAAAGTATACTTTGAGTTTTCAAAGGTCTATGGTTGACAATCCAAAGAATTTTTCTCACATAATTATTACACATTGTACTAAATAATTGATTTTTTTTTCTTCTAAAAATTTTTCTACTAAGCTGTAGGGATGTCAATTCAAACCCTTAACCGTGAGTACTCCCCTCACTTGCCCTTAACGGACGATGATGTAGGGTCAAGATTTGTAGCTCAAGCCCAAAAGGTAAGGGATTGGAGCCCAATAAGCCCACTACAATGAATTTGTAGAGTGTGGGTGAAAGAACTGGGCTATCCGTGAAGTAAACAACAGTTAATTAGGATATTAAAGGATGAACCAACATAAAAACACACTTGAAAGATAAACAAATTGATATCCGAAGAAGTATATTATTGATTGAAAGGTGAATACAGTTCTTAGAGCTACAGTAAAATCATTCTTCTCTTCTTCTTCTCTTTTTCTCGGTCCTCTTTCATCAGAGGCTTCTTCCATTTATAGCCTTCTTCTAAACTATCTTCATCATACACTTGTTCTTCATCTAAGCATCCACTTGAGTACAGGTCACATCAGGTATCTTCTTTAGTTCTCCATGAGTGGTGGTAGCTGAGGTTGCACTGTTCAGGGGTCTTCTCCATATAAATGCGGCTAGAAAAGTTGCTGCAGTGTATTAAACACAGTGGTAGCAGCTTTTTCTTTTAGATATTTCTCCGTTCTTATCATCTCCATACATGCCCGAAGCTTGTCCTTATCATTGGAATCACTAGGAAGATCACTCGAACCTTCCAGGTATTTGCTTGACCGAGACTCTTTATATTTGAGGAGAATACACTCTTCGGACTACCGATGATCTCTTCAGACTATATTCCTCGACCATTCCCAGGTATCTCTCCCACATGGAATCCTTCTCAATCATCTTCCCCTCTTCGGACTCACCGTAATCTTCAAATAGGGCCCTAGGCCCAATACATACTGTTGGGCTTTTACCCCCACAGACGGGTTTTACTCGCCTTGCATAACAAATGGGGAGGGGATGAGGGTTAATATTTTCCCCTGCACCCACCTTGTTTATATTTAAATAATTAAAAAATATTTTTATAAGTGTTTTATTAGATATACTTGTATGTTTTTAGCCTTCAAACTTTAAATTTATTATATTTTTTATATTGTATTATTGAATTGATACTTTTATGTTTTAATATTTATGTTGTTTATATTTTTTTAATTGTCGTATTGATATGTTTGAATTGTTTTTGTATTTCTTATTACTTGAATTGTTTTATTGTTATGCTTTAAGAAGGTTTTGTAATATTAAAACTTTAAAAAAAAAATTTAAATTTTTTATGAGTTTTAATTTAATACGTTCAAAATAAGATTTTAATAAATTATATATATGAAAAATTTAGGTGTGGCGGGATGGATAGTTGCTAGAATGGGGCGGGGAAAACAAACCTACCCTGAAACAGAAGTGGGACAGGGGCAGGGAATAGAAAACCCGCACCATTGTCATTCCTACTAAGCTGGGTGTACAATGAAATGGAGATTGCATAGAGATTTTTGAACTTTTTCAAAAGAGCAAAAAAAGAAGGAAATTAGAGAGAGCTTTCTAAACTTTTTTAAAAAGCTCTTTTACTTAAGGCCTGTATTTCCTACCAGACATAATTCAACCAGTGATAAAAGATAATAAACACTCCATATTATGCTCTCTTTCATTTAATCAGACAGTCTCGTGTAGGTGTAGGAAGTATGAAACATTTGGGATATTGTGTTTGTCATACTTTGAAGGTTTTTGACTTGCTTGATATAAATATAATACCTCATCAATATATTTGGAAGAGACTGGACAAAAATAATAATAATAACATTGTCATACAATTTCCTGTACCCTTTTGGGTAGATCTGTGTTGTCCCCTTGGTAAATGGTAACTTGGTATGTATGTTGTAAACTTGTGAACTTTGGTTGTACTGTTCACTCTGCTGATTAATATATCTTAGTTTTGGTTAGGCTTGGTTTATTGGAAGATTTGATTTAATTGGGGGATCCAATAATTTGATGTATGGTATTAAGTATTAAAAATAGATTAATTTGGTAACAAAGTGTGGCCAAAATGGCCCAATACCACTTTTTTTTTAAATTTTTAGCAAAAAATCACTGTTTCGGAAATATATAGTAAAGCACCACTTTTTCTGGAAATCGAGTTTCAGAAACTCGAGTTCCTCTCAATTTTGCCACCGTGGCATTGCTAACATGGAATTTCTGTGATTAAAAAAAATTATGTGGTACTCGAGTTTGAAAAACTCGAGTTCCATGCAACACGGTACTCGAGTATACCGGACTCGGGTATGTTTTATAAATAAAATGCAGGAAAAAAAATTTACACAGTACTAGAGTTTGGGAAACTCGAGTACTGTGTAAATTTTTTTTTTTTTTTTTTTTTTTTGTTTTTGTTTTTGTTTGGGGATAATGAAAAAATAAACATAAATGTAAAAATAAGTGACTTTTTTATGTTTTTATTTATTTAAACAAAAGCATTGTAAAATATAGAGATTTTAATTTCAAAATATGAATTTAATTTCTACATTAATTAAAATTGTTCATTGTTTTCTCATAAAAATTGTTCACTGTTTTCTGTATAAACTATTTCTACGATTTTGCATAAAATTATTTTCTGTTCAGCATTATTTAAGAAATTGTTCACTCTCTTTTCTGTATAAATTATTTTCTGTTTACTGTTTAAAAAATTGTTCATTGTTTTCTCATAAAACACCTAGTGAAATCGTGTTTTCTAAATTTAAACGCCAAATCTGAATGCTTTTTCATGTTTGAATTTCACAATAATCGAATATATTTTTCTGCATTGATAAAATCTGTTTCTACATTAATAAAATTTGCTCTTTGCAAATCATATTTACTGTATATTCAAATCTACTTACTGCATTCATTAAATTTTTTTTTTTTGCATTAATTAAAAATATTCACTATTTTCTCATAAAAATTGTTCACTGTTTTCTACATAAACTATTTCTAGCATTCTGCATAAAATTATTTTCTGTTCAGCATTATTTAAAAAATTGTTCACTCTCTTTTTTGCGTATATTATTTTCTGTTCACTATTTAAAAAATTGTTCACTGTTTTCTCATGTAACACCTAGTGAAATCGTGTTTTCTAAATTTAAAAGCCAAATCTGGATGCTTTTCATGTTTAAATTTCACAATAATCGAATTTGTTTTTCTGCATTGATAAAATCTGTTTCTACGTTAATAAAATTTATTCTCTACACATCATGTTTACTATATATTTGAAGCTGCTTACCGCATTCACAAAATTTTCTTTTTGCATTAATTAAAACTGTTCATTGTTTTGTCATAAAAATTGTTCATTATTTTCTGCATAAACTGTTTTTAGCATTGGCGCAGTTATTGCATTTAAATGGTTTTTGTATTTTTTTAAATATGTAACCATCTGAATAATGGACAAACTCCATGAAAGAAAAATGAATGATTCGCATAGATCACCTAACGGTAAATGCCTCGAAAAATTTGAATTTGTAAAAAAGTTCGAATTAGTTGAATGTAGAACTGTTCATTAAGTAAAACTGTTTTTTACATTAAGTAAAGTTGTTCACTGTTTTCTCATGAAAATTGTTCACTATTTTCTACATAAACTATTTATAGTATTTTGCATAAAATTATTTTCTGTTCAGCATTATTGAAAAAAAAAATTTCACTCTCTTTTTTGTGCAAATTATTTTCTGTTCACTATTTAAAATTTTTTTTACTGTTTTCTCATAAAACACCTAGTGAAATCGTGTTTTCTAAATTTAAAAGCCAAATCTGAATACTTTTTCATATTTAAATTTCACAATAATCGAATTTTTTTTTCATGTTTAAATTTATGTTTAAATGAACTCTATTGCGGTGGTATCTGTACTTAGTTTTATAGGTTTGTCGACCATGATGTGCTCGATGCCTCTAAGACTCTCGTACGTGTACATTGGCATATTAAGGAAACTAGCTTTTAAACCCGTGCAAATGCACGGGAATTACATAAGTACATGTATTTTTAGGTTCTTGGAAAAAAAATACATCTATTTTCAACAAAATAGAAATAAAAATAATGTAAATTTTGTAAGAGTCCACAAATAAATTTTTGTACATAGAAATAATTAGAATCCGAGAAAGCAAATATATTCAAATAATTTTAGGTAAATATTTGGAGAAACATTTTGTTTCAAAAGTCATACTTAAATAAATTTAATTAAATAAGTATGTAGCTAATGCAATTAAATTTATAAATTTTTAAAAATAACACTTGGTATGAATTTCAAATTTAAAATGTATATAACATGTGTTGTCTTACAAATAGATTTTCTTTTAAGCCTATTCTAAACAACTAAAACTGTAACATCCACTATGATGGAGAGAAAAATATTTCTAGCAATTGAAAAAAAAAAAAAAAAAATCCAGCTAAAGAGAATGGTATGATCATCCTTTCTTGGAAGCAAATTTGTGGAGAGTAACCCAATCCAATTCCTTTTAATTTTGTTTTAGAATAACCCAAACATAACATTTTCTATCCCAAGTTCTTTGCAGGATTTCATCGAACAACTAGTACTCATTTTAATACAGCTCCCCAACCAAAAAAGAAAATCTAATTAAAACAAAATTAGCCAACATTTATAAGGTTCATCCACTTCTGGATCTCCCTTTTGTTTAATTTTTCTTCCTTCTTTTTCTTTTATATATATATATATATATATATATATATAATGGAAGTTCACTCAACATTCTCAAATTTGTTTTCAATATGCAACATTAAGAAGTAGGAAAGCAACAACAAAGTAGCATTGATCACATGAATAAGGACCTGAATAGGGTTGCTCTTGTGACTGCATTATTAAATCATCTTATAAATGAAAAGAAGTAACTACAAATGATTTAATTGATTAAATAGTAGTATGTTATAGCAAAAAGAGTGTTGAAATTACAACCAACCAAAAAAAAAAAAAAAAAATTAATAATGAATTTACTATAAATTGATATATATACAAAATATAGAGATGAAGGATAACAATGTAACAACACTCGTTAGGGTTCCAAAGGTAAGCATTGATTAATCACATCAAGTACAACAGCAGAAACAGAAAGCTACATGATAATTTCTGGAAACTTGCAAAGAAAACAATATCTTATTTCCACATAACTGTCAAAAAACTAAACCACGGGACCCTCAGAACCCCTCTAAGTAGCATAAATGATTCAAGGCAAGATTTATACTTATAATCACCTGTCTGACATGATGAACAATAGCTTTCTCCTGATTGGTTTCCCTTAGTCTTTCAATAGACTGAAACTTCCCTTCCAAACATCCTTCATGCATAACCATTAGTTTATAGGCTACCTGCATAGTTAGAGAAAGTGCACAAACCCCAATAGTCAATAGTAAATATTACCCTCATATTCAAATGAATAAGCAGAGACCTAGTTTAGACATGCTTGCACAGAAAATTGATGACATGCTTGCATTCCAAAACCAATGGGCCAATGCCCCTAGTGTAGACATGTTTAATGCAAAACAAAATGTCCTAGCCTAAAATTCACTTTGGAAGTTTTGCTAAAAATGAGATCAATCAACATGTATACATCTCATAAAATCCGTAAGCCTTTTTCCTTTCTTTTTTTAAGAAAAAAATTCCTTCACCCTTCTTAGTTTGACTACAAAGAAATCAAAGTGAATGAAAAACATTTTTTAAAAATTAATAATTTAAAACTAAAGGTCAAAGTTTACTTCTTTACAGTGTTTCACATAGAGTAGATACAAAACCATGTTTTTAATAAGAGTTCAAGTTAATTTCAGAACACAAACATGTCCAATTCAATATATTGCAGCAAGAATCTTTGAGAATGAAACTACTACATTCTTTAAATAATTGGAAACTTGTAAATGCATAACCTCAGTCATGATTAGAAAGACATTATCATGAATTTCAAAAAATATTTGCTGCAAACAAAAATTATCTACAAATCAATAGCTATAGCCCAACTAAAAACAGAAAATTAAAACCTATAAATTACAATTTGATACAAACCAAGACAAAAATATTATATTACTCATTGAAATGTCTTAAAAAGACAAAAATAGATTATCTGCTATATGAAAAAAAATCATTAATGTAAGCATATATTGTATACATTTAAAAAAAAATTGAAAATCTTCAAGACAAAGTAAGCCTTGAGAGTTGAGTCATATTTATTTCATTTTTTTTTTGGGTCAATGATAGATTGCTAACCTTGCTATAAAAGATAGATAAATTTAAAAAAAAAAAAAAATTAAGTCATATGGAATTACCCCTCCATGTGCAAGTGCAATGGCCATGATAGTTGTAGTTGACTACATATATGATACAAAAAACTTTTCATTAAGCAAAATCCATCAAGGTTTGCAGAAAATTCAAGAAATTTCATTCAACATGAAGCTAGAACCATCCAAAATTACAATAAAAGAAGTCCACAACTCAGAGATAAACAATTGTACAAAAACCCCAGTTAATTTGTCTTGATAAAAATCTTTCATTAAGATCAAGCCATATAACACCAAGGGCCAGTTGAACAAAAAATATACCAAAAAAATGAGGGTTCCTTGTTCATGAAATTTTTTCCTTAAGGCTTCCAATTCAAAGAAATATTTGGCACTAAAGAACAATACCTTTAATACCACCCAAATTACTTTTGACTACTTAATTGAAATATGTGAATAATATACACAAAAGAGAAAATAAATGAAACACATTTACCTTGCTTTCTAATGTTTACAATCAGAGAATAAAATTGTTGGAAGCAAACCACAATACAAGTAAATAGGGAAGATATAAAGAACATAAGAAAAACTATATTTAACATAGAATTGCGCCTTTCCATCATAATGCAAATCACCTTATTAAATTGTTTATCAAATCCATTATTTCACTATGTTCAAAGTATAGACAAATATAGTTTCTAAAACATAAAATAGCTCAAATTGCGACAAACACATAAATTGCCTAGTGTATTTTAGTAGGAAGAGATGGACTTGCTCAACTAATTTGAAAAGAACAAAACAATATTTTTCAATGGTTCAGTTCTTATGACATTTTGCTGCAGCCTAACAATCAAATTATGGGTCTGCTCTGAATTGAAAGTACTTGCAAACTGCTTAGCAAATTGCCTGAGGAGCTCCAGATCACCAAAGATGACTTGCTAAACTCTATTTCAAAAATAACATAAAAAATGCCAGCATTAAGATCAGATCAGGACACAACTAATAACAGCCCTAATAGATTCATGTTTTTTGTTTGGTGATGTAGGAAAAACAGATGTGTTTAAAAAAAATACACAAGAATGTGAGTTCATTAGCTCGAGCTTTTGGTAGCTAGATCGAGGGGAGACTATTTAGATGGAGACGGCGTTAGATTTGAGAGTATGATATACATGTGGATTTGGGTCCTAGTTACACTTTGTGTAACTCTAAGTTATTTTACATCATGCAATATTTCTTTGTTGGATGTGAATTTTAACAAATCTTTCGTTGGGTTAAATTCACTTCTAATACTCTATGTGCTAGCAAAATATACATACACACACTATAGCTGAGGAGTTGTTGGATTCTAATAAAAATATGGTATTACTGCATAGTTATTGCTTGCTAAATTATTTAATTCTAGAACATTTTTCTCTCTCTTTTATTTATTACAACTATCTAAGAAAGAAGAAAAAAATTATGCAAAAAAATAAAACCTTTAGAGAGATAAGAGTCTGTTTGGCATCAATTTCAACTTTTAACTTTTAGTTTTTGTGTACAGCTTTTTAAAACCTCATTTTTTCCTGCATTATTTTTCACCTTTTCAAATTTTTTCAAAGTACAAATATAATTTAGCACACTTTCAACAAAAAGTTTAGCAAACAGCTAAATAAGCTGTAAACAGACACTAAGCTTAAAAATAGTAGAACCTTAGAAATAGCTATTATATTACCATTTTGTTTCGGTAGTAACACCCTATGTTCCACCCCGGGAATAATTTTAGGTCATTCCGATGTGTTTCGGCCATTTTGGATTCAGAGATGGAGATAGAAGTTTGATTAAGGGGATTAAAATATAAACAAAAAATGTGTATCATCTATTTAGTATTAAGAAACTATCAACAAATAAAAAATACAAAATAATTATTTTCTGTTAAGTATTATTTAAAAAATTGTTCACTCTCTTTTCTGCATAAATTATTTTCTGTTCACTATTTAAAAAATTGTTCACTGTTTTCTCGTAAAACACCTAGTGAAATCGTGTTTTCTAAATTTAAACGCCAAATCTAAATGCTTTTTCATGTTTAAATTTCACAATAATTGAATTTGTTTTTCTGCATTGATAAAATCTGTTTCTACGTTAATAAAATTTGCTCTCTGCACATCATGTTTACTCTATATTCGAATCTGCTTATTGCATTCATAAAATCTGTTTTCTGCATTAATTAAAACTGTTCATTGTTTTCTCATAAAAATTGTTCACTGTTTTCTACATAAACTATTTCTATGATTTTGCATAAAATTATTTTCTGTTCAGCATTATTTAAAAAATTGTTCACTCTCTTTTCTATATAAATTATTTTCTGTTCACTATTTAAAACATTGTTCGCTGTTTTCTCATAAAACACCTAGTGAAATTGTGTTTTCGAAATTGAAAAGCCAAATCTGTATGTTTTTTCATGTTCGAATTTCACAATAATCGAACTTTTTTTTTTTGCATTGATAAAATCTATTTTGATACACACTTTGTCAAAATTATCCAACAATGATGGATTGTGATTGGTTGTTTATCACTTTCTAATAAACTCACTATTTTTTCTACTTCACCTACAATCTGTTGGCGCATGTGGTTCGTATGACTACAGTTGGTGCTACAGCAGTAGGCTAGTGACGTGTCTTCAAATGCCGTAGTTGGTGCTACATCATGTTTACTGTATATTCAAATCTGCTTACTGCATTCATAAAATCTGTTTTCTATATTAATTCAAACTGTTTTCTACATGTGGTTTGTATGACTATAGTTGGCGTCTGTGTAAATTATTTTCTGTTCACTATTTAAAAAAATGTTCGTTGTTTTCTCATAAAACATCTAGTAAAATCGTGTTTTCTAAATTTAAAAGCCAAATCTGAATGCTTTTTCATGTTTAAATTTCACAATAATCGAATTGGTTTTTTTGCATTAATAAAATTTGCTCTTTGTACATCATGTTTACTGTATATTCAAATCTGCTTACTGCATTCATAAAATCTATTTTCTGCATTAATTAAAACTGTTCACTATTTTCTGATAAAATTTTTTACTGTTTTCTGCATAAACTATTTTTAGCATTCTGCATAAAAGTATTTTCTCTTCAGCATTATTTGAAAAATTATTCACTGTTTTTTCTGCATAAATTATTCAATGTTCATTAGGTGTTTTATGATCTAGATGCTCTAATAGCAATGACTACCCAGGAAAAAGCACAGCAATAATATGGAAGCATAAACAATGATAAAATAGATAATAAAGAAGTAAATAGCAAAATAGATATATTCAAAATAAGGTTAAAATAGAGTGTGGAATATGAAAATAGAAACTAGTAAAAGAGAAAGGTTACAAGATTACAAGAGGGGAGAGAGTACAAAAGTCTTTCTGAGGGAGATGGAAGGCTATTACAAAAGGCTTTCTAAAACTTGGAACTTAAAAGCTTAGAATCTTAGAAACTTGTCTTCTGTCATCATAGTCCGTCTCTTTTATAGGTGAAATGAACCATGGTAAAGTAACTTGAGTAGGTAAATTGAACTCAAGTTAATCTGTTGGTGGTATGGAAATTAGTACTGATGAGTAATAGTCTGTCTGCGTCTGTCTGGGAATCTTTCAAATCTTGGGAATCTAACAGATCTCTTTTTACGCATGCTAGTAAACAGTAGTAACTTTTGAACATCTGTCTGTATCTGTCTGGACTATCTAGCAAAATTGAGCCATTTGCATAGTGAAATATTGGTTAGTGAAGGATTTAATTCTTAATAATCTGTTTGGCATTTGCATAGTCTGTTTGGCATCAATTTCAACTTTTACCTTTTAGTTTTTGTGTACAGCTTTTTAAAACCTCATTTTTTCTTGCATTATTTTTCACCTTTTCAAATGTTTTCAAAGTACAAATATAATTTAGCACACTTTTAGTAGAAAGTTTAGCAAACAGCTAAATAAGCTGTAAACGGAAACTAAGCTTAAAAATAGTAGAACCTTAGAAATTGCTATTATATTACCATTTTGTTTCCGTAGTAACACCCCATGTTCCACCTCGGGAATAATTTCAGGTCATTCCGATGTGTTTCGGGGTCATTCCAATGTGTTTCGGCCATTTTGGATTCAGAGATGGAGATAGAAGTTTGATTGAGGGGATTAAAATATAAACAAAAAATGTGTATCATCTATTTAGCATTAAGAAACTATCAACAAATAAAAAAATACAAAATAATTATTTCTTAATATAATAAAATACAATTTATCTATTAAAAGAAAAAACGACCTTTTAAATGACAAAAATCATCAATATTAAATTTGTACTAACTCATGATGTGTAGAGAGCAAATTTTATTAATGTAGAAACAGATTTTATCAATGCAGATCGATTATTGTGAAATTCAAAAATGAAAAAGCATTTAAATTTGGCGTTTAAATTTAGAAAACATGATTTCACTAATGCTGAACAAAAGAGAGTGAACAATTTTTTAAATAATGCTGAACAAAAAATAATTTTATGCATAATGCTAGAAACAGTTTATGCGAAAAACAGTGAACAATTTTTATGAGAAAGCGGTAAACATGGTGTGCAGAGAGCAAATTTTATTAATGTAAAAACAGATTTTATCAATGCAAAAAAATAGATGATCTGTGCATCTAATGTAATTAATTTTCCATTAAGTTTACTCAATTTGGTATGTTCTTCAATTTTCATTTGAATTTTCACGATTTTACACACTCAACGAATTCAAATTTTTCAACAAATTCGTACTATCTGTACATCTAATGTAAACAATTTTTCCTTGAGTTTTCACAGTTTTGTACATTCAACGAATTCAAATTTTTAAACGAATTCATACGATCTATACATCTAACATACATACTTTTCCATTGAATTTTCATTATTTTGTACTTTCAATGAAATCAAATTTCTCAACAAGTCTAGACTATCTGTACATCTTATGTACACCTTCATGATTTGGTACGTTCATTGATTTTCCATCGATTTTTCTCGAATTTCTACATTCAACTAATTCGAACTTTTTTACAAATTCGATTTTTTCGAGGCATTTACCAATTAGGTGATTTATACGAATCATTCATTTTTCTTTCATGGAGTTTGTCCATTATACATATGGTTACATATTTAAAAAAACACAAAAACCATTTAAGTGCAATAACTGCGCCAATGCTAGAAATAGTTTATGCAGAAAATAGTGAACAATTTTTATGAGAAAACAGTGAATAGTTTTAATTAATGCAAAAAAAAAAAAAAAATTTATGAATGCAGTAAGTAGATTTGAATATATAGTAAATATGATGTGCAAAGAGCAAATTTTATTAATGTAGAAACATATTTTATCAATGCAAAAAAATATATTCGATTATTGTGAAATTCAAACATGAAAAAGCATTCAGATTTGACGTTTAAATTTAGAAAACACGATTTCACTAGGTGTTTTATGAGAAAACAATGAACAATTTTTTAAACAGTAAACAGAAAATAATTTATGCAGAAAAGAGAGTGAACAATTTCTTAAATAATGCTGAACATAAAATAATTTTATGCAAAATCGTAGAAATAGTTTATACAGAAAACAGTGAACAATTTTTATAAGAAAACAATGAACAATTTTAATTAATGTAGAAATTAAATTCATATTTTGAAATTAAAATCTCTATATTTTACAATGCTTCTGTTTAAATAAATAAAAACATTAAAAAGTCACTTATTTTCACCTTTATGTTTATTTGTTCATTATCCCCAAAAAAAAAAACAAAAAAACAAAAACAAAAACAAAAAAAAAAACAAAATTTACACAGTACTCGAGTTTGGGAAACTTGAGTACTGTGTAAATTTTTTTTTTTCTGCAATTTATTTATAAAACGTACCCGGGTCTCGTATACTGGAGTACTGTGTTGCGTCGAACTCGAGTTTGTCAAGCTCGAGTACCACATAATTTTTTTTAATCACAGAAATTCCATGTCAGCAATGCCACGGTGGCAGAATTGAGGGGAACTCGAGTTTCTGAAACTCGATTTCCAGAAAAAGTGGTACTTTGCTATTTATTTCCGAAACAGTGATTTTTTGCTAAAAATTTCAAAAAAAAGTGGTATTGGGCCATTTTGGCCAACAAAGTGTTGCCACTCATTTGGGTGAATAAGCAAAACCCAAAATGCATGGGCCCTAAAGTCAGAGAAGCACAAGAGCGGTGGTTGGGCCTAAGAATAGCCCAGACCTCTTAGGTTGGGAAAAGTGCACAGTATTGTGGCTAGAAAGGCCCTAGCAGAATGAAGGAACTAGTGGGCTCAATGATAGTCCATCTCCCTTTGAATTGGGACGGGTTGGGGGGGTAATAATGGCCTTTGAATAAGGCCCAAGAGATGGAAGCAAGTAACTTGCCCCTTTATTGAATTAGAGTTTATAATAGATAGTATTTTTAAAAAGTAATTATGTAAAATAAATAGTATCTTTGAAAAATAGTTATGTAAAATAGAAAAAATATGTTCTTATGCTAATATAAACATATCATATCATTTAAAAATATAATTCATTAAATATTTTTAAATATTTAATGAGTTATAGACCCAAGATGCAAGATCTTCTCCCTTGAATCTAGGAAAATCCAATTTCACACTCTTGGACAAACTGGGCATAGGTGAGGATATATGGTTTTGGTCTATTGGTGTTTTTGATGGTTGAGGCAATTGTAATTGATTTTGTTGTCTCTTTTCCTCTGCTTTTAGTGAGTTTCCGCCAAAGCAATTGTTACATGGTTTACTTGATGAGAAATTTATTGTAAGGATCTAGCATGGTGGTCTATGGTTTTGAAAAAAACAACTTATTTATTGTAAGGATCTAGCATGGTGGTCTATGGTTTTGAAAAAAACAACTTATTTATTGTAAGGATCTAGCATGGTGGTCTATGGTTTTGAAAAAAACAACTTTCAATCTCAAGTCTCAACCATTGAATAAAAAAAAAGGGAAAAATGCCCATACACCCCTTAAATTAGCCAATTTACTCCTTAAACTATTCACAACTGACAAATCAATACTTCTGTTAGCTTAGTGTTAAAAAACTAATAGAATGAAATCATGTGAGATACACGTGAGATTTAAAAAGTAGCAAACTCAATGTTATTAATGTGAAACTGATGGAAAGAAGAGAGAGCCACTTTTGTGCACCAGAGAGAGGAGAGAGATGTGGAACCAGAGCCATCGTGATAGGTAGCTCCGTCATATCACTGCTACTGGCTAAAAGACCCTCTCAACTTTTATATTAGTCAATTTACTCCTACTATTCACAACTGACAAATCAATACTTCTGTTAACTTAGTGTTAAAAAACTAACAGAATAAAATCATGTGAGATACACGTGAGATTTAAAAAGTAGCAAACTCAATGTTATTAATGTGAAACTGATGGAAAGAAGAGAGAGCCACTTTTGTTCAGCAGAGAGAGGAGAGAAACGTGGAACTAGAGCCACCGTGGTAGGTAGCTCCGTCATATCACTGCTACTGGCCAGAAGACCCTCTCAACTTTTATATTAGCCAATTTACTCCTTAAACTATTCACAACTGACAAATTAATACTTCTGTTAGCTTAGTGTTAAAAAACTAACAGAATAAAATCATGTGAGATACACGTGAAATTTAAAAAGTAGCAAACTCAATGTTATTAATGTGAAGCTGATGGAAAGAAGAAAGAGTTATGTTTGTGCACCAAAGAGAGGAGAGAGATGTGGAACCAGAGCCACCGTGACAGGTAGCACTGCCACTGGCAGTGATATGACGGAGCTACCTGCCACAGTGGCTCTGGTCCCACGTCTCTCTCCTTTATCTGGTGCACAAAAGTGGCTCTCTCTTCTTTCCATCGGTTTCACATTAATAACATTGAGTTTGCTACTTTTTAAATCTCATGTGTATCTCACATGATTTTATTCTGTTAGTTTTTTAACACTAAGCTAACAGAAGTATTGATTTAGCAGTTGTGAATAGTTTAAAGAGTAAATTGGCCAATATAAAAGTTGATGGGGTCTTTTGGCCAACGGTTGAAAGTTTAGGAGGTGTATGGACAGGGGCGGCTCCACTTGGAGCCTAGGGGGTTCAAATGAACCCCCTGAATTGAGAAAAAAAAAAAGATTATAATATTTTTTATTTTATTTTTCCTGTTTTGAAACTTAAAATAAAATTTGAACACCCTAACCTTAAACCCAACTGAAATAAACTTAAATATAAGCATCTTAACAATATCTTGACATTTTTAAACACAATAACAAATCTCAATAACAAATCAATTTGATCTAAACTCTGGTAAAAAACTTTAATTAGCCCAACAACAAAAGTAGAATTTGCTAATCTTAAACCTTAGAAAAAGCTCATGTAAATCTTAAGAAATTTTAAATAATTCAATCAAATGAGAAATTAGTGGATGAATGATTGCTTGACTATGTACATTAAAACATATGTAACTAGTAGGATTGATAATGAAGATATCATGCAATAATTTAGAAATATGAAAAATCGTCGGAAGACAATTGTAAAACTTTATGTATTAAAGTTTTTTTTTTTTTTTTTTTTGTGTGATGTCAATATATTTAATTTATCTTTTGTTTAAAATTTTGTATAATTTATGTTTCTTATTGAACCCCCTAGAAAATAATCTTAGAGACGCCACTGTGTATGGATATTTTTCCCAATATAAAAAGTTAAAGAAAAAAAGAAGAAGTAAAGGTTAAAAGTGTAAATGTGAAAATATTTTTGAGAGGAAAATGAGGTATTGCATCAGGTATGTGAACCTAATTCAGAGAAACAAAGTTTTTCTCCAAACTAGTTTGGAGAAAAAAACTCTTCAAAATTATCATATATTTCTTTTTTGGGTGTGAATTTTGAAAATTTAACTGTTGAATTTCATGTTCCTTATGTACTTAATATGCATATCAAATTTTATTCAAATCAGGTGTTATTTACTATTCGATTAATAAAATTATTTTTTATACACAATTTTAAATCACAAAAACTTGAAAATTTAACATTTCTATGATAACATAGCAACTGACTTTTAATCTTCTTGAAATTTTGCATGTATGAAGAATATAATAAGAAGTAAGAACATGCAATCAACGGTCAAAATTTACAATCAATATAAAGATATGGATAAAATTTAGCTACAAAATTGGTTGTAGTCTTAGTCTACAACCTTATTCAATATCTTTTTATTGGAGATGAACTTTGACAAATCCACCATTAGATTACATCTTCTTCCTATATCCTCTATACTTACAATTTTTTTGAAAATTAAATATCAATAGTTATGTCATCAATAAATTGTTTAAATACAAGTTTTTGTAATTTAACATTATGCACAAAATATAAGCTTATAGATCATATAGTAAATAATATCTGATTAACACAAAATTTGACTTGTATATTTAGAGTGTAACGAATATGCAATTTAATGGTTAAAATTTCAAAATATGAAGTAATGTTTAATTTATTGAGTAAGGTTGTAGTTTTAGGTTATAACCAGTTTTGTAGCTAAATTTTGTTCTAAAGATATATGAAGAGTTTGAAGGAATGGAGATAAACTTTGTTCAATCCAGAGGCACCTATCTTTTTTTTTTTTGTTCAAAAAAAAAAAAAAAGGGTTTATATACTTTTAATAGGGACAGCACAAACCTGAAAAAAGAAAAAAAAGAAAAAAAAAAGATAATTACACTTTGCCTACCTGTGATTCTGACCATGAGTGCTCCGTAATCCACCTCAATGTTTTCCGTTACTCTAACACCAAATAAGTAAAAAATACATCCCAAAACGGATCAAAACTCACTTTCACTCCCAAAACTCACTCACTCCCACATATTGAACCTGAGTTTTGATTGTGCATGCTCCTCTGTTCATCTTATTTAAATTTCACGATCTCATTTTACTCAACTAGTTCTTCTTCCTATAATCTCCTTTAACACATCATTACTCAATTTTTTAGTTATAATATTAATATCCAAGTCTCCCTCATAAGAACATAGACTAGAAGAAAACAAACTGTTTCTTCATAGTAGGAGAAAAATTAAAAAAAGAAAAGAAAAAAAAGGGCATAATGTTGGACAGCTTCCATGTCTCTTCCCAATTCCAAATGAAATTGTCTTTTGCTTCCAAAGTCAACCCCAAGAACAACGTGGCTTCTTCGCTTAACAATTAAAAGAAAAAACTAATAGAACCACCCCACACAAAACGCAGAGTTCGCCAACTTCCTCGTACTCATTTCTCATCGACGGTGACACCTCAGTTATCCTTCATCAACCCACCGGGGTAATCGTATCAGTCCCTCTCAACTATTTGATTCGAATTTCGGATCATACCCAGTACCAGATCCGGGATCTCATGCCTCAAAAACCCATCTTCCTTGGGTTTCTCTCTCTAGGAAGAAAGACAACTGTGTCTTTCTTCCTCGGCTCGGATCTGCCACAGTTGTCTCAAGCGAGTGGGAGTGAGTGAGTTTGGTGAGCAAGCCAAGTGGGAGTGAGTGAGTTTTGGGAGTGAGAGTGAGTTTTGATCCGTTTTGGGATGTGTTTTTTACTTATTTGGTGTTACAGTAACGGAAAACATTGAGGTGAGTTACAGAACACTCACAGTCAGAATCACAGGTGGACAAAGTGTCAAAATTTAAACCATGGGTGGACACATAGAATTAGAGGCAAATCACAGGGCAAAGTGTAATTATCCCAAAAAAAAAAAAAAAGGAAGTCTGATTGACACGTCAGCTTACTTCATTTTCATCGGATCCCATGACAAACTCCCACACAAATAAATTAAATAGAATACACAACAAATCAAGCCTCTAGTTCTTAGAACTCGCTATAGTGTGCATATATAATTCTAAATTTACGAACATGTCTCTTATTCAGTCCCATGTGAGGCCAACAAATACTTATTGTGCCCATGGAATTTGAACACTTCAAGGTCCTGCTCTTCATGCTCTAAATATCTCCTTGCCCAAATGCTTAACCAAAATTTATAAATAATATTTGTACTATTTTTAAAATGAAGCATTGTTTAATCAAACTTTATTTTTACTATATTTTTATATCAAATAATGAAGCATTGTTTGATCAAAATGGAGTTTGTCTAACTGGCCAGGAATTGGTGGCTAGTAATAATGTTTTATTTTTCCTTGTACTTTAACGAAATTATAATCTGCATCTCTGGCTTGTTATGCTGCATTGGTATCCTTTTGCTTTCGTGTACTTGGAACTTATGCTAATTACTGTTCTACCTATGGATCTATACTCTGACCGATTTATAATTTTACGTCTTCGATTAACATATAACATATAAAGACGCATTTAAGTCAAAAGGCGTAAATCTAATGAGTATAAACTTAATTATATTATACTAGTGTATAACCCATGCATATGCATGGTATAATTAAAAAAAAAAAAAAAAAATTCAATTATACACATTTATGGATTCAAATTATACTCCCTCTCTCTCTTTTTTTTTTTTTTTTTAATTTCTTTTGGATATGCATATGAGTTTACTTTTTTTATTTTTTATTTTTTTTTTTATTCAGCTCTTGATGATTTATTTATATTAGACTTTTTGTCTTTTGCACCTCATTAACTCACCTAGAACAAAAATTAAATAAAAAAAAAACTTAAATAGGACATGTGGCACAAAATTAGACAACAATTGGAATCTAATTTAGAACCTAATTGAATTTTCTCTCAATTTTGCCTATTAATATATATATATATATATATAGATAGATTAACTGCTCATTCTTCTCATTATTATTTAATATGAAACTTCACTCATACATGTACACCTAACATCAAATACTCAGTTTTCTTATGTTACAGTAAATTGGTAGGTCGGCTGATTTTCCATATATACTGTAGGGGCTCGTTTTGTCGTAAATCCCCCAACAATACATTTATTTAGAGAGTGGGACGTAGGGTTTGGCGCTAACAGGCTTGCCGCCGGTCCTCCAGAGACTTCCTCCTTTGAGGGGACTTAACCCTGTTCTTTTTGGCTTGGGGGTTGCTCCTCGGACGGCCGAGGAGCCCCTCATTCTGAAGGGCACCTTGCATTATATACCTTCTTTTGTCAATCCTAGCCTTCCAACTGTCAATCATCTAGACCACTGCTTAAGGACCTGTCCCATCAGCCATGTTCCCCACCTTACTGTGGGTCGCAGCACCCAAGGTTCCGCCGTTCAGGAGTCCTCTCAGCATTAAGATTGCCAGGGGGGTTAGGTAGATGCATTAAGTGTGGATGTGACCGCCTATACTGGGCTTGTCCCCCACCTGGGATTAGGATAGGTATGCCGAGGAAAGGGTCGTCCTCGGCGTGGCCCAGAGGGCTAAAAGCCCCTAGACACCTGCCTGGGACAGCCATCGATCCTCGGCATGGGCCTTGGGCCAGCCTAGAGGTAGGCCGAGACTTCCGGGCCCACGGGCCCCACAATAGCCCCTCAAAATCCTGCTGCACGTTCCCTTGAACGGGGAGGAGGGTTTTGATATCCCCGGCCCTCATGCCCCAGAAGGCCTTCCGCTGGTTGGCTCTTCCCCAAATAGTCAGCTCGACGCTTCAATTCCTCGGTAAGTAGTTAGTCTCCTATGGAAGATTCTGTTGTTGCTTTCAAGAAAGTGGCAAGCTCTCCGTAGGTTTGGGTCCGAGGACCATGCAAGACCTAGGCACAGGCGCTGCCTTCAAGAGTAGTGGCTAGCTCTCCGTAGGCTTGGGTCCGAGGACCATGCAAGACCTAGGCACAGGTGCTGCCTTCAAGAGTAGTGGCTAGCTCTCCGTAGGCTTGGGTCCGGAGGACCATGCAAGACCTAGGCACAGGTGCTGCCTTCAAGAGTAGTGGCTAGCTCTCCGTAGGCTTGGGTCCGAGGACCATGCAAGACCTAGGCGCAGGTGCTGCCTTCAAGAGTAGTGGCTAGCTCTCCGTAGGCTTGGGTCCTAAGGACCATGCAAGACCTAGGCTCAGGTGCTGCCTTCAAGAGTAGTGGCTAGCTCTCCGTAGGCTTGGGTCCGAGGACCATGCAAGACCTAGGCACAGGTGCTGCCTTCAAGAGTAGTTAAGTGGCTAGCTCTCCGTAGGCTTGGGTCCGAGGACCATGCAAGACCTAGGCACAGGTGCTGCCTTCAAGAGTAGTGGCTAGCTTTCCGTAGGCTTGGGTCCGAGGACCATGCAAGACCTAGGCACAGGTGCTGCCTTCAAGAGTAGTGGCTAGCTCTCCGTAGGCTTGGGTCCGAGGACCATGCAAGACCTAGGCACAGGTGCTGCCTTCAAGAGTAGTGGCTAGCTCTCCGTAGGCTTGAGTCCGAGGACCATGCAAGACCTAGGCACAGGTGCTGCCTTCAAGAGTAGTGGCTAGCTCTCCGTAGGCTTGGGTCCGAGGACCATGCAAGACCTAGGCACAGGTGCTGCCTTCAAGAGTAGTGGCTAGCTCTCCGTAGGCTTGGGTCCGAGGACCATGCAAGACCTAGGCACAGGTGCTGCCTTCAAGAGTAGTGGCTAGCTCTCCGTAGGCTTGGGTCCGAGGACCATGCAAGACCTAGGCACAGGTGCTGCCTTCAAGAGTAGTGGCTAGCTCTCCGTAGGCTTGGGTCCTGAGGACCATGCAAGACCTAGGCACAGGTGCTGCCTTCAAGAGTAGTTAAGTGGCTAACTCTCTGTAAGCTTGGGTCCGAGGACCATGCAAGACCTAGGCACAGGTGCTGCCTTCAAGAGTAGTGGCTAGCTCTCCGTAGGCTTGGGTCCGAGGACCATGCAAGACCTAGGCACAGGTGCTGCCTTCAAGAGTAGTGGCTAGCTCTCTGTAGGCTTGGGTCCGAGGACCATGCAAGACCTAGGCACAGGTGCTGCCTTCAAGAGTAGTTAAGTGGCTAGCTCTCCGTAGGCTTGGGTCCGAGGACCATGCAAGACCTAGGCACAGGTGCTGCCTTCAAGAGTAGTGGCTAGCTCTCCGTAGGCTTGGGTCCGAGGACCATGCAAGACCTAGGCACAGGTGCTGCCTTCAAGAGTAGTTAAGTGGCTAGTTTCCCCATAGGCCTGAGTCCGAGGACCATGCAGAGCCTTGGTTCTGTCTAACACTTGGTCTTCTGGAGTAATTAGTTTCCCCATTGGCCTGGGTCCTAAGGACCATGCAGAGCCTTGGTTCTGTCTAACACTTGGTCTTCTGAAGTAATTAGTTTCCCCATAGGCCTGAGTCCGAGGACCATGCAGAGCCTTGGTTCTGTCTAACACTTTCATTTTTCTGTAAGTAGGGGTTTGTCCTCGGACCGTTTTTCTGGGGACGATTCCTCCTTCGGTCGGACATTGATTTTTCACGTGGCGTTGATCTCGCCTCCAGCCCGAGTCCCCATCTTCTATCTGGGAAGCGTTTTTTGGCCGTTCGTATTCTGCGCCTGACGCTTCGGTGCGCGAGACGCGCCTTCATTAATGGTCTCGTGAATCAACAGAAGTACAGCGGTCTGCGGCCCCCTTGGAATTTGGTGGCTTCATTATTGTCCGCCGCTTCAGCAACTCACTTTTCGAATTCTGCGTGAATTAATTCTCACCAACCCTCCCCCTCTATATAAGGCTCTCTGGGGGGATGGTTTCTTCATACTCCATGAGCCTCCCAACTCGAACAGAAAGAACACCATTTTTCCACTCCCCATGCCCCTTTAATAACCCCGTCGGAATTGTGATCGGAGTTAGGAGATATGGGGCTAAGGGCTGCCGTGGCCGCAGCCCCCACTGGGTTTCTGGCGCGGCAGAGTCTGGGCGTAACACCGGCAGTGTTGTACGCGGTGGCCAGGTGGGACGTTGTTGAAGTACCTGACGTCTCTCCCCGGAGCGCACCTTCAGTGGAGAAGATACGCGAACTCATGTCATGGCTGGCGCCTGAGTGTTGCCGTCTCCAACGGCCAGTGCTCGGGAGGATTGGAGAGCATCAAGGGAACATCACGGGGGAGGACATTCCGGTGCCCCTGCATCTGCTCCTCACTTTGTTCAAGCTTCCGCCTTGAAGAGAGCCAGCCCCAGCCTCCTTCCCTGCTTTTATTGTCAAGCTCTCCCGTTCTGCTGATGCCAATAAAAGCACGGGTTGACACTTCCCCTTCCCTTTAGCTAATTGTAGAATCGGACCGCCTGAGCCTCCGATTGTAGGATTAGCTTGTAATGAAGCTTGTAAAACAAGCCTGCCTGAGCCTCTGATTGTATTTTGTAACTTCCTTTTTCATGAAATAATATCAGACTCTTTTCTCATTTCTTTTTTTTTGCTGTTGAATCTTCCATTTTGCTGCAACTGTACTTGTTATTATTATTATTTTTTATTTATTTTTTTTTGCGAAGTGACTGTTTAGAACGATCGCCGGTTGCGCCGGTCGGCGCACTAACCCTCCCCACAGACGGCGCCAATTGTAGGGGCTCGTTTTGTCGTAGATCCCCCAACAATACATTTATTTAGAGAGTGGGACGTAGGGTTTGGCGCTAACAGGCTTGCCGCCGGTCCTCCAGAGACTTCCTCCTTTGAGGGGACTTAACCCTATTCTTTTTGGCTTGGGGGTTGCTCCTCGGACGGCCGAGGAGCCCCTCATTCTGAAGGGCACCTTGCATTATATACCGTCTTTGGTCAATCCTAGCCTTCCAACTGTCAATCATCTAGACCACTGCTTAAGGACCTGTCCCATCAGCCATGTTCCCCACCTTACTGCGGGTCGCAGCACCCAAGGTTCCGCCGTTCAGGAGTCCTCTCAGCATTAAGATTGCCAGGGGGGTTAGGTAGATGCATTAAGTGTGGATGTGACCGCCTATATTGGGCTTGTCCCCCACCTGGGATTAGGATAAGTATGCCGAGGAAAGGGTCATCCTCGGCGTGGCCCAGAGGGCTAAATGCCCCTAGACACCTGCCTGGGACAGCCATCGATCCTCGGCATGGGCCTTGGGCCAGCCTAGAGGTGGGCCGAGACTTCCGGGCCCACGGGCCCCACATATACTATTGTCCAACAATTAGGACCATTCAATTTCACTTCAAGAACCTCTCTATCATCAAATGAGCTTTCTTTTACAACCATCCTAAATTTAGTCCATTCTGTGTTAGGCTCTTAAGTTTTCTTTTAAGTTAAAGAGCACCTGAGTAAATCTTGGGCCCAGTAAATCCTAAAATGTGACCATGACATGGGGGCCAACCAGATCGATGAATACATACTAGTGTATGGTTAATAAAAATGCCAACAGTGCTAAGCACATCTTGGCTCTTAATAAAATAAAAAATTGCTTAGTACCCACCACATGATCATCTTATATACAATACTAAACCCATGTTATACAGAATCACAAGCCAACCCTCACCCACTCACTGCCCGGTTGTCTAACCATCTTCCTTAGATTTAGTACAATTTCCCTTGTCTTCATCTCCCAAAAGGCTCATAGACTAGACAGGAATCTCTAGCAAGTAGACAGCACAGATAGATCTCTTAGTGCTGTCCATTTGACCAAGAAACTCATCCATCTCTCTCACTCTTGGGCTTGCACACACACACACACACAAAGACATACACTGCACTATATATGAAGGAAGTTCCAAGTATTAAACATAGACGTGCAGGTAAACATTTTGTACTTCTTGACCACATAGTCAAATGTGTAGCATCCACACCAAAGCTAATGTTCCTCTTGGTGAATTGTAGCAGATTCTCCATCCGAACCCTGGGGGTTAATACTTCTAGTCCTTCCAACAAGATACTATTAGTGGTAAGCCAAAGGTTCAGATGCTTTTTTGGAAATTAATATTAATGTACATTTTGAAGGACTAATTAATTTTACTCTCTTTTTCTTCAGATCAAAAGGCTGAATCAAAAGATATAATTTTGTTTAAGCATTGTGGGGTCGGTCGAAGATTGACGAAACTTGAAGGTAGCGAATTGGGTTGTGTAAATTTCAAGCCATTTACAATTTTATGCAGGAGAGATATTGCAGAGTCTTGCTTCTATAGAACCCTCAATTTTAAAAGACTTGAAAGTTGTAATAGAAGGCATCGTTGGATCCAATCAATGAAAATGAAGAAAGAAGATATTACTCGAGGACTTGGAATTAGTCACAAGGTGGATTCTGCTACTCATGCAGGAAATAAGGTTTTACCAATTACTGAGGCCACGTTGTTAACCTCGACTAACACAAATAACCAAAGTCAAAGTGGCTCGTCGGAAAACAAAGATAGGCTTAAAGGGGAAAAAAGCAAAACTATGTCAAGAATGAAGGAGCTATTGAGATGGGCTGCTGCTGCAAAATCAGAGAAGGGAGGAAAGTTTATTGGTCGAAAGGTACATTATTTAACCATACGATTCAAAATTTTCTTAAAGTTTCTTTCATCATTAGGCATTGATATGCATATTGCATGTTTAATATATATATTATTCTTCCTGAAACCTGCACACCAGTATATGAAATCATCACATCCAATAGCTATAAATATCAAACTTTCCATAATATTTATCTGTGACATAGATGGAAATCTAGTAACAACTTAATTTTACATTCATTTACACTAACTTTAGGTAGATTCATAACCTAATTAACTTTAATTGAAAACTTAATTAATTAGTGCATTTAGTGTCAAATATATGTCATTTCCTAATGCATATCTTTGCACTGAAATAGCATAGGTTTTTGTTTTTAAAAAATAGACTAAAAGAAAAAGATTTTATATCTTCAGGTTCTACAATTCCGGAATCGTGGAAGCCTAAAAGCAGTACCAGATGATGATCAACTAAGCAACGATTCTCCTAAGATCAGTTTCAGGTGGGATGTGGAAAGTTGTTCCACCACTTCCTCTGCATACTCAGCAATGTCTATGCCTGCCTCATATAAAATTAATGACCAAACGATCAACATTACATCATCAATTTCAACTCCTATTCAAGACAAGGATCACAACACTCCTAGGAAAGGAAATTGGATAACCACAGACTCTGAATGTAAGACCCTTTTCCCTTTATTCAATTGTGTTTTATTTTTCAAGAAAAAAAAAATGCTACGCCTCCCTATTAAACTAACATTTTTTTTTTTTTTTGAATTTTACAGTTGTGGTGCTAGAGCTATAAAGAGGAGTTGAAAGATGATCTTCCATGGTTTAAACTAAAATCAACTACTTAGGCTATGTTTTACAAGTATTGGTAGCTGGTTCTGCTTCATTCTAATTTCTCTGAAATATCAGAGCAATTTAATGTAATATCAGTGTAAGGATCTGAAATTAATATACCAGCACCATATTGAAGATGGCCTAGGCCTAGCTACTTTGTGACTTAACTACTGTGCATGACGAGAGAATGTCGTGAAATCTGTATTGTATCTCTCAACAGTGATAGATGGATAATTTTTTGACTGACCTCATCCAAGATTTTTTTGGTTTCATATAGGTAATTAAAGTGTTTAATTTGTTGCCTTTTGAAATTATATAATTTATGTTGTAGCATTTTAATATTTCATAATTAAAATGAATAAATATATAATATAAATGTAAAGATATGGGAGGTAATATAGAAGATAAGGAGTTAGAGAAATATTTAATTCCTTATTGAAAAGGAGAGATACTCTTTTGTTGTTTTTAAGTGTGGTGATTAATGGGCTAAAATGTATTGAAGAAGATATTAGGCCAGATATGTGAGCAATTGAGAGGTGAAGGGAGGAGGTGTAACATTTGTTGGACTATGAAGTTTGATTTTGAATCGTGCTTTGATGTCTCCAAGTTGGATGTGTGATTGAATGTATTTGATTTGATGTCGAGGACTTTTGGCTTAATCTCAAACTAGAACAAAGGAACTTGAAGGAAAACCTCTACTTTAATTTGAAGAAGTAGGAATGGGTTTTGATTTTGAGAGAGCAAAAGTGCCTTTTGGACTTAGAGATGACTCTTTAGTTTGGCAGAGTGTCAGTAGAGTTTCCTCTTTAAGTTTCTGTCCATTTTCTCATATAAGAAGCCTTTATTTATAGATAACTCAATAGTATTTGATTTGAAATTTTATCTTAGCATTTATTGAGAGTTAACTACAAATTTGGCTTTAATTTTGGTTTGCATTTAATAAGAACCCATATGAGTCTTTTCTTTTGACGTTGCCACACGACTTTTTTCATTTGATGTTGCCACATGACTCAAATACTTGATATGTGGTTTGATTTAATTTGCCGATTGTCTTCTGTTGATATATATTATCAATTGAAAATTAATTTGATCACAAATATTTAATCACAATCAATTGAATGGTTGTGAATATATTATAAAACTTTGATGCCTACGGATAGGTACCCCTTAAATAAGGGATTTACATTGTAGACACTACTTACTTTAATTTTACAAATGAAAAAAAAAAAAAAAAGCCATTCAGCAACAATGCCTTGCCACGACTAGCTAACGACGCAACGCCAACACTGCCATCCCCTACACCTTAAGCAGCATTTGGATAACGTGTTTCATGAGTTTCCAACGTCTGCGTTTTCTCCTTTTATTTATTTGTTTTTTTAGCTGTAATTGTTGACTTTTCTCATGAACAGTGCACAACAGTGGGTCCCATGCACTGTTCACAAGGTCCACAAACTTCACTTTTCAGCTACTTTTTCATAAATGCTTTGGTCATTTCGTTCACCACTAGATAAGTAACATTAGTTCTTCTTTCACTGGTATTTATTCTCTCTCTCTCAAATTCTTTTTTTAATGGGAATATATATATATATATATATTTTTTTTTTTTTGTGCTGAATATATCTATTTGTTGTGTAACTCACGACTATATTATTTATACAGAGAATAGAGCTAATTAGATAAAGTAGTAAACCTTACTAATTTACTGATTAAATTTTTCTGTCATTTTCATAAAAAAGAAAAAAGAAAAAAAAAGAGAGTAAAGTTAGACTAGTTAGTGATTCAAGAAAAAAAATTGGTAAAATCAGTGCTAGTATTTGATAGGTTAATGAGTAGTATTGGTAGTGCGTTATTTATTTGAAATGCTGATATGTAGCAGTGGATGCAGGGAAATGACGCATGGCTTAGTCCTTGGTGAGTGGGGTGTGTTGTTGGATATAGCTGGTTGAATTGTCTTTTAGTTTAGAATGTATATTTTATCAAAGATTATCATAGACAAAGACAGAGATAAGAAACAAAGATAAAAACAATAACAATGGCATAATAAAATAAAAATGCCACACATCAACTTTACATAATAAAATTGTCACACATGCTCACGTTATTGACTCGTAGTGCAATAACTAAATGAATGCTTAATTGGATTTTCATTTTCATTATTATTTTTATTTTATTTTATATTTTACCCTTTTAACTCAAACTCTGAACTCCATCCCTGTATCTAAACAAACCTTCTCAAAAATATTGTCAAAAAAAACGCCCATGCCACATTATAAGCGTGTATATAATAATGTAATACAAAGATAATTAGCCTTTGCAAAAAAGAAATTATGACTATAGTATTTTCTTTATCTTTGTTGCTTTTAAAAAAAAAAAAAATTAATGAGAGCAAACTTGTATTAAAGCAAAAGCAGCAACAGGACACAAACAAACAGAACAAACAAAAAAAGAACTAAAGCTTGATCATGAGCCCATTTCTCGTTTTAATCCAAGCCTATTTATTCGCTTGATCATGAGCCCACATGGAAACTTTGTTTATAGCTGCAACTGAAGCTTGATCAAACAATTCACTGATTGAACTATCATTCCAACCAGCCTTTTGACTGGTTAACAATTGTGACACAATCAAACAAGAACTCCTAGTTGAGTCCTTTGAGATTGGCAAGAAACCGGGCATATCGATACGGGAGCCACAGGTCCTCCCAAACCAAAATATACTACCCAGACCCAACTAGTTTACAAGTTCCTTGTTTTAGGATCTTATTCCCATTCTCAATACTCCTCCAAGCCCAAGATGCATTTGAACTTTTAGGTGAATTTAACTAGTTTGCTCTGAGCTTGTACTTCGCTTTTAGAACTTTCACACACAAGCTACTCTTACCTGGCAATATCCACCACCCAAATTTAGCTAATAGAGCAATGTTGAGGTCTTCAAATTTCTTAAAACCCAAACCATCTTGATTCTTTGGCTTACAAAGATCTGCCCAAGCAAGAGGAGTGAGATAATATTTAGAATCATTGAATCACTCTTAGGATTCCACCAAAAACACCTCACTATCGTGTCCAATCTTTCATTCAGCTTACTCAGAAGCTTAAAAATTGACATTGTATAATTGGGAATAGCTTGAGCTATTGATTTGATCAAAGTAGCTCTCAAAATGGATGGAGTCACGTGTTATATATTGCCTCTCAAAATGGAAGTTCTGCTGATTATATTTTTTCCTTTAAATTAAGAATTTTACAATATAGTCGCCATTTACTTAATGTTGATGCTCATTTTGGAAAAGCCCAATAGCAGGAAGAAGCCCAGCAATATGGGCAGGAAAGAGTTAGCAGGATTGAGAGAAAACCCATTAAGCACGAGTGGCAGGAATAATGGGTCATAGGTCCATAAAGTAAATAAATGGGCATTGAAAAAAGCAAATGGGCCCAAAGGAGCCTAGAGAAAGAAGTAGTAAATTCATGCGCATTATGTGATGTAGAAGAGTAAGAATGGGCCACAGCAGACCCAAAGTAATGAATTAGGAAAGTAAGGGGTTGGTGGAAAGTCCATGAACCTCAAGGATGAAGGATATGGTAATTGGGCTAGAGAAGCCCAAAAGAGTTAGTAAAACCCCATGGGAATGCAGAATTAGAAAATGAGCCGAGGACGCCCAAGGAAAGCAAATGGGTCAAGGATGCCCAAGGAGAAAGAAATGAGCCAAAGGAGCCTACAAGCAATGTAATGGGTCAAGAAAGCCCAAAGTAGCATGAATATAAACCCAATGACCATATTGGGTCATTGTAACCAATTAAGAGAAGAGTATACAATAGGCCCGAAAGAGGCTCAATAAGCATGGAGTAAATAGCGCTATAGCATAAATAACAGAATGCCATGGCAGGAATACTGGCAAGCTAACGAAAGGAGCAAACAATGGGCTAAAAGGGAGAAAAGCCCACAATCAAGAAAGGTCCAGCCCTTGGAGGAAAGCCCATGAACCCCAAGGATGAAGGATATGGTAATTGGGCTAGAGAAGCCCAAAAGAGTTAGTAAAACCCCATGGGAATGCAGAATTAGAAAATGAGCCGAGGACGCCCAAGGAAAGCAAATGGGTCAAGGATGCCCAAGGAGAAAGAAATGAGCCAAAGGAGCCTACAAGCAATGTAATGGGTCAAGAAAGCCCAAAGTAGCATGAATATAAACCCAATGACCATATTGGGTCATTGTAACCAATTAAGAGAAGAGTATACAATAGGCCCGAAAGAGGCTCAATAAGCATGGAGTAAATAGCGCTATAGCATAAATAACAGAATGCCATGGCAGGAATACTGGCAAGCTAATGGAAGGAGCAAACAGTGGGCTAAAAGGGAGAAAAGCCCACAATCAAGAAAGGTCCACCCCTTGGAGGAAGTGTTGTGAAATTTTAAAGTATTCACAAGTGTATAAACCGTACTGAAATATAGTTTGACAACAACGAGGTCGAACCCACAAGGACTTGAATGAACGTAGAAAAATTAATCAAATCTTAACCAAATTAATCTTAATCTAGTTTAATAAAAATTGGTTGGTTGCAATTAAATAAACTAAAAAAATAATTAAACTAAGCAAAGATATAATATAAAGCAGTAAAGAGATGTAAACAATCTAGAGAAATTAATTAAAGTTTTAGAATCCGCCTTGTAAGTCATATCAGCATATATTTATGATCATTAATTTTTTCCAACCACTACATGATAATCTAGAAATCAATCTTGCTACTGTGGAAAATATTATTATTGAAACTTCTATTTAAATATCTAAAACATATTCTTCTTCGCTTCTTAAGTATAAAATTAAATCATCAATTGTATCCGTAGCCAAACAAATCACAAGATATATCCAATTCTATAAATCAAATCATAAATAATATCCATTGACAGACAAATCACAAGCGATATCCAATTTTATAATCAAGAATTAATAAACCAAGCATTCAATTAATTAAGATAAATCCTAAATCATGAGAAAAACATGATTGAACTCATATCTGGAATCTCATCTTCGTCAATTGATATGAAGTAAGAACAATTTAAATCATTAAAGAACAACTATTGTGGAAAAAATCAAATCACATAAATATTACTGATAATCCTTAACAAAGTTTCATCCTCAACCTTAATTATAAATTTAGCTATTTATGGTAATTGAAAGAAAACATAAAAATATAATATTAAACATTAAACAAGAAAAATAATTAAAACTAACTGTCATGGAAGAGGTAGCCATAGCTTTCTATACATTCAGCCCTCAGCCCTAGCACTGGCCTTAGCCCCCTCTAAATTTTGCCCTAAAGAGCCTTTAAACAGGTTGAGGAATCCTATTACAAATTGAATTTCCGTTTGGAGAAAATCCCAGATTTTTAGGCTTCATTTAAACGACGATTTTGGCCCATTTAACTTCAGAATTCGGACTTTTGGTAAATTAAAAGGTTGTAGCCCTTGAAGTTAACTTTCCAGCCTAAGTTGAATCATCTCAATTGGATATTAAAGCCGAAAGTTATACCAAAAATACTAACTGATGTGCAGGCTGGAATCCTAATCTGAATTGGACTTGGATTCGGTGCAAATTTCCTTTGATTCCTTGCTCCAATTGGATTTAAATTTAATTAGGTTGGCCTTCTTTAACTTCATTATGGCCCTTGTGAAAGTAAAGTACATTAGTTTTCTTCTTTGCACAAATCCACTTACTTAATTCCATTCTCCTACAAAAGACAAATTCACGCAATAAGATTCAATTAAGCACAAAATTGATTATTCAATATTATTCCAAAACAAAATATAAAATGCATGAATTAACTTAAAATAAGTAAGATAATGCTTTCTAATAATGATATAAATATGCAAAATTAAGCTATAATCAATGCACATCAAGAAGCAAGCCATAAAGAATGGAGGATCAAAAAACAGTTTACGCCACAAAAGGTCAAGAATGAGCTGTAAGACGCACAGACGAACCTTCAGTCCATGGCAAACGCATGAGCTACAGACAAGCTTTGGACATACACGAAAGTGGAGCACACATAAGGCCTAGGCACCACCAACTTGTATCCAACCAATACAGGAGTGGTGGGTCATGGGTCAGAGGTAAGAGAGGGTATGGTCTGGCAGTGGAGAGAAGGGAAAGCCTATTTTGGGGTTCCCGCTCAAACTATTTTAGGGGAAATGTCTTGCTGGGATGACATACCACCCAAAAAAAGGAAAGATGAGTTGGAACCACTAGGTGCATGCCATGAGGGATAGCAAGAAAGAATACCCACACACATTGTGGTGGATAAGAATGCCACGGTGAACAAGCAAACAAAACAGTTTTCTTTGTCTGGTAATGGGTAGTGGCACAGCCAGCACAGGTAAGTGGTGGTGGTTGGGCAGCTGACAAACTAGTAGGTGGTTGAGAAGGACACCCAAATCCAAACAAAAGCATTTAAAGGGTAAAATGGTAAAAACCAGTCAAGGCAAGAAGTCTATAAAGGGCCTTCGCTGTGCACAGTATTATCATCGCAACAGTAGTAACTACTAGGAGAGAATTACAACACTACCATCACCATAACACTACACGAGTAAGCACTAAGAAAGAAAGAAAAGAGTGGGGAAAGAATTAAAGTAACAAAAAGGAGAAAAAATAAAAAGAGAATGAGGAAAAGAAAAAAGAGTGTGGAATGGCAGGCATACACCAATAGGCTAATCCATTCTCTCCATCTAAAAGCCTACCCTCTATTGGGGATAAAAGATTCGCTTGGGGCATAAGCCATTCAGGCCCGTTCCCTCAAAGTGAATAATTTCTACAACAGAATCCTCCTGCGAGGTTACCTACGATGAGGAAGTGGTTCCCTTCTTGGTATTAGTCCCGTAACACAACTGAACACGGCAGACTAACATTTTCCTTCTTTGATTTCGTTACTTATTGTTATTATTTCCTTTCTTGTATTTGCAATTTCACTTATAATGTGTTCCTTGTTGCTATATCGTTCTTTTTCTTATTTTAATTTAGGATCCCTTATTTGTTTTACCTGGCAGTAAGCACATCTCTATTATTATTTTTTTATTATATTTATTTGTTGTAACTCTTTTGCAATAGTTTCGTTTTGTCTAATAGCAAGTGTGTTGCCTTTATTATTGTCCCATTGTATTTATCTGCCATAACTCTTTGTAACAGTTTTGCTTGCAATGGGCATGTGACCAAAGTTTCAGCAAAAATGGGGCATAGTTTGTGCATAAGCCAGACCAAGGTGAGTTGCAATTGGACCAGTCCTAACTCTCTTACCCAGAATACTTGGGCCACAGTGTAGCAGAAAGCAACCTAGCCCAAAGGCACAAAAAGGCCCACCATACTTAATTATTGGAATAAAAAAGAAAACCAAAATAAAAAAAAAAATTCTTCATTTTATTGATTTGCAAATGAATTTACATTGATCATAAGAAATTGCATGACTTTGGTCCTAGAAACAATCTAAGATTAAGTACATGACTTTATTTTCTAGTTACAATCTAGAAATTGAAAAATTACATGGATAAGTATTGATCTATCAACCCTTAATCTAAACTCGAAAGCTATGTTGTAAGGTGGGAAGGTGTTAGGCACATCCCTTGCCTAGTGAAACTAGTCTTTTAGACTATGGTGACCAACATTCATATCATATCATCTAATATGTTATCAATCAATTTGCATGTTGAATGTAATGTGTGTGCATGTGATAAACCCTAATTCCATTTATTAAACATTGCATTTCGATTGAAAAACTAAATTATAGTGAATGTGTGTGGATGGTGATATCCTAGATTCAAGGATATGAGAGAATTATGAAACTAACATGTTTTTCATATTGGATGTGGATTTAAGATCAAAACTAGTGTCATGCATGAACATGTGATGAACAACCAAGAACATGTGAAGAATGCATATGAAAATATAAGAATATTCAAACATATTCAAGGAATTTAAATAATTACTAGCATGATTTAATCTTAATCTCACCATAGCAATATAAAACAACAAGTTAGAGAAATTGATTATACCTACATGCAAGATCCACACGGTGAAAGAGGAGGCTCTTGGTAGAGGCCTTAAAGGTATAGTAAAAAAAAATAATTAGGAAAGGGAGAGTGAGTCTCACTCAATGCCTTGAGTCTCACGAAAACCAAAAAATGACAAGACTACTCTACTTTACTAGAACTTAATAGGGGAGAAGAGATGGTCTTTTTTTGTATCTTGGAATAGAGGAGATGAGAGGTTTATATAGTAGTGGTGGAAAAAATATGAATGGAATGACATTTAATGAGGATTGACAAAGGACTAAAGAGAATCATGAACCTAGACCCTATTTCAGTATTTAGAAAAAGCTGGTGCATTAAATTTGGAGGTTGGTGGGAGTGATGAGCAAGCAAAATATCTAAAACCTCGGTTTTCTTGTAGCTCCTATAACAGTTTTCAGAGCTAACTTCGAAAAATCATATTACCTTATTCTTGTGCTCAAATTGAAGCCCCAGTTGTATAGTTTTTGGCTAAATTAACCTCACTCACAAATTCAAAATATTCTAAGAGATATCAATAAAATGGTGAACAAAGGTCATTTGTTGGAAAATAGTTTCAACATAATTAACATTAATAGGCCCCAAATTAGTTTCTAATTAACATTAATAAGCTCCAATTACTTCCATTTCAGAATTAATCAGTCCCAAATTTACTCTAATTAAAAAAAATAATTACACAAATTACTCATTGTATAATTAATGTTTGATTATCTAATTAATCAAGTGTGTGCAACCTTATCGTAAGATGTAATCTTAGTCAATCAAATTATGACATGTCATTAATTTCAAATTAATTATAATAATAACCAATTAGAATCAATTGTTCATGATCACATATAGTCAAACTCAACTTGTGATAGTGCATCTCGGCCATTAATTTGATTTGATGATAACTTTCAATCTGATGATTCGATTAAGGCTTATGACCAATCAATTTGATTATTACAACATCAAGATCACTTTGATAAAATAAAATTAAGGATCTAGTGGTCATAATTAAGATGTCTACTTTTAAGGTGAAATTACTCTTTTGCCCCTTCTATGTAAGGTTAAATGCGGGTTGCAAAATGGGGTGTCAACACATCTCTCAAAGCATCCATCCTTCTTTGAAAAAGCTTTGAAGTTTGAACTATCGCTAATAATTGCTTCCCAACAATATCCCAATAGTGATGATAGAGCAAACCGGAAATACCATTAGGACCAGGAGCCTTGAGGGGGCGCAAGGACTTTCTCCAATTAATTTCATTGTCTTCATTTGAAATACAAGACTCAATTAAATTATCTAAATCAATAGGCATTTGAGGATGGGAGGATTGGTAAACTTCATTAAATTTATTAATAAAATAAGCTCCAATCTCATCTCTGTTGAAAGTACGATCTCCATTATCCTTCTTAATTTCTGTAATCCAGGTCCTCCATCTTCTAACAAGAGTAGTAAGATGGAAAAAATTTAGAGTTGCGATCTCCTTCCTTCAACCACAGCTCCCTAGACTTTTGCTTCCGCTTGATTTCCTCCTGCTCCAATCATTCATCAAGCTCTAAACATAAGGCTGCCTCAAGCTCTAGATTTTCCTGTGTGCTGTGTAGGAGCTCTATCTTGCACCTCTTTAATTTTTTCTTCTAGCTCTTTGATTCTTGATCTAGCCAAACCAAACTGCATCTTATTCCATATCTTGAGTTCCTCTCTGGCTTGCTGTATTTTTCTTAGCAATTTGAAACTTTGAGACCCATCAAAATGTCTTTGCCAAGCTTGCTCAATTAATTACTTCTGAACTTGTGGCATCTCTCGTCCACATAGCTTCGAACCTAAATGGTTTGGCCCTCAACATGTGTTCCACATGGGTGTCATGAAGAATTGCATTATGATCAGAGGTGGAGGCTACTAGATGTTTGACTCCTGCCTTAGGGAATAAAGATTGCCAATAATCATGGTTACAAACTGCTCTGTCTAATCTTTCTTAATATTAACCATGCAAGTCTTTTCTTTAATTTGACCAAGTAAACCTCGCTCGCTCCACTGAATCCAAGATCAATCGTCTCTGATTCTCTGAAGCATTCATGAAGTTCCTAAAACTTCTGGTATATCCCTCCCTCAAAAATTTACCATCTCTCTTTCCTGAATTGGTTTTTAAATTATTAAAATCTCCAATGGCCATCCAAGGCCCAGCAAAAGATTCAACCAAACTCCAAAAACTAGCCCTATTATAGATGCTTGGCGGACCATATATAGCAAGGAGCATCCAAGTCACTGAAGGCGGATCAGAATAAATTAGAGACACCACCACATTTTTGTCTGCACAAATCATTTCAAGTTCTACACCTTCTTTCCAAAATAAGGCTAATCCTCCTGATTTACCCACAGATTCAATGCAATAATAATGCTCATGAAAACCCAAACTTAACATTTATTCTTTTAGCTTTGGCTTTTGATTCTGCTATAAAAAATAATATCTGGACTTTCTGATCCCTCGCCAAAGCCTTCAAAGCTTTAATTGTCGGTGCTCTACCAGCACCCTGAAAATTCCAAGCTAGGAACCTCATCCTCATAATGAGGTGGTGATTCAAACTAACCTTATTCTCTTTGTGGACCTCAAAACAATCACCCTTGATGAGGTGCACCAATATTTAGCTTTATCTTCTACAACCTTTAACACTACACCAAAATCTTCAACACCAACCAATAAGTACACAACTACCATCTACCTTTCAGATTCAAACTCCGACGTTGGAGGCTTAAATAGCTATTTCAAAGAGTGAGAGGCAGCTCTAAACATGCGCCGAGAGAACTCTAGAATCTAGAAGCTTTTCAATAACCTTGCTACCACCACACATCATTGGTGCGATGGTTGTAGGATTATATCTCCTTAAAGAGAATTTTATGTGGTCCACATTTGAAGATGAAACTCATGTCTTAAGTTTCTTATTTCATGTCCATGTCTTAAGTTTCCTATTTGTGAAAGTTACATGTTAGATGTAACATCCTTTAGTAACTCTCAAATGGTGTAACCCATTTGGTTAATAAACACCATGAAGTAACAACTTTTAAGCTCCTTGATGGAAGGAGAGTTATGAAAATCTTCATCTAAAAGGGTCCCTAGTCTAGCCTATATATGTAGCCTATGTTTCCATCAAAAGGATATGTGTGAGGTAAAGGCCATAGACTAGAAGACTCTTTTTATACACTATCATCATATAGTGAACCTTCTTTTCTTCAAAGACTTAAACAACTATGGCTGGAGGTATGTGTATTTTATTCCGCAACTCTAAATTTATCTTACATTTGGTATTAGAGCCTCCTTCATGCTATGTTGTTTAGCAATTTTTTCATTCATAGATTTTTCTATGATTTGACTAAATTTCCGATGCACATATGGATTTAAGGATATAAAGTATTTGCATTGCATATTCTTTTGTGTTGGGACCTTTAAGCTAAATTAACTATGACGTTAAAATCTAGCCTTTTAACCGATGTCAGCAAACCCAATTTTAAGAGGCATGTAATAGAGTTAAGTTTTGTGCCATGTATCTCATGTGTGGGTCATAGCATATAGTATTGAAGCCTATCACTGAAATAGCTTTTACCATCATTTGGGCTGGATGGCTTTAATATGGGATAGTTTTCTGATATAGACGACTATCTATGGAAAATTATTCATTTTGCATTTGGCATTGGCCAAATGTTTCTGTGGAGATTATGATTGGTTTTTCAAATTTAAGCTTCTCATGAAAGTGAACATTTGTCATGATAACTTTGCATATACATTATTATGCTTCTTTGTTATTTAGAAGAACTTATCTTGTCTAACTTACATATAGTGTGCAGTGATTTTATAAAGTTTGTGACTATATATGGAAATTTGATCATTACATAGTTAAAATTTATGATATTTTTAGTGTATTTACAGTTTCTCACACTTGTCTTTAAATACCATTTTATGGTTTATTTTAATTGACAAATATGATGTTTAGTTTATCTTTGTGATGTCATTTGAAGGGGTGAATATCAAAATGACTTGAGAATAGTCATAGAATCTTAAGCCATAATGATAATCACATCAAGTTAATTTTTATAATACTTCATTAAGAATAAAGACATCTAAATTGTAATTAATTCATGAAAAGCAATAACTTGGCCCCATAGGGAGGTTATTATTTTTATGATTTAATTGGAATAAGATGGTGAATTAGGCATTAAGAATAAAATTTTCCTAGGCCCAAAGATATGGAAAATTTTATACTTATTGTTTATATTTACTAGTCTTATTAATAAAGTATTTTAGTAAATTCATGTGTGATGCACCTCTACCCATAGGAAGGTTGGAATTTACTACTAAATTGACATTGGTTGATTTAGAATTAAGGTGTATATTTCATAGCATTAAAGTTTATTTTTTCTTGGTTATTGCAACAATTCCTACTACTTATATAACTGATTCTTCACGTGTTCCAATACTAATTGGTGACAACTATAATGACCGGAAAGAAAATATCATATTTTCATTAGGATGCATGGATCTTGATTTGGCGCTTCGTGTGGATGAACCACCTGTCCCCACGGAATCAAGTGCACCAAATGATGAACTTGATTATGAACGGTGGGAGCGATCTAATCACTTAAGTTTAATGTTCATAAAATCACATATAAATAAGAACATTAGGGGTTTTATCCTTGAATGTAATAAGGTTAAGGATTTTATGAAAGCCATTGAAGAACAATTAATAAGATCCGATAAGGCTTTGGCAAGCATCTTGGTGAAAAGGTTTTCAAGTAAAACTTTTGACTATTCTAAGAATGTGCGTGAGCACATTATGGAAATGAGGGACATGGTTGCTCAACTTAAGTCCCTAGAAGTTGAGATTTCTAAGTCATTCCTAGTCCATTTCATATTGAATTCTCTCCCTTCTGAATTTGGTCATTTCAAAATATCTTACAACACACAAAAATAAATGGTCAGTAATGAACTTTTGACTATGTGTGTTCAAGAGGAAGAGAGATTAAAACATGAGAAAGCCGAAAGTGCTCATTTGGCCACTCATGTTAAAGAAAATGCTAGGAAGAGCAAGAATGCCTTGCAAGTAAAGAAAAAAAACATAAAGCATAATGACAATAAAAACAAAAGTAAGTGTTTTTTCTGTAAGAAAGAAGGGCGTACGAAGAAAGACTGCCTAAAGTATAAGAAATGGCTCGAAAAGAAAGGTAATCCCATTTCATTAGTGTGTCATGAATCCTTTTTTTTTTAAGCTCCAAATAATACATGGTGGGTTGACCCTGGTTCCACAATTCACATTGTCAATTCCATGCAGGGTTTTCTAAATCTAGGAAGCCGAAAGGAAATAAACAATGCATCTATTCAGAAAATTAGATGTGTTCAAAAGTTGAGGGAGTTGGGACTTTTCGTCTGATTTTAAAAACTGGATATGTATTAGATTTAAATAATGTTTTCTATGTACCTTCATTTTCCAGAAACTTAATTTCCATTTCCAAACTTGTTGTTGTTGGTTATGGATTTTTATTTGAAAACTCAATTTTAAGTATTTTTAAAAATAAAGTTCATATTGGTGGTGGAACCTTAGTTGATAGTTTATTTAAAATTGATATTGACCCCAGTTTTGAATGCAATTATTTAAATATGCATGTTAATGTTGGTATAAAGCAAAGCTTGATTAATGAGAATTCCTCTATGCTATGGCATAGGAGATTGGGACATATCTCCATAGAAAGAATTAAAAGATTGGTGAAAGATGGAGTTCTAAAAACTCTTGATTTTACTAATTTTGTTACTTGTGTGGACTGCATTAAGGGTAAGCAGACCAATATGACCACTAAGGGTGCCAAGAGGAGCTCTGAAATTCTTGAAATCACACACTGATATATGTAGACCATTTGCTACTCCTTGCCCAAATGGTCAGAGATATTTTATCTTATGCATTGATGACCATACAAGATATATGTATCTCTATCTTTTATATGATAAGGCTGAAGCACTAGATGCTTTCAAAATCTATAAGGCAGAAGTAGAGAAACAAAGAGAAAATAAAAATAAAATAATTAGATCAGATAGATGTGGGGAGTATTATGGTAGGTACACAGAAAAGGGACAAATGCCAGGTCCATTTGCTAAGTTCCTTCAGGAAGAGGGCATCATTGCTTAATATACAATGCCAGGTACACCACAAAAAAATGGTGTTTCTGAAATGAGGAATCATACGCTTATGGATATGGTAAGAAGTATGATGAGTAACTCCGATCTTCCTTTATCCTTATGGAGTGAAGCTTTAAAAACCGCTGTGTATATCTTAAACAGGGTTCCATCTAAGGTTGTTTCTAAAACACCTTTTGAATTATGGCATGGATGGAAGCCGAGTTTAAATCATTTGCACATATGGGGTTGTTCTGTTGAAGTAAGGATTTATAATCCACATATAAAGAAACTAGACCCAAGGACAACTAGCGGATATTTTATTGGCTATGCAGTAAACTCCAAAGGGTTTAGGTTTTATTGTCCTTCTCATACTCCAAGAATAGTTGAGGCTAGAAATGCTAAATTTCTTGAGGACTTCGAGCTTAGTGGGAGTGCTTTTCCTAGAAGGATAAAGTTTGAGGAGGCACAAGATTTTATTGAACTGCCCTCAAATGATATCCTTGAGGAGCAACAAACTCATCAAGAACAAGCTCATATTAAACCAACTGCTGAAATTTCTGAAAATACAAAAGAAGTAGAAGGTGTAAGAAGATCCTCAAGAATGAGGAAACCATCAATTTCTGATGATTATATTGTATATCTCCAAGAGTTTGATTTTGATATCGGGCCTAAAGATGATCCAACTTCGTTTTCTCAAGCCATGAGTGATAGTAATTCCACATTTTGGTATGATGCCATGAAGGAAGAGATGGAGTCTATGGCTAAAAATCAAGTTTGGGATCTTGATGAGTTGCCAAAGTAAGCAGTAGCTATTGGTTGCAAATGGGTTTATAAAACCAAAAGAAATTTTTCTAGTAATATTGAACGATATAAAGCTAGACTTGTAGCCAAGGGTTTCACTCAAAAAGAAGGCATTGATTACCATGAAACCTTCTCCCTGGTTTCAAAGAAGGATTCGTTCAAAATAATCATGGCCTTAGTAGCTCATTTTGATTTAGAGTTACATCAAATGGATGTGAAAACGGCATTCTTGAATGGGGATCTAGAAGAGGCAGTATACATGGTCCAACCTCAAGGATTTTATGATGATAAAGACAGTCATTTGGTTTGCAAGTTAAAGAAATCTATATATGGGTTAAAACAAGCCTCACGACAATGGTTTATAAAGTTTCACAATGTTATCACTTCATATGGATTTGTTGAAAACATTGTTGATCAATGTACATACCTTAATGTCAGTGGGAGCAAATACATTTTCCTAGTCCTATATGTGGATGACATTCTACTTGCAAGTAGTGATTTGGGCTTGCTACACGAGACAAAACAATTTCTCTCTGAAAACTTTGAGATGAAGGATTTAGGTGAAGCCTCATATGTCATTGGCATTGAGATTCATAGAGACAGATCACAAAGAGTGTTAGGACTGTTTCAAAAGGCCTACATTGAAAAAGTATTGAAGAGATTTGGAATGAAAGATTGTACACCTACAGTAGCACCCATTATGAAAGGAGACAAATTTAGTAAGAATCAATGTCCTCAAAATGAATTAGAGCGAGAGCAAATGAAGAACATATCATATGCATCTGCAGTAGGTAGCCTGATGTATGCACAAGTCTACACAAGGCCTAATATCGGGTTTATAGTGGGGTTATTAGGTCGATATCAAAGTAACCCTGGTTTGGATCATTGGAAAGGAAAGCTGCGAAAAAGGTTATGAGGTACTTGCAAGGTACCAAGGATTACAAGTTGACTTACAGACATACTGATCAATTGAAGGTGATTGGTTATTCAGATTCTGATTTTGCTGGGTGTGTGGACACAAGAAAGTCTACTTTAGGATATATTTTCCTTCTTTCTGAAGGAGCTATATCTTGGAGAAGTACTAAGTAAACACTTGTTGCTTCGTCTACCATGAAGGCAGAATTTGTTGCATGCTATGAAGCAACAACACAAGCATTATGGTTAAGAAATTTTATCATAGGTCTCAAGATTGTCGATTCTATATCGAAACCTCTAAGGATTTTTTGTGACAATTCGGCTGCAGTTTTCTTCTCTAAGAATAATAAAAGTGGAGGCCAAAGTAAGCATATCGAAATAAAGTACCTCAAGGTTAGAGAGAATGTTAAGAAACAAAAGGTGTCCATTGAGCATATTAGTACTAAGCTAATGATTGCTGATCTCATGACTAAAGGTTTGTTGACCAAACCATATAAAGACCACGTGGAACATATGGGACTTAATAACTTATTTGATGTTTAATTTCTCTTTAGTTGTTTTGGATTTGGGACACATATTTGCTTGTTCTTAGAGAATAAAAGACAATAGATATTTTGTGCACATAAAGTATATATATAAAGTTTATTTAATCCATAGGAATAAATAAAAAACAATATATCCGTGGGGATGTTTAGAGGAGGACCCGAATGGCTAATAGGTAGTCCATTCATAAAGAATTAATGGCCCATAAAGTACACATGTAAGGATTACATTACATTGTAATACATGGAAGGAAATACTCATTATAATTGAGGGGATTACCGCCATGATTCATGTATTGGATTCTTTATTTGAGTGGGAGTATTTCACAACTAGTGACATGGATAATATCGTGGCTATAGCATAGTGATAAGCACTTATTGAGTTATTTAAATTTCATGTGGGCCAAGTGGGAGAATGTAGGATTATATCTCCTTAAAGAGAATTTTATGTGGCCCACATTTGAGGATGAAACTCATGTCTTAAGTTTCTTATTTCATGTCCATGTCTTAAGTTTCCTATTTGTGAAAGTTACATGTTAGATGTAACATCCTTTAGTAACTCTCAACTGGTGTAACCCATTTGGTTAATAAACACCATGAAACTTTTAAGCTCCTTGATGGAAGGAGAGTTGTGGAAATCTTCATCTAAAAGGGTCCCTAGTCTAGCCTATATATGTAGCATGTGTTTCCATCAAAAGGATATGTGTGAGGTAAAGGCCATAAACTAGAAGACTCTTTTTATACACTATCATCATATAGTGAGTCTTCTTTTCTTCAAAGACTTAAACAACTATGGCTGGAGGTATGTGTATTTTATTCCGCAACTCTAAATTTATCTTACAATGGTCACTCTACAAGTATAAGTACTTGTAGGGTGTGGAGGGCAAGGGTTGGGGTTAAGTCTTCATGAGGGAGTTTCATACATATATACACTTAAATTATATTAGAGTAGAATTTCTATTTTATAAAAAAAAAACAAATATATATATATAAAAAATAAAAAAAAAAAAAACTTACTTCTTTGATAACATTAATTTAACGCTTCTGCGGGTTTCTACTAAAATTGAAATAATTCGATTTCATCCCTTTTCTAATTTGCATCCGCGGGTCCATAATCCATTTCCATGTAATGTGCCAAAAAAAAAAAAAAAAAAAAAAAAAACCATCCAAACATGCGCATGATGTACGTCTTTCAAGTTCAACCATGAACCAAGTTACCAAAATGACCTTTTTAAAATAATAATAAATAAAGTCAGAATCAACCAACATGACTTAAATAAATGCAAACAATAGCATGAGGACCGGAATGGAAGGGTCGGGCCCTCTCGGGCGATTATCTCAAAGTTGGGGAATTGTTGTTAATAAAGTTGGCGGACAATACAGACCATACGTATTACGTAAGCCTTTTCTTTTTCTTTTTTCTTTTTTTTATTTTTTAATATATATAATAATAATAATAATAATACGTGAAACTGAGAAAATTTGAATTAGAATTTTAAATTAATGTTTCAAATTAGAGTTCCAATTTCGCGCTATGTGTTTTAAATTATTTATTCTTAAAGAGTTTTATTTCTTAATTTTAGAATTAAATGTGGGACCACATTATAAATATTCATCCAAGTGAGTTATTAAGTACAAAAATCAAAGAGTCTAGAATAAATGAATTGTAAAAAAAAAAAAATGCTTCACAATAATTATAAAAAAAGAAAAAGCATAAACAATTTACATTTTATACCTAATAATATCTTGACAAATTTTTTTAAAGAGTTAACAAAATATAAAAATAACTATCAATAATATTTAAATGTTATATATATGAATTATATTATGCATCTTATTATATATTTTTAAGTATATCCATGCATATGCATGAGATTACAAGCTAGTTTTAATAATTGACTATGATGTTAAGATTTTGATACGTAAATTAGAAGACAAGATTAGAAATTAAATTAATTCAAAATTAATATGAATAAAATTAAATAAACAATTAAATAATAATAAAATAAAATATAATCAATTTATTGTTGATAACAATCAATTCATTAGATTAATTTAATAGGTTTGGTCTAATACCAAATAAATCCAAAACTTTTAAAATTGACCAACTTGGTCCTTGAACCCAATTTTGTCCATAATCACCATTTATCCTGTTACTTGTTATCAAGTTCTCTTCTCTCCCCTCTTTCTCTTCTTAGACCCTTCTCTTTTTCCTCTCTCGTATTTTCTTTTCTATTCTTTGAATTCTATCATTATGATTACACTGATATATCCATTTTGAGCACAAATCACACTACACAATTGCACCATGTCATAAAACACAAACATACATGCATAGACATACAAATTCTAAAACCTAAACCCCCCCCCCCCCCCCCCCCCCCCCAACCCCCACCCCCCCAAAATCCCAAATTACCAAACATACACAGATTCATATGCATACACCAACAAAAACACCATATTAGACCCATTTTGAGACAAACCCCAAATCGAAAAACACCCACAAGACCATAAATTTGCAAATAATCATGCCCAAACCCCACTTTTCAGACCCAAATAAAAAATCACCAAACCCATCACCATAAGAAAACCCAATCCCTAAATTGACAAAGACCCAATCCAACACAAAAAAAAAAGAAAAAAAAATCCATAGAAAGAGGAGAAAGATCAACGACCAATAGTGGTGGCAGAGCTCGTGGGTCTTTGCCAAACATTCCCTTGACGTTTGGGACATAAACCCAAAACACAAACATAGAACCAAACCCAGAAACAGAAATAAAAAACTCTCTTCCATGGCTAAGGAACCAACTATCTCCATGGCACTGATTCAAAGAGAGTGCAAGATGCTAGTGGCAAAACATGGGTTTCGGCCATTAGAGAGAGAGTGTGACTATGTGAGAAGAGAGTGTGAATTTTGTGTGTGTGTGTGTGTGTGTGTGTGTGTGTGTGAGAGAGAGAGAGAGAGAGAGAGAGAGAGTAAGTAATGGGATAAACGGCGTTTAGGGATTAAATTGGGTTCAGCGACCAAATTGGTCATTTTTGAAAATTTTTGGACCTAATTGGTATATTAGCCCAAATCTTAGGGTAGTTTATTAGAATTTACCTAAATAGTAAATACATAAAATTTAATCATGTAATTTGATTGATCAAAATAAATTAAAAAAATAAATCAATGTAAAAGTGTTAAAAATATAAAAAAATATATCCAGAAAATTGTTAAACCACCTCACTATTTTGTTTGCTTTTAAAAAAATTATGTAGAGTTAAACTTTCTTTCTCTATTTTTAAAAATTATTTAAAATTTGTGTTCATAGCAAAAACTAGAGTTTGAAACTACACAAAAAAAGAAAGTATTAGAGCAAGGATCGGGGGTATTAAAGACTTAGTGCCATGAGAAAATAAGACGTACCAAATAAACAATAGTGAGGGTGTTAAGCTTAGAGTCCCATGAGTATGTTGGGAATGGAGAGGTTGGGGGAGGTTGATCTAAGGAGTAGTATCTCCTCGGATAAGCGAGGCACAAATCAAACGTATATCCTGTCATTCAAAGTGACCTTTCAGGAAGCTCCACTGATAGGAACGTGCATTATGAATGTACTGGAAGGATGGGAGCTAGGAAATATCTAAGAAAAAGCTGCTGCTACCGTATTGAATACTCTGCAACTAACTTTTTGGCTGCATTTATGTGGAAATGACCTCTGAACAGTGCTGCCTTGGCTACCCCAACTCATAGAGGGCTAGAGGGGGTGTCCGATAGGACAAGCACTCAAGAAATGGCCTGGATGGTCAACAAATAGAGGGCCACGATCATTGAAAGGGAGGTATATAATGTAAGAAACCCCTGAGGAAGAAAGGGGGGCAGAAAGAGAAAGAGAAAAACATTGTAGCATTAAGAACTGACTTTGTAATCCAACCTGAAAGAAATATATAAGAACTAATCTCCTCGAACTGTGCCGAGGACGATTTTCTTTAGTATAAACTCATTTATTTTCATTCTCTTGTGATCTAAACTGATTTTAGTGATTGTCTGATTCATTGAGGCCCAGTTTTTCCAACTCACTCTCTATAAATTCATTGTTTTGGGCTTTTTGGGCCTAAGTTCATCAATCTTTGGGCTAGGAACCCAAATTTGGTCCTTACAATTGGCGTCATCTTTGGGAATTACTGGTGTTACAGTGAGTCTAATGTTTAACGATGGTAGGTTCAGGTTCAAACCAGGTAGAATCCATGGGGTCTTAACGTCAAGATCACTTCCGTGATCTTGAACAAAGGAGGGACTGGGAGGGGAGTGTGCATACTACCCATACTAATAAGAGCCATTCTCGGAGTGGTAGCCACCTTTCTTATGAGAAGAATACTAAAGTCATGCAGCTGGAAATTGATCACGTGAAGAGAAGCTTACGCCACGAATGGCAAAGCGAGCTCATTCCAATTCTGACTTCTCTTCCGACGATGAAAAGGATGGTAGCTATAGGCGTAGATCAAGGACTCCTCCTAGTGAGTCTTTCTCGTATGATGAAGACTACCATCATGAGTGTAGAAACAGAAATTCATCTTTGAGAGGCTTGGGAAATGACGCTATGAGTAGAGCACTCAACCAAATTTCCAGATCACCTTTCACGCGCAGGATTGAAGGAGGGAGACTTCCTCGGTGGTTCTTTCAGCCCACATTCACCATATACAATGGACGTACAGACCCTCTGGAACACGTTAGCCACTTCAATAAGAGAATGGATGTGCACTTAAAGAACAAGGCCTTGATGTGCAAGGTGTTCCCATCCATCTTAGGGCCTGTGGCGATGAGGTGGTTTGATGGTCTGGGTGCAGGTTCCATTAATTCCTTTAAGGAACTCACCCAAGCATTTGGATCTTGCTTTATTACGTGCAGTAGGGTTCCTCGGCCTTTAGATTCCTTATTGTCTCTGTCCATGAGAGAATGAGAGACCTTGAAAACATATTCAGACAAATACTAGGAGATGTTCAATGAGATAGATGGTGACTTTGACAATGTAACCATCAGCACTTTCAAGGTCGGCCCGCCTGCCAAGCATGGCTTAAGGAAGTCTTTGACTAGGAAACCTGTTACCAGTGTACGCCAGCTCATGGATCGGATTGAAAAGTATAAAAGGGTTGAGGAGGACCAACTGCAAGGCAAAGGAAAGGGTAAGGTTATCCCTTAAAAGAGGAGGGATTTCAAGTCAAACTGCTATAACAATAACAGACCCCGAAGGGACTTTGCTGGGCAGTTTGGGCCTACAGCTCCTCAAGTGGTAAACACTGTGTTCTGAGAACCGGTGCATCAAGTTTTAGAGAAGATTAAGAACGAGTCATACTTCAAATGGCCGAACAAGATGAGTTGAGACCCCTTGAAGCGCAATCAGAGCCTTCATTGTCAATACCACCGAGAGTGGGGGTACACTACTGAGGACTGCAGAACTCTGTGGAACCATCTAGAGCAACTGGTTAAGGAAGGAAGGTTACAACAGTTTTTGTATCGACCCAACAGGCAAGGAGGTCAAGCGAGGTCAAGGGCTCAAAAGAGTGCTTCTTCAAGGCCCCCGTTAGGCACAATCAATGTCATCTTTGCTGCACCTGGGAGAACTAGTTTTCATCCTTCTAGGGTGAGCCGAGGACTCTAATTCTGAGCCGAAGAGGGTTAAGGTGGAGATCCGACCGGCGCTGAGTTTTTTGTATGAAGACAAGATTGGAATCATCTAGCCACATGATGATGCTTTGGTGGTAACCCTCAGAATAGGAGGGTATGATGTGAAGAGGGTAATAGTAGACCAGGGTAGTGGTGCAGAGATTAGGGCTGTCCACGGGTCGGGCCGGGTGGGGTTTGTGCCCAACCCGGACTCGACCAGCTCAGGTCGGGTGGGAGAGAATCAGACCCGCAACTGACCGTCGATCACCACTGGTCGAGTTGGTCGGATTCTAAAAAACGATCGGTCGGTTCGGTTGAAACCGATGAACGGCGGCAACGAACGGTGGAGAACGAAACGTCGTCGGATCTAGTTGGAGGAGAGCAAAAGGTCACCGATCTGAGCTTAAACATCACCGGATCTGAGCCAAAGTTACCAATCTAAGCTTACACGTCACCGATCTGAGCTTAAACATCACCGATCTAAGTGATTTTTTGAAAAATATTGCCGGATCTAAGCTAAAATCATCGGATCTAAGTGGATCTGAGAAATATTGTCGCCGAATCTAAGCGAAAAATGGGTAATCGTCACCGGATCTGAGAAATATCGTTGCCAGATCTAAGCGAAAGATGGGTAATAATCGCCGAATTGAACGGGTGAGGCTTTCATCTGAAGTGGTGGTCGGGCGGGTTGGGTGGCTGCGATTTTAGAGGAGAAAACCCGCCACTCGACCCGCTAGAATCGGGTTTGGAGGGTTGAGACCCGCCACTGACTGCCAGAGTCATCGGATCGGGCGGCGAGCGGGTCGGTTTGGGCGGGTTTCTCGGTTTGGTCGGGTGACCGGATTACATGGACACCCTTAGCAGAGATTATGTACCCTGACTTGTATAGAGGGCTGAACTTAAAGCCTGAGGATCTAACAGCCTATGATTCACCTTTAGTGAGTTTTGATGGGAAAGTGGTTATCCCAAATGGCCAGATTAGGTTGCTTGTGCAGGCAGGCTCAAAGGTGGTTGAAGTGGACTTCATTGTAATAGACACATACTCTCCCTACACGGCCATTGTGGCCAGACCTTGGCTTCATGCCCTAGGGGCTGTTTCTTTAACTCTACATCATAAAGTGAAGTATCCGTCAGGGGACCGGATTGAGGAGCTGGTAGGGAGTCAGTCCATGGCTAGGCAGTGCCTCGTGTCTGCAATTTTGCATCAGCCTACAGTTGAGTCCTCGGCCTTTGCTGAGAGGGGCTTATAGCAGTCAAAGTCTCCAGTATTACCTGTAGATAGGCTAGTCGAGGATGCGAAATGTGAGGATTTAGAGAAAATTGTTGTAGGTGATGACCTAGAGAAGTTCTTTCGAGTTGGTGCTCAATTACCACCTTAGGAAAAGGAAGAGCTAGTAGAGTTTCTCAAGAGGAATGTTGATGTGTTCGCTTGGAATGCCTACGAAGCTCCGGGGGTGGATCCGAGCTTCATCTGCCATCATTTGATCGTCAATCCATCTGTCATCCCCAGAAAGCATCCACCTCGGCACTCATCCAAGGATCATTCTGACGTTGTCAAAGACGAGGTGATGAAGCTTAAGTAGGTTGGGGCTATTAAAGAAGTGTTCTATCCTAAATGGTTGGCCAATACTGTGGTTATGAAGAAGAAGAATGGGAAGTGGCGGGTATGTGTAGATTTCACTGATTTAAACAAAGCCTTCCCAAAGGACCCCTTCCTTATGCCTCAGATTGATTAGCTAGTAGACACAACTGTAAGCCATCCTTGGATGAGCTTTTTGGATGTTTTTCAAGGATACCATCAGATACCCTTAGCCTTTGATGATCAAGAGAGGATAACTTTTGTCACTCCTATTGGGAATTACCATTACAAGGTGATGCCATTTGGTTTAAAGAATGCAGGGGTTACTTACCAGAGGATGATGACTAAGATGTTTGAGCCACAGTTAGGGAAAAACATTGAGGTCTATATAGATGACATGGTGGTTAAGAGCAAGTTGGAATCTGAGCACGTTAATGACCTCGGGAATATCTTTGAGATCTTAAGGAGACACAAGCTGCGACTTAATGCTTCCAAGTGTTCTTTTGGTGTCGGATCAGGGAAGTTCTTGGACTACATGGTCACACACCGCAGAATTGAAGTCAACCCTGACCAGATTAAGGCCATTAACAATCTGCAACCACTTCGGAATCCCAAAGAGGTCCAAAAGCTAACAGGGATGACCGCTGCTCTAAACTGATTCATCTCTCGGTCAGTAGACAGGTGTAGGCCTTTCTTTTAGTTGTTGAAAAAATAGAAGGGATTCGAATGGACCGAGGAGTGTGTCCTGGCTTTTCAGCAGTTGAAAGAGTATCTTTCTAGGCCACCCATTATGTCCAGGCCTGAGGTGGATGAAGTTTTGTTTGCCTACATTGTAGTGGCCTCCCATGCAGTGAGCTTGGTACTGATACGGGTTGATAGTGGTGTGCAGAGGCCAGTTTATTATGTGAGCAAATCACTACATGAGACCAAGGTTCGTTACCTACCACTGGAGAATGCCATTCTAGTGATAGTGTATGCCACACGTAAGCTCCCCCACTATTTCCAATCACACACAGTTGTTGTCCTAACCCAGCTTCCGCTTAGATCTCTATTTCAGAGCACTGACTATACTGGGAGAATTGCAAAGTGGGGTACAATCCTAGGGGCATTTGATATCAAATACATGCCTTGCACCTCTGTCAAGGGTCAGGTCCTCGCCGACCTGGTGGCTGAGTTTGTTGAAACCCCACTAGAAGAGAAAGAAGATGAGCAAAACATGGATGAAAAATTGTTTGGTGCAATCTCCCTACAAGGACCTTTGTCTTGGAAGGTCTACGTTGATGGTGCAGCAAATCATAGAGGATTTAAAGTGGGGTTAGTTCTGGTATCTTCGGAGAGGATTACAATTGAGAAATCATTGAGATTGGGCTTCTCGGCCACAAACAATGAAGCTGAGTATGAAGCTCTACTGGTAGGGATGACCATAGTTCATAAAATGGGTAGAAAAGCAGTGGAAATATTCTTTGATTCAAGACGTGTCGTGGGCCAAGTTCAAGGGGAGTTGGAAGCCAGAGATCTCAGAATGTAAGAATATTTGAATCAGGTTAGACATTTACAGTCTGGATTTGAGTCTTTTCATTTGTCACAAATCCCTAAAAGTAGAAATACACATACAGACTTTCTTGCCATGCTGGTAACCTCCTCGACACAAAGTTTACATCGAGTGATCCTTGTGGAGGACTTGTGTAAACCCACTGAGGTGGAGAGGAATGTGGTTCATGTTCATCAAATAAGAGTGAGGCCTAGTTGGATGATGGACTCTATTGTCCTATTCCTTATGGAAGATATCTTGCCCGAGAGTAAGTCCGAAGCTGACAAGGTACGAAGGAAAGCTCCTCGGTTTTGGCTGTTCGAGGACCAAAAATTGTATAAGAAATCCTTTTCTGGCCCATATCTGCTATGTATACACCCTGAAACAGTTAAACTACTCCTAGAAGAATTACATGAAGAGATTTGTGGAAGCCACAAGGGGGGTAGATCATTCTCACAGGGCCCTCACACAAGGTTATTGGTGGCCAAATATACAGAAGGAAGCATAAGAATATGTGAAGAAGTGTGACCAATGCCAAAAATTTGCACCAAACATTCATCAACCTTGAGGAGTCCTTAATCCACTGTCCAGCCCTTGGCCTTTTGCTCAATGGGGATTGGACGTTGTAAGTCCATTCCTTAAAATAGCAGGGAATAAAAGATATTTGTTGGTCGGCACGAATTACTTCACCAAGTGGGTTGAAGCTGAACCATTGGCGAATATCAGGAATGTGGATGCCAAAAAATTTGTTTGGAAGAATATTGTCACTCGGTTTGGAATCCCTCGTACCCTCATCTCGGACAACGAATTGCAGTTTGATAACAAGACCTTCAGGAGGTATTGCTGTGACTTGGGCATAGCAAATAGATATTCCACCTCGGCATATCCACAGGGGAATGGATAGGCTGAAACTGTCAACAAGGTCATAGTGGGAGGGATTAAAAGGAGGCTGGATGACGTAAAGGGAAAATGGGTAAAAGAACTGCCACACGTCCTTTGGACGTACCGATTTACGCCCCGTAGATCCACTGGAGAGATGCCTTTTTCAATGACTTATGGGGCCGAGGCGGTTATTCCTTTAGAAACTGGATTCCCCACGCTGAGAACAAGTTCCTTCCCTCTGAGCAGTAATGATGGGCTACTGGAGAAAAGTTTAGACTTAATTGAAGAGCAAAGAGAAAATGTCATGGTCTGATTGGCTTATTACCAACATAAACTCAAGTAACGATATGATGCCAACATGAAACTGAGACCACTAGCACCTGGTGACTTGGTGCTAAGAAAGGTTTTGGGTACTGCAAAGAACCCAACTTGGGGAAAGTTAGGGCCCAACTGGGAAGGACCATATCGTATCACATCAGTGGCAGGAATAGGTGCATATTATCTTAAAGATCTAGAGGAAAAGGCTGTACCACGTCCCTGGAATGTAAATAACTTGAGAACGTATTATTATTAATGAAAGCTTTCTTCACCCTATTTGGATTTGTTGTATTGCGTTTCATGCGTTCTACTATTTATCTAAGTATCAAATAGAACCTTGGTCATGTCTGGCACCTCGGACCACATACCTTGGGTAAATTGATATCTTTAATCATTATTCTAAGTATTAAATAGAACCTTAGCTATGCTTGGCTCTTCGGCCACATGCTTTGGGTAAATTAATATTTCCTAGCATCTATCTAAGTATCAAACAGAACCTTGGTCATGCCTGGCTCCTCGGACCACATATCTTAGGTAAATTGATATCTTTTAATCATTGTTTAAAGTATTAAATAGAATCTTAGCTATGCCTAGCTCCTCGGCCACATGCTTTGGGCAAATTAATATTTCCTGACATCTATCTAAGTATTAAACAGAATCTTGGTCATGTTTGGCTCCCCGGACCACATACCTTGGGAAAATTAATATCTTTTAATCATTATTCTGAGTATCAAACAGAACCTTGGTCATGCCTGGCTCCTCAAACCACATACCTTGGGTAAATTGATATCTTTTTATCATTGTTCTAAGTATTAAACAGAACCTTAACTATGCCTGGATCCTCAGACCACATGTTTTGGGTAAATTAATACTCTCTGACATCTATCTAAGTATCAAACAGAACATTGGTCATGTCTGGCTCCCCGGACCACATACCTTGGGAAAATTAATATCTTTTAATCATTATTCTAAGTATTAAACAGAACTTCAGTCATACCTGGTCTCTCGGACCACATACTTTGGGTAAATTAATACTTCAGGTTCATTTTACCAAGTTTTAAGCAGAACCTCATTCATGCCTGGTCTTTCAGACCACATGCTTTGAGTAAGTTAGCACTTTCTATTTATTTTTCTAAATGTCAAAATAGATCCCAGGTTATACCCAACTTCTCGGATCAGGGGCTTTAAGTAAGTTAATGTTCTTAGATATTTATATAAGTGTTGAGCAGAATAAAGGTTGTCTGCCCTGTTTATTTTTTACAAGATATATTATTCATCTCCATAAGATTTAGCCTTCCTTGCAGAAGGCCCAACTCTCAGTACAAGTATGTGATAATTCTCTTTATTGCTAGCACTTGTTCAATTTATTTGAATTAGTAGTAATACACTACTATTAGATTTTGTTAAAGTATGAGTAATAACAATCCACTAATGTTAGCAATCTTATCAATCCTGATAAGAGAGTAAAGGTTACAAGGAAAAAGGAAGATTCATGAAACAAAAGGTAAAGGATTCATGAAACAAAAGGTAAAGTCTTTTCATTGATCAAAAGGAGAGTCTATTACAAATAGTGGTGAAATACCACCAAAAAAAAAAAAAAAAATACATGCAGAAAGATAAAAAAAAAAAAAAGAAAAGCAATCCCTATAGCTAAGCCTTTGCTGGGTGAGGGTCCTTCTTGGGATCAGTTGCCTCAGATTGGGAATCCCCAGCCTTTGACTTAGGCTCTGCATCCTTAGCCTTAGAGACCACATCCTTGATCATGAGAGCGTCCTCGGAGTGTTTGGCCTTCATCGGTGGCTGAACCTCTTTACCCTTTCCAGCCCTTATTGAGACTTCAGCATCAGGAGGAGAGGCTTGGATGGTGGGGAGCTGTTTAGGAGGAGGGAGAGGGTTAGCAACAAGAGGAGGGAGTGTCGCTAGAACTTCTCGGATGTCCTCCGAAAAGAAAATGTTCTCAACCCTCCTCAGCTTGGAGTCAGCAGGGACTCCTACCCAGTTAAACGCTTCTACCCATGTCTCGGCGCAGTAGTTCCTGCACACTCCTGCCACCTCTTCTGCCAACCGGGTCTCCATTTCCTGCACCCCACGTTCATAGGATGCCGTCTCCGCGGCCTTAGAAGCTTCCCTGGTCACCTGAGTTGCATCCTTAGCTTTCTACAGCTCAGCCTTAAGATCCAAGACTTGTTGTCTCTAGATGGCCAGCTTTACCTTGGTCATGTGGAGTTGTTTGCACTGGTCCTCGGCCTAGGTCTCCACACTCTTCAAACCAGCCTCAGCACTCAGACGTGCCCTCTCTGCAGCGATCATCTTCTTGGCCAATTCAGTTTTCTCTTGCTTGAGGGCTCCTAGGGATTTCTCAGTCTCAGAGCGGGAGTGGGCCTCAACCCTAGCCTTATTACGAGCATCCCGGACCCACTCCTCAGCCACAAAAACTTGCTGAGTAACTTGCATAAAAATAATGAAGGAGTCCCATATGGAAAAAAAATAAAAAAAGAGAAAGGATGAAAGCGCAGCTAAGCATTTAATTCAAAGATGTGTTAGATTACTTACCATGGCAAGGTCCCTTTTCAGGGATAGGAAGAGGTCGAGCTGCCTCATGCGCCTGAGAGCCTCCATGTCTCTAGGGAGGAGAAGAGGCTGCTCTAGGGCTTCAACAACGTAGCCTGAATGCCCTTTCTGGAATTCCCAAATTGAAGCATCCTAGGGGATGGCAGTGCCGTCTAGCTCCAGCCGAGGAGCCTAAGTGTGCTGCGGTCGGCTCACCTTGGCCCCAAAGAAGTCCTTATTGCTTTCCACAGCGGAGGCCCATTTATCTTTAGCAATTTTTTGCTGCTTTGGGTCCTTTGGGGGTACAATCTCCCCTCCTCAATGTCCTTCCCCTTTCTCTTTCTCTTTTGCAAGTTGGGATCAGGGAGCAAGCAGAGAGGAGAGGGAAGGGGGGATGGGGAGGATTGGGAGGAAGTTAAGTCTGTGAGGCATCCTTGGATGATGACCCCTTATTTCTTCCAGCTAATAGATCTTTAAGGCTTCTCCTCAGGTTCAAGGCCATTTCTTCCTCTTTCTCGGAACTGGTATCAACCCGGGCGATTACAAGTTCAGGAGAGTGGGTCGCAGAAGATCTGTCAAATTCAACTTCAAAATCCGAGAGCTCCACAAGCCTTTCTAGCGCCTTTTCTTCTTCTTCGAAGCAAAATTGGTCAATCTCGGCCTCAAGGGAGAGACGCGAGGAGGCTGTTTCCTTCTTCGGAACAACTACTTCTCGGGGAGAACGTTGAAGAGGAAGTTCGACTGGAAGGTGGTCTTCCCGACCTAAGAAACCGGGTCGTAAGACGTCTATCCGGTGGATTCTAGGGTTGCTTGCTCTTATTACTTGGCCCACATCTTGGAATGTGTTTGACAAGGGCTTGAAGTCCAATATTAAGTGGAAGGCTCGCAGTTGCCCGTCTTCACTCACAAAAATCTTGGACCGCAACACCTTGTTGAGACCCGCGACATTGACAAGACTGAGTCTAAGAGCAACGTGCCTTTTATCTGTAAAAACATCCGAGGAGCAAACCATGGTCAGATTAACGAAACCCATCGTCGAAGGAAAACAAAGTGTTAAAAGGAAAATGTGATAAAGCTAAAGGAGCTAAATCCTATGCCAAGGGACCTAAACCTAGGGCACTCCACCTAGCTCTCCCTCTTGAGTTGGGCAGTGAAGACCGTCATGCCGTTCTCCGGAGGTGATTAGGTAGTCATCCTTCATGCCTTTGTTGGACTTAGGAAGACACGATATCAGTCTAACAATGGTGGACTGAGACTTGAGGTAATATCCCGCGTCGGCGAGCTTGTGGCACTCATACATATGAACGACATCATGCCACGTGAGTCTCAGGCCCATCTGCTCGTTGAGAGCGTTTATGCTACCAAAGACCCTAAATAGGTTAGGGGCGCATTGATGGGGAGTCAACCTATGGTTGATCAGATAGTCTCGGGTCACCTACCCATGGGAAGTGTCATTCCTCCTTCTATGAAAGCGATCATAGGAATGACAACCTCCCCTTCCTTCCTATCTGTGACTATTCGATTTGGAGCATAGTACCGCAGGGCTACTCCCTGCGGAATGTGGTACTTAGCCCTAAAGCTCTCTATACTGGCCGGAGAATCTACGAGGTGTTTGAACCTACCCATCTAGGCGAGCTAAAGGAATGCGAAAAAATTTTCAAAGAAAGAAAACAAAGAATAGAAGGCCGAGGAGATTGGTCAAGGAGAAAAAAGCTTAAAGAGGTAGAAACTTACGAGAATAAGCACGTGTACTAACCTTTTGACCTTTAAAAGATTCGAAGATTTTTTAAGAAAAGGACTTAGGAAATTTGGGAACTTAGAAAGCTTTGAGGGTGGTGCGTTTGGGATCTCTGGAGAGGTTGAAGACTTGCGAAATGAGGAAAAATGATTTCCTCGGGTACCTTATATAGGAGGTGAAATTGAGTGGGAGTTATCCTGCTTAAAATTCAAGAAGAAATGTCAACCGTAGGATCTGCGTCTCACCATTGGATGCGAAGAACAAAGCGCCGTCTGGAGTAATTAATGACACATCGCGGGCTCTGAAGCGTCAGTAATAGTTATGGGGCACGCAAAACAGTACTCCCACGTGTGTAAACCAAAGAAATGAATGGTCTTAACTCTTGAAAAATCAAAACCCCATTTTTTCTCCTCAGATATAAGGGAAAAAACGGAGTTTTAAGGGGCTATTGTAGGGATAAGGACCCAAAATTATATATTGGGCCTTGGCCGAGGATGTTGGTTGGTCTGAGGACGAATAAACAGTAGTGAGGGTGTTAAGCTTAGAGTCCCATGAGTATGTTGCGAATGGAAAGGTTGGGAAAGGTCGGTCCGAGGAGTAGTATCTCCTCGGATAAACGAGGTAGATCAAATGTATATCCTGTCATTCAAAGTGACCTTCCAAGAAACTCCACTGATAGGGATGTGCATTATGAACGTACTGGAAGGATGGGAGCTAGGAAATATCTAAGGAAAAGTTGATACCATCGCATTGAATGCTCTGCAGCTAACTTTCTGACCGCATTTATATGGAAAAGACCCCTGAATAGTACTGTCTTGGCTACTCCAACTCACAGAGGGCCAGAGGGGGTGTCCGATGGGACAAGCACTTAAGGAGTGGCCTGGATGGTCAACAAATGGAGGGCCATGATCATTGAAAGGGAGGTCTATAATGTAAGAAACCCCTGAGGAAGAAAGGGGGATGGAAAGAGAAAGAGAAAAACACTATAACATTAAGAACTAACTTTGTAATCCAACTTGAAAGAAATATATAAGAACTAATCTCCTCGGACAGTGCCGATGACGTTTTCTTTAGTGTAAACTTGTTTATTTTCATTCTCTTGTGATCTGAACTGATTTTAATGATTGCCTGATTCATTGAGACCCAGTTTTTCTAACTCACTCTTTACAAATTCATTGTTTTGGGTTTTTTGGGCCTAAGTCCATCCACCTTTGGGCTAGGAACCCAAATCTAGTTCTTACAAATAAAATTCTTCAAGTATTCAAATTTCATGACTAATTAAAAAAATATACTTTATTTCACAAATTAATTTTAACTCAGCAAAATTATGCCATCCTATTAAAACCATTTACAATTGATTATGAACTAAATTAAAAAAATATTTGTATGACATCAAATGTTTAAATTCCCTAATTAAAAAATAATACTGTAATCAACAACTTTATAACAATGACTTAAAATGTGGTCATAACATTTTCCCTTAAACTAAGTGATTAAACACTATTATCAATTAAACAAACAATAATAAATATAATAATTATCAAATTTAAGTCAAAAAAATAAAATAATAAGTCCAAGTGCAAGTTGTAAAGCACTCAAACAACTACAGTAGTGCAACTTTAATAAAATAGTATTATTTAAGTGTAAGTCTAGTATACTGATGGTTGGATAACAAAAAAAAAAACCTCAATAAAATAATACAATTTAACAATGAGTTAATAAAATAAGCATAAAAATGAACTACTAAACGTTCACGTTCACGCCATCAAAAATTCAACACTTTGTAGTTGTAAGTGTCAAAATAAAATGGTACTTTACTCTTTCCTTAAAAACAACAGGCGGAATTCTATGAACTGAACATAGAGAGAGGTTGAGAGATACCGCCGTGAAGATAGATCAGTTGGTTAGTTATTCAATGTTGTGGATGGGGAGGGGGTATATCCTGTACCTAGCATTAGGGCCGTAAACGAACCAAGCCGATTGTGAACAACTCGAGCTCGTCTCGATAAAAAGCTCGTTCATGTTTGTTTATTTATAAATAAGCCAAGCTTGAGCCTTAGTTTTCGGCTTGTTTGATAAACAAGCCGAGCCTGAGCAAAAAAATTTGTTCGTGAACAAGCTCGTGAACAATCGGACTCGATACAACACAAGCCAAGCTTAAGCTTGTGTGTAGCTTGATAAAAGGCTTGATATATATTTGCTAAATAAACTAAATATTTTTACATTACACATATTTTAATAATAAAATTTTCCACATGAGACCACTTTTAGTACCCATTACTTTAAGTTTTTTTCTTTCCTTTTTTTTTTATAAACATTTTTAGCAAAAAAAATAAATAAATAAAACAAGACCGGAATTCTTGCTCTTTCTAGACTTTTCAGTTTCCACTTCTACTCTTCTAGAGTTCTCCAGTACAATAGTACTTCGTGCATACAGCTGGACTTCACCATCTTAGCCCTTAGGTGTCCCTTTGTTGTCAGTTTACTAGTTTAGTCATTTTCTAAGTAAAGTAAATAAAAGTAATGCTAAGTATCCTTTCCATCTGAGTTCTCTCTACTAGTTAGTTTACTAGTTTAGTTTCGGTCTTTCCATCAAAAAAAAAAAAAACCCAAGTCAGTTTACTAGTTTAGTTTCTTCTCTGAGTTCTCTCTACCGAAACTATCATTGAACAAAAAAAACCCAATTCAGTTTCATTCAAACTGAAATTCTTGGCTGTCACTCAATGAGTCCATGTCTGTCCTATGCAATCTGCAGCCTAAAACTCTTAGGCTCTCTTGGAAAGACCAAAGCTTCTTTGAGAAGCTTCAATCTTTCTCTCTATCATCAGTTTCTTTCTTTTCCCCAAATTCTCAAGGTTGGAATTGATCAGCTCTCTCTCTCTCGTGAGGCTAAGAAATTCCACCAAATCTGCCCTATATCTCTTTGCAACAAATGAACAAGTCCTAGATTTGGAAGAGTTAGATTCTAGCAAAGAGGATTTAGAGTCCGGTGTTCACCGAATCACCATGTAATTTAAGGATTCTAGTGGGTGTGCAAAGAGCTCCAACAACAGCTCTAGTTCCGGTGTAGTATTTGACTCTCTACCTCCATCCTCCAAGACATTCATAGCCTTCTCTCACCATAGGTAAATTTTCATGTTTAAAAATTTTCTATATATTTTTATAGTTGTTTGCACTGTATTTTGTTTGATATTGCAAAATCGTTTTGATTTCCAAGTTATGGTTGTTTATGAAATTTCTATATAACTTAGAAAAATCTTGTTGGTTGAATTCGTTGATAATAACTTAACTTTGTAATTAGTGGATTGTGGTTGTGGAGTCTGGTATGTAGTTTGGAATGGGTAGATTTAATTATGTAAAGCTTTAATTTGAGCAATTGCTAATCACAGGTGGAATTAGAAGCATGAACAAATGAGTATATTATTTTCTTATTTTTGTTTACTTGATTGTTGGAGATTTGAGCAGATTTGAGCACTTGATAATGCAATTTTGTTAGATCCCGAGCAAAAAAGCTTGACTTGAGCTTGAGTTTGAGCTTGATGTTAAGCTCGAGCTTGGCTTGATTAATTTATCAAGCCAAGCCAAGCTGAGCTCAAGCTTTTGGGTTTTCCCACGAGCTCGAGTTCAAACATTATATTTAAGCTTGTCTCAAGCTCGAGCCAAGCTTGAGCATTTTATTTTTACTGACGAGCCAAGCTCAAACAGGCACTACTCGCTTGAGCTTGGCTCGTTTACAGCCCTACCTAGCATATATGCTAGGTACCTCACAAGAAGGCGGTACCCACATTATGGGACCCACCTCTTTGTGAGGTACCCGGCATATATGCTGGGTACAAGATATACAAAATCGTGGATGGGATCACCTGTCGGAGTTGAGCTTGCAAGTATGGCGGCCAAATTCTATTCTTGTTTTTGGATTTTTGGACAAAATTAAGATTTGAGGACCAAAACATGTCTATATTTTTTGCCAAGATTCTAGGGGGGCCAGTAAGTAATATGTTCTTAACTTTTATGGTTTTTTTTTTTTGGTTAATTACTACTACTTTAAAGGGAGATTTTGAAAAGCTGGGGGGGCCATGAACCCCCCAGCCCCTAGCTCCGCCTCTGGTTATAGTTATCTCTTTACTCCCAATTAACTAGGATAGGAAGTGACCGTAGGCTGCACACCTTGATTGGTCCTCCACTCCTCGCTGTGTGTCGCATTCTACTACTAGCTATATGGCTCAAATTTTTCCACTATATTAAGAAAAATTTGAAAGATATTATAAATTTTATTATATACTAGTAAATTGTTGTATATAAGATGTTTTGGAGAATGTTGTACATATATTATAGTAGAATTGTTGTAGAACTTTATTAATAATAAGTTCATCATAAGAAGAAACAATTATAAATTACACACACATATCTATTACAATTATTTAGTTCAAGTAATGAGAAATAAAAAAAAAAACTTTGGAGGAATATTATAGAGTAAAAGTTTATATAAAATGCGTCTTTCTTTTTTTCTTTAATTCTAAAACAAAATACACATCTCAAACACCCACAGCCAATCACATCATTTACAAAACCCACATATCCACAACATCTTACCTTAATATCAAAATCATAATTGCCGTTGTCACTCAATATAAAATGCAAGCTACTCTTCCTTGGTTTTAACCAACTTATACAGGTTAAGATTAGATGCGACAACAATGTTAGACCTAAGTAGGCGTCGTTGAAAGATTGAAGATAAATGAAATCATTTTTGGTTTGCTGTATTTGACATGGGATGGCATGGAGGGCTATGGGTAGGTATATACAAAGGGGTAGAAGTGTAAGGGGTGAAAATTGTGAATTAAAATGTAAAAAGTTTTGTGTATGTGTGAGGGATGAAAAGTTTTGAAGTATTGAACCAAAGGATACAAATAAGATTTATTTTTTAATTAGAAAAGTCTTGAAATATTAAACCAAATGAAACAAAAAGCCAATACTTAATTTGTTCTTATCTCTTATGTGGCACTTAAGAGTATTTCAATTCTCTTTGCATAGAATGTGACACTTCGCAAAACCTCATACTTTATCACGTAAGGTCTCTACTTATATATAATAATAATAATAATAATGATGATTGATTATAAACTGGTGTGACAATAAATATAATTAGTTCATTAAAAAAAAAACACAATAATAAATGTTTGAATTACTTTTATGTTATTAATGAACACATCATTTCGGAAAGGTTATATATAGTTGTTTTTTTAAGAAACACATACACATACATAGGGGAGAGGGGATAGGGTTATGTAGTTTAATTTGTAGTATCCTAGAACCACTGCTTTTGTAAACTTATTTGGAGTTCTAACTTTGAATTAGTCTCCTCTTGAAAAATGTTAAAAATACTACAAATTTTAATACCTAACCTCCACAAATTGGCGTGAAAATGAATGCAATTGGTGGCTTTAAAAAACATAATAAATAAATGTAAAAATTACTTTTTTTCCTAATTGGTGCAATTAAAAGTTGGGTGTATATGTGTGTGTGAGAGATATAAAACAGTTAGGTTTGGCCTAATTTGGCCAATCTATACCGATTTGAGGTAATTAGGCATTTTTTGTGCCTCCAATCAACTTTTTGACTCATATTAGGGTTTTCTTAATTTTCTTGGGGGTTTTGGGGTTTTTTTTCCTAATATTTGTTAAAAAAAAAAAAGATTAAGACAAAATCTTATTGTGTTTTATTTTCTATTTCTAAAAGCTAAAAATTGGTTTTGACTTTGATAAATTTTTTTTTTGCTATTGGGACAAATTTTGTTGTTGTTTGGGCTATCTTTTACCCGTTGTATGGGTCGTGATGTGTTGTGCTTTCTTTCTTTTTTTTTTTTTTTTTTAAGGGCCAAGCAAGATTATGTGGGAGGGGGGGGGGTCAAGTTCATATGTGAGAGCCAAATTCTAATTTAGCTACATATGCATAGATTTTTTTTTTTTTTCCTTTAAATTTTAGAACTTAGGGGGCTGATGCCCCTTTGGGCCAACCCTAGCTCTGTCCTGTTTAGATATAAAGGGGCAAAAAAGGGACATACATGTTAGGTTTATTTTATTTTATTTTATTGAGAAGAAACCCTTCGAGGAAAATTTTATTCAATCAATAATAATCATTGTTGTAAATATTATAGAAATTTGGATGAATAGATTCCATCCAAACAAGGGGAGAGTGAGAAGATCTTGCTCTTCTAGCAAGTCTATGAGCAACATTATTTCTAAGTCTTTTAACATTACAAAAATTAATGGCATCAATGACATTCTTTGAGTCTCCTTCTACCAGCACTTTCCCAAAACCCAGCTCCTGAGCAAACCAAATGGCATGCCATGCTACTAACACTTCCACCATCTCTACCAAGGTAGACAGTGGACTTTGTTGTGATAAAGCAGCCATAACTAGTCCATTCTCAATACAAATTATAACACCCAAACCGTAGTGTTGTCATCATAAAAAATTGCTCTATCAAAATTAACCTTGAACCAGCCAAAGAGGGGAGGGCACCATCGAACTAAGCAGGCCATGGAAAGTATCTTTGCATGGATAGGGCGAAGTTGTGTGTTTGTGTGTGTTTGGGTTTTCTATACTTATTTTATTTAAGAGGGAACTACAAATTTATTTTAGGAGGGAACTTAAATCAATATCAATATATATATATATATATATAAAAGCAGAAACCTCATGTGAGAATGCATGAGGTCCTGCTACGTGGCACTCTAATATTGCATTTAACTTTTTTTATTAAGTTTTTTTTTTACTATTATCCAATAAATCATAGTAACTTATTTTTACTATTATATAAATTTAGCATTTTTTACCTCTTTTTATTAAGTTTTTTTTACTGTTACTCAATAGATCATAGTAACTTATTGCATTTAACTTTTTTTACATTTTTTTCATTAAGTTTTTTTTACTATTACCTAATAAATCATAGTAACTTATTTTTACTATTATATAAATTTAGCATTTTTTACCTCTTTTTATTAAGTTTTTTTTACTGTTACCCAATAGATTATAGTAACTTATTTTTACTATTATATTGATATGAGTTGTTCTTGAAAATTAGACCAATTAGACCAAAAGTTATTCACTATAAAATTGATTACCTTTTAAAAGTAGACCAAACCTTATGAAAAACTCAGACCCAGTTCTTACCTTACATATTATGACCCAAGTTTGACCATTCCCACGTGTAAATCAAAGCAAAAACTCTTACCCTCTTACAAACTCTCTTCTTCCTCCCCCACATATAGATGATAATTCTAGAAAATCTCATTCTCATGAAATATCTCTTCATTTTTCCTCAATTTCAATTCAATATGCTTTTGTCTATTAATCATATTCTATGCAATTTATGCAGACAAATTCTCTGTCATCGACCAGTGCAACAAAAATATATATAAATCTTGAGATCCCTCAGGTTGCTAAAATAATTGACAAGTGCATATTTCTAAAATTTATAATAACAAAAAAGTCTAATAAAGAGCATATACTATCTCACAAAATGCCATTAACTTAATATTTTCTTTAAAAAAATTCAATGATAGGAATGGTAAAAAAAAATGATCCTATACAAGAAATACCAAAAATACATGCAAAACAATTTTCATAGGAGGATTTATCTTTAAATAATATGAAGACAATAGTAAAGATAAAATGCATTGAATGAGATCCTACGAAAAATGTTTGTTAATTATTTCAAATTATACTCATCATTTATGTATAAAAATAATAATAGATCATATTATTTATATTAAAAAAAATACATATTAATTTCAAAATTCATTGCAAGATGTGAACTGCTAGGGTATTGCAATAATAAGTAACATTGATACAACAATGGGTTGGTATTACATTTTGTGCGTACTTTGTGAAAGGAATGTCAAATTACAAACATGATCATTTTGGTGTGCAAAATGTAAAACAAAAATAAATCTTTCTATCCCAAAGTTAGAGGCACTCACATTAAGTACATATTCTCTAAATATTTATAATATATTTATCTCACTATAATTACTATATATATACAATTGCAAACTACTTTAGATACAGGATCCAAATTGAAGTTTCTAACGCAACTAACAAAACAAAGTTTGTGATATTTGATCGAGATGCCGAAAAAATCCTAAATAAATCTACAAGATCGAGATCTTGCTGAAAAATAAACTAAGGTACAACTTATTTAAATTATTGTAAAAATATTGATATTGGAGAAGGAATCTCACGTTATTTGAAAAAAAAATTAGGAAAAAAATGGATTTCTCTACTTCATTTGAATGAATTCAATCTAAAAGATGGTTTTGAAAATTATATAGTTGCTAAGATTTTTTATGCACCTTCAAATGATAAAAAGGTATGGAAGAAAAAAAAAAACACAATTCAACATGCTATATATGTTAATTCTTTTTGCTGCACTATTCCAAAATTAACAAAAATAAAAAATTTACAAAAAACTGTCACATCATTGAAATTTAATGTAAATGCAAATACCTATTAAAAATCTTAGCGACAAAGTCCAAACTTTGTAAGATCTAATCAAGAATCTCTCGGTGCCAATTCATTAGTAATTAACACAAATGATGCAACAAAAGGAAAAAATGATGAAAAACTCAAAAATTGAATAAATATGGACGGACTAAATTTCAAATGTTGAAGATGGAGAAACTGATAATGACAACAAGTGTCACCATACCACAATAACAAAGTATTGAAGAAAAAAAAAAATCGTAATGAAGCTTTTTATTACATCACATAATAAAAATCAATAATATAGAATGAATTAATATGCTTTTATCAACTTTTATTATACAATATTACTCCAAGTTATTTTCATTATTGCTCATTACTTGAACAAAATAATTATAATAGATATATGTGTGCAATTTATAATTGTTACTTTTTATGATAAACTCATTACTAACAAAATTTTATAATCTCTTCAAAAAAAAAAAAAAAATTTATAATAAATATGCTATAATATATGTATAATATTTTCTAAAAACAAATTTACATAAAATATTATAATATTATCCGTGCATCGCACGGAAAACTTACTGGTTTTTGATAAATGAGGGAGCCTACAATTTAGCCCTTACCCCTTAATAGATGGTAGAATTTTTTTCTCAAATTCTCAAGAAGGGGGGGGGGGGGGGGGGGGGTGATATAATAAGATTTTTATCTAGCACTGATAATGGAAAATTTTCAAAAAGTCAGGGGGCCCTCTCCTTTATAGAAGTAAGTCATGTGCATTGCACATAAAAGAGCACATGACATTTTCCTTCTTGATATGAGTGATAGTTTTAAAATAATATATTTTACATAAAGTAATCTGCTGCATGACTTAGACCATCTCCAATAGGCTAGCCATCTCCAAATTTTGGAGAGCAAAAGCCACTGTTCACGCAAAATCACCCCTCCAACAGACTCGGCATCTCCATTTTTTTTTTATAGATTTGCTACAGTAGCTCTTCATGTATGGAGAGCACTGTAACAATCACTGTAGCATATCTAAAGAATATTCACGCTTAAAATAATACCCGGTTGAGTAAAAAAATAATTCTTTCTCTCTCATCCCTTTTCTCTTTCGTTCTTCAATCTTCACTCTCTCGTGCTTCTCTATCTCAACGGCTACAATCTAAAACATACCACAATCAAAACAAAAACCCAATCGAAAGATTTGAAACACAAAAACAATCTTTCTCATAAGCCTAATTAAATCTGAACAATAAAATAAAACTAATCAAACCAGAACACGAAAAAAAAAAAAAAACATGTAGAACGCCGATCTGACCAATATGATGATTAAGCTGCATGTTCTTAGAAGTGGGGAGGACTCTAATCTTTGTTCTCTACCGGTGATCTATGCGTGTTTGAAAGAGAATTTGTTTGTGTGAGATTGAGGAAGAGAAATTTGTGTGTGTGTAAGAGAAAGAGAACGAAACAGAGAGGGAGAAGGAGAAATGTTCTGGAGATAACTAGAAAGACAAAAGGTCAAACAAAGAGTGAAGATAGATATTGGGGGTAGGTGGACGTGTGTGGAGGAGAAAAAACAAAGAAAAAAAAAAACGTATGGATGAAAAAAAAAAATGTATGAAAGAAAGAAAAATAATATAAGGAATAAAAGAAATCAAAATTGAGTAACATTACTATGATATTTTCATAATATTTTTATAATAAATTTTAAGTGACAGATTATTATTAGTTGATATTGGTGAGTAAAAAAATAATGTAAATAGTGGGTTCAAATTAGAATTAGTAACAACTTTCTACATAAATTTTGTTGTGAAAGTATTGCGTAAAATGTTGTGAACATAACACTTCTTATTAAAAATATAATTGTTAAAAAAAGAATAAATGATGATAAAAAAAAGAATAAAGAAAGAATGAAGAAATAATATTTAAATGGGATAGAGAAAAGGATAGAGAGTCTGTTGGAAAGTGTATTTGAAAAAGTTGTTAGGTAAAAGCTAAATGTCACTGCTCATTCTCCAAATAGACAAAAATTTAGAGAGGCTGCTGGAGATGCTCTTATTCACCCAACTCAACCCCCAATTTGATTAATTCAAATTCTAACACATATTTTTACATTTTAAACACATTTACACACATTTTAACACACTTTTTTTATCCGCACGTATATAAAAAATACCCAAACTACATTACTCAAATTTCTCTACTAAACGAGTTAAACAGAAACTCATTTTTTTACCCGAACTCGACTCAACCAACCGTTTTGTCGCGTTAGAGTAAATCTAGAAATGTATTTGAACTTTGAAGAATATGGTACATTTTTCATATTGTTTTATTTTTCCTGAAAAAACAAGAAAGAAGAGATGATAAACTTGAAGGGATTTGATATAAATTGTTTTCAGTTTTCGTATGATTCTGACAAAGGAGAATTGATGTATGAATGAAGGAACCAAACCATTCACAACCTTCCATATCACATGAACCACATGGGCCATCGTGTCCACACCCCCACCAACTACGCTTTCTGTCACTTCCCAAATAGTTATATATCTCTTTCTCTCGCTCTCTCTCTCTCTCTCTCTCTCATTCTTCTTCTTCTTCTTCCTCTTCCTCAAAGTCTCAACATTAATTAATTAAATAATGACAGAATTCAGGTCCCTGAGTGTAGACCTGATAGAGCGAATCCTCTGTCTCCTCCCAATCCCAACTCTGATCCGTGCTTCCACAGTCTGCAAACTCTGGTACTCCATCATCTCCTCCTCAACCTTCTCTTCCTCTTCCTCTTCTCTTCATCCATGGTTTTTCCTTCACGGCCTCCACAACACCTCCTCCAAGAACCACCAGTCCTTCGCCTTCGACCCCATCTCCAACCTCTGGTTCCGCCTCCCTTCCAACACTTCCTTCTCCAACCACAACACTACTTCCGCCGCCGGCTTCCTCTTCACCACCGCACCCACCTTCTCCTTCTCCCCAGTCCTCTCTCGCCACATTTCCACCACTTCCCCTTTACACTACTCTCGCCACAACCCTCTCCTCGGAGTCTTCTATTCTAGCCACAACCGCAACCACAACAGACCCAGTTTCATTGTTGTCGGCGGTGTCAGATTCATCGGCAACCTCGTCGACATCGAGGACCGTTTAGCCGTCGAGATGTACAACCCCGATCTCGATTCCTGGGACATCTGTCCTCCATTACCCTCCGATTTCCCAACTGGGTTTTCCTCCTCGTCCTTATCTTCAGCCTTATTCAAAGGCAGATTCTATGTGTTCGGTATTAACTCTAGCTTTGTCTCGTCCTTCGATTTGGAAAGCCACGTTTGGAGTAATGTCCAAACTCTTAGACCTCCTGGGGTCAGCTTTTCTTTCTTGATCTCCTGTAAAGACCGCCTTGTTCTCGCTGGAATATGTAATTCGCAAGCCGGGTCGTCCTTTAATCTGTGGAGGATTGATGAGAAAACTATGGAGTTCAGTGAGTTTGCTATTATGCCTCAGGATTTGCTGTATAGCTTGTTTGATAGTGATGAGGATGATAAGTTTGCTTGCTTGAAATGTGTTGGTTTGGGTGATCTTATTTATGTTTTTAACGAAGACTACCATAAGAGATACCCTGCTTGTGTTTGCGAGATTACTACTACTACTACTACTCAACAGTCTGGTGGTGGCAAGTGCAAGTGGATGAGAATACCCCAATTGCCTTCACCTGTTAATAAGTTTCACCAAGTCATTAGCTTTTGCTCCACAGTTTCGCTGCATAGCATTCTTCGAGGTGGTGGTGGAGATGCTGGAGCTGAAGCCTATGTTTGAGGATTCATCATTTCCTTTCCTCTACTTGGTAATGGTAAGAGTGCTTCTCGCTCACACCCTCATCTTTTTTAGCACCATTATTATCATAATTGTTTACATAATCATCTAATTTATTTGAATCATGATATGTTTGAATGATCAATTGTACTATATGCGTAACACTAGTCAATTAAAGTGGAGCATGTGCTTCTGAAGGTTAATTTCATCATATGAAGTAGTGTAGGTCCGTTGAGAAAGTAGTTTTGAATATTAGTAATAGGGCTGGTTATAGTTTCAAATAATGAATGGGTTGTGCTATTACTCTTGATGAAAATGGAAAACCGGTGTGCTTCATTAGCAAGAAATACCTCATCACTATCTACTTGTGGTTCTTTTTGGTAATTTCCAAAAGTATGGTTAATTTTCAAGGGAGTTTCCAAATCCCCAAGTGCATCATTCGGAATAGTTTTTGACTTGAAATTCTTATTCTCCGGAATTAGATCTTTATGAAAACCCTTCACCTTGCTCTTATAAGGGGAGGAGGTGCCTTTATGTCAGAGCTTATTGGCTTTATCAGAACCTTTTTTTTGCTTGCTCTTTGCAGATATCTGCCTACATTTTCAGGTCAGTGAACTTACAATGCATATGGAAAACCTCATAAAGACATCTTGAAACTATATGATCAGTTTTGAAACCTATTTGCCACTTGCAATCTTTCTTTGTTTTTAAACTTTAAAGGAAGGCTCTCATAGGAAGGTTTAATGTTTGATGTCAAGTGTCATTTATTGTTTGATGCTTAAAACAAATTGATTGGCTGATGGGATAGTCAAAAAGAAAAAAAAAAATAAGAAGGAAAGAAGAAAACAAAGGATCATTGAACAATTTATATTGGAAATCTCAGTTTTTTATTGAGCTGTTCTTTCTTGTTGGTTGATTGTGGCTGGTAAAATGGGTTTTGCTAACTTGAAAGCCAATATATATATATAATGGAAATTGGGGAAGTATAAAAGAGTCACCCAAGTATATAGGAAGTATACAACTGGGGACCAAAACAATCTAATATACAAATTACAAGCGTCCATCAAATCATAAACCAAAGATATGTAATGACTTCCTACTATTGACATCCAACCTGATAGCATTTAAAAAAAAAAAAAAGTCTGCTATTGTCCTTTTAGATTTCTCAAAACACCAGTTGTTTCTCTCCCGCCAAATGCACTGCATCAAGGAATGAGGGACAACCATCTAGATACCAAACAAGGAGAGCACCATAGACCTAAGCCATTGGAAATTAAAGTTGAATCTTATAGATCCTCTTTCTTGGGCAATTTTAGGATTTGTGTCATTGATTTAAAGGATTTTCCCCTCCTTTCTTCTTTAGCCTGATTTTATTAAATTTTAATAGCTCTTCCTTAGTTACATGTCCTCACTGTATAATGTTTACTTTGAGTGCAGTTAATGGCATACAGAGTATGGGGAAGCTAATGAGCTGATTTTAGGCAGAATCTGACACATCAGTATAGAATGTCTGAACTGGCTAAATCAATAATTAATTAACATTACAAGTGAAATAAATAAATATAAGCCCTCAAGCTTGTGCGGACACTTCTAATTCTAAATTTGTTTCCTTTCTGAAGAAAATAATCATCTTTTTGTTTTGTTTATTTCTTTGCCTCCCCCCCCCCCCCCCCCCCCTCTTCTCTTCTGTTAGTAAGGATATGATTTGTGAATTTATTATTATTTTTACCGTGTATGTCGACCTCTTTGTGAAGAGGAGATGAAAAATGTGAAGGTAAGCTAGTACGTTATGATATTATGTTGGGAGACTTGGTCTGTGGATTGTATGAACAGAAATATTTTCCTATTTGCAGTTATTTTGATGGGGACACTATGGTATGGTCTGCAAGTTTAAACCACTTTCTATTTTATTTTTATTCCTTTGCCCCAAAAGCAGCTCTTCCACTCAATATCGACACAATCTAACTGCAACTTCTTGCTTATTATACAACCTGATGACTGAAAGTGCCCAAAAGACAGTTTAAAACCTTCTTTTAAGAAATGGTAAAAATTAAAAAGGTTGAAAACAACCATTCTATAGCTTATTGGCACCGGGTTTGAAGCAAGACGTAGTAAGTTAGTGGTAAGCTGGAAACACTCTGGCATTAGTCCAAATATTGCCTTCAAATTTATTGCATGTTTGTCCTGTCATATCTGTAACTATAAGTTGGCTATTCTAGTAGTACTGCAGATCTTATTTATTCAATTTGTACTCAATTTGTTTTTCATTTTTGGGGCTTCATAATTGTTTCTCTTGGTAACTACATGCTTAGAACAGTAACCTGTTTTCACCTCATTCTACCTTCCACAATGCTAATGAAAAAAAAAGGCTCATGTATCACTAGATGGAGAATAAGGCATGCCTCGATCATTACTACTTTTGAGTTTGGCATATGCTTATTCTTGGCATCCAAATTTTATTTGTGTCTTAATGCTTTAACCATTGGATGTTGTAGTGGTGACTGAGTCCACAACTTGTTTGTCAGTAATGCAGATGATGGATTTGCAAGATTCATATACTTGGAATAGGGAAAGATCATGTGTTCATAAAAAAAATTGTATTGCTGCTGGATCGAAGACTTTATATTGGCTAGCATCTGTATTTTATTGTTTTTAATTCAGCATTACCAATGAACTTATTCTTAGGGACGGAGCGAAGGAAATCTGGCCGGAGCCAGCATTTTCAAGGTTGACTCACTTTTTGTAGGTCGACCAATTACAATTGTAATCACTCTGAACCTTATGTAATTAGTCATTCTAATGATCTGATGTGGATTTTATTATTATTTTAAAATGTAATGAAATAAACTGTACCCTGTGTAATAAGTTTCAGCTTGACTTTCATTATCTGTAATCCTTTTAGTAAGTTATTAGTTACTACTTACTAGTAAGATTCGTTTTTAGGGGGTGACTATGGCTGCCCAGTAAGTATGTGGGCCTCTTCAGTGTTTCCTATTGTCATGTAGTTTGCATTCACCTGGAGTATGCTAGGCTGTGTATCTATTTTGAATTGGACTGTAATTTAGTGCAAAGAAAGGCCCATCGTGTGCTATGGTCTTTCACCCTTGCTCTATGGTGTATGCGGTTGAATATGTCATATTGTTAAATGTTATTTATTTGTTTGTTTTGTTTTTTTCCCCTACAGTGGGTGGTGTGTAATATGTATGGTTGATTAAAATAATTTTCAGCAGCATCCCTTTTCGATTTTTATAATGTGATAGGAGGATTTGAATTCTAGATTTCTTTGTTGAAAATGCCCAAAAATGCGAGTAGTATCCCTTTCCTTTCCAAGTAACCATAGGACGATCCATGTGAGGAGTTGGGAGTAGGTAGCCCAATGGTTGGCAACATCATTTTACCAACCATTGCATTGGAAGTATAGGAATGGCATTTTTGGATCAGAGATAGAGATGACCAAGGAACCATGAATGTTTCTCAAGAGACTAGCGTAAAAAACAAAAATTAAATTCACTTATGGGCTCGGAACCCCTTTATTACCTTCTTATTATAATGGGTAGGCTAACCAATTAAAGAAAATCCTACAATGAACTGCTGATACGCAAAAAGTACAACGCTCAGACAGTTTGAAAAGGTCCCATGCAGTCCATTCCGGCTGTGACAGGAGAAGAAAACCCACATGTTGAAAAGTTTCCGACTGTAAATTAGTATCATAGGCAGACGCAGCCTCCACCAGCAGCGCACTAGTAACAAACAACTTAACATGTACTCACATCCTTTACTCCTTGTTTATTGGGGGATGCTATTTGAAAAAGACCAAAAATATCCGAAAATTGAATCAAAATTCTTTTTTTCAGTTCAGTTAGATTGTTGATAGATTGTTATGAACTTTGTTCTATTTGGAAATAGGATAAATCTTTAGAAAAAGAATTAGTTATTGGTTATACAAGATATGATAACCATATTGAATTTTAAGAAGACTCAAAATAATAATAAAAATGCGATTCATTTTAATTTATGAATTTCGTGGGAGTTAGTAAGCAATTTGAAGAAACAAAAAAAATTTCTTGAGTGAACATAATCACATTCACACACAATTAATTAGTGAGTAGTGAACTATTACACAGAGTATGAGAATTAAAAACCCACTATGGATATCCAATCCTGTGGTACTCAGATGGACCAAAACAACTCCCTAAAAGAAAGAGCAAAGACTCCAACCATTACAGTTATTCAAATAAAAATATAAAGACTAGAACTCGTCTCTAAAACGACTACACAATTCAATTAAAACTTATAAGAATTGAAATGATACTTGATGAGCCCGGAGATATTGTTCGTCCAGACATGGCGATCAACGAACAAACCACAAATGAGGCCTTTATTGACTGAGCCGTTACGATTGGACGAAGTAAAGAGGGTAACAGCTTAGAGATCTCCATATCTCAGCATTAAGTGTTAGAGGCGTTACCCAAACAGGGAATTAAACCACCATTAATGGTCGTTCCAACGACTAGAAAAGCAGAAGCCTATATAAGGAACATCCAACCTAAGGTAAAGACACAGGATCAGAAATATATTCCCATCAACCAGAATTTTCTCTTTATCACTCTCACTCTCTCTTTCTAACTTTACCATTGGAGGCTCATCGGCTGGCACCACGCTAGTGACCTATCTGTTACTTTTCTCTACTATTTTGCAGGTCACGCTGGAGCCATCTAGACGATCCTAACCACTGGCGATTTTTGCACTCATCAATACTCATTCTTCGCCCAAATTCTAATTCTTGAAACCATCAAGACATGTAGCCGCAAGACCTTCTGAGTATAATTTTTCCTTGTAGGCTTTCCAAGTGAAGGTCCTGTAGAGGGAGTGGCCAATGGGTCTAAGCAATTCTAGAGGTGCAGAATTTGATGCTTGCAAGGAGGGAGCTCCAAAATATATCATTGACATTCTAGGCTTGGATGTATTTGTTAATACCCTTTGCCAGGCGCTCACAAATCTTCCTTTTGTTAGAGCCTTCACAAATAAAAATTAATATCATGCAGTGCACAATTTTTTTGGTTAAAAAAAAAACAAGAAGATCAAAAATTACATTTTAAATGACCTAGAGAAAGAAAGAGAGTATCAACCTGTAACATGTCACCCACAATAACCCAAAAGGCATTGGGGTCAGCTGGGACACTAATCCACACATCTTTTTCAACAAGAATTTGGAGGCCAGCAACATCGTTTGATGTAAGAATGCTCAAGAGCTGAGGGTCAGAATGTTCTCCAAACCCAATATCATCATCTTTAGAAGTGGGTAGATAGTAATTAAGCCTGAGGAGTGAGCCACTCTCTACGTCCCTAATCAGCCCACTGAAAACCGATTTGTCCTTGACATATAGCCCCTCTGCTATTAGCTCTAATAGCTCACATGTTAGATCCCTAACTGCTTGGATGTAATGATTTACGGTAGAACTGTTGTGTCATAAGACATCATACGTAAAATTGGTCTTAAACCTCATTAAAAACTCATCTGGGTTTATTCCTACGCTAGCAGTTGACAATGGCACTAGAGAGAGAGTGATAACTTTCATAAATAGTTAGTCTATTTTAGAACACCAATGACATGCATGGTAAGTGGTGCCCTTTTAACCATTAAATAAAAATCTATTCTTAAAAAAAAAAAAAAAAAAATCAAACGTGTAACTTGAATCCATCCCAAACAAATTCAATTTAGTATAATAAATTTTTTTTCATAAAAAGTAAAAAAAAAAAAAAAAAAAAAATTAAGTCTTAAAATATTCAATATTGTCAAATAATTTTTCATTAATCTTATATAATCTTACAAGACATCCAAGTAAAAGTTATCATGTTAATTTCATAAAACATAGCATTTCGTTGTGTCTTTAATTTCTAAAACGTTTTGTTTGATTATTGGATCACTGTATTATTTTCATTATGTTTTTCTGTAGTGAAAAAGTGATGTTTAATCCCAATTTTTTTTTTTAATGTGAGAAATGTTAAATTCACTTTAGTAGAGCTAAAGTGACAAAAACTGTGGTAATGAAGTGAAAAAATAAATTTAGAGAATCTCTTACATACATTTTAAGTTTCCTTTGCTTCAAAATGTCCTGAGAGTTTGTATGAAACCTGAACGTACAACTGTTGCATAAGATTATGCAAAATTTACGAATTCGATAGTTTTTGGGACAAAATTTGTTCCACTAGAAGTGAAAATGTTTATGAATATTGGAAATAGTTTTGGGACAGTTATAACTCTTTACCCGTGATATTTAGGTTGCATTTGGTAAGATGTAAATTATTTTCTGAGTGTAAAATAATTTCAGGTGAAAATATTTTCGGGAAAAGAAAATATTTTCTAGTGTTTGGTTGCATTTTAAAAATTATATTAGAAAATATTTTCAAGTATTTGGTAACATTTGGAAAATGCAAATTTTCTACTAGTTTCTCACATTTTCTCAGCCATTTTCTTAGCTTCCAAACAAATTTTATAATAGAAAATGGCAATATATAAACTTTTAAAAGAAACAAAAATCAGATTAAAACCATTAAAACTCTCAAACTCAGTCAAACCAGAGAGAGGGAGGAAGAAAGAGTGAGAGATTGAGGGAAAGAGAGAGGTAGATCGAGAAACTTGGTTGAAATCGGGTCAAGGGGGGGTTGATCTAGAGGCGGTGATGACGATCTTTGGAGGTGACGATGAGATCGGTCATGGGTAGGTCCATCTAGAGGGCGGCAGCAATGAGATCGAGAGAGGTGGAGGAGACGAGCTACAAGGCGGTGGCGACGAGAATGTGATGGTCAAATTAGGGTGGGTTTAGTTGGGTTTATCGAGGACAGACCAGCGGCTGGGTTCATTGGGGAAATGTAGTGCTCGAAGATGGGTTTGAGCACGACGGAGGAGCTGAGGCGGCGTGATCAGGAGAAGAAAAGCCAAGGAAGACAAAGAAATAGTACTGATCGGCGCGTGGAGGGGAATGAATGGCGTGATCTAACCGGAGATGGGTTTGTGTGGATTGGAGACTAGACCAACTTACTACTGCCCGCCCTTTCTCTCTTTCTCTGTTTTTAGTCCGTAAAATGAGATTTGAAGGTAAAATAAAAACTGTAATGGTTTTACAGGTGAGAAGGCTTATTTTACGGTCAACGCGTAAAATAATTTCCGTTTGACCCAATTTTTTGTAGGTACCAAACACACAGATTGGTGTAAAATATTTTCTTGAAATCCTTTTCAGGCAAAACAAATGTAGCCTTAAATGATTTTAACCCTCACTTTGAGTACTTCTTTCAAAACTATCTAAGAACCACTAAAAATGGACATCTCTAAAATTGTTGTATTTAGAACGTAATAAACTTGGTTGTATCCATGGGATAAAAATGTAGTAAGATTTTAGCAACTCTTGTGTGGGTGCATATATTGTCTAAGGATATCATTTCGTTGTGGCTCCAAATTGTCAAATGTTTCATTTGATTATATAATCTCTATATTTATTTATTATATTTTTTGGCAGTGGAAATTTGGTGTGAAGTCCCTTTTATTTATTTATTTTTTTAATGTGAGAATTGTTACTTCCTCTTTAGTAGAACTAAAGTGAATGAAATTGTGGCAATGAAATGGAAAAAAAAAATCGTTTTGAGAATGTCGTATGTACGAGAGACGTATGTATGACGTATGAGATTTTTAAGTTTCTTTTGCATCAAAATTTCCTGAGACTTTATACGAAACCTGAACGTACGACTGTTGCACAAAATTATGCAAAATTTAAGAATTTGATAGTTTTTGGGACAAAATATGTTCCACTTGAAATGAAAACATTTGTGAATATTAGAAACAATTTTTGGACGGTCATAACTCTTTAGTACTTCTTTCAAAACTTTCTAAGAAACACTAAAAATCCTCTGGGACTTCTCCAAAATTGTTGTATTTAGAGCGCAATAAACTTGGTTGTATCCTAGGGATAAATTTGAAGTAACATTTTAGCAGGGTGTGCATATTGTGTAACGACAACGTTTCATTATGGCTCTAGAGAAAAAACAAAGTTTATATAATCTCGGACGTACGAGAGTTGTATAAAAGACGTACAAGATTATCTAGTTTCTTTTCATCAAAATAAATTAAGAGTTGTTCGAATCTTGAACATATGAGTGTTGTACGAGATTATGCAGAATTTATGAATTTGATAGTTTTTAGGCCAAAAGTTGTACAACTTGAAATTGAAACTATTGTGAATATTGGGAACACTTTTTGGATGGTTATAAGACTTTACCCATGATATATAAATGATTGTAACTCTCACTTTTAATATCTTCTTCTTTCAAAACATTCTAAGAAACACTAAGGGCCCGTTTGGTTTCCCCATCACTCAGTTTTCTTAACTCAATTTTCAAAACTCATCACTCATAACTCAAATCCCACTTTCACTGAAAAACCCCAAAACTCCTGTTTGGTTTAAAAACTCAATCACATATCTCATCTTTTTAACCCAACTTTTTGTTAAAACTGTGGACCCCACCCACTAACATTACACAATGGTAAAACTGTTTCCTACCTGCGTAAACATACTTTTCTTCTTTTCCTCTCCCTCATTTTATCCCATCAGAAAACCACCTTATTCTTCCCTCGCCTCCCACATCAATGCACAAGCACAACAGAACAGTTCCCCTTCTTCTTTTTTATCTTCCTTCATTTTTTTTCAATTTCAGTTTCTTACCCACAATACTCATTTAACACACCTCTTTCTAAACCATGATTTTACGCCAAAACCCTTCGCTGAACTGGGATCTTGGTCAGGGGCAATGAGCACAAAGCAGTGAAAACCACGTAGTTCTTCCCTCGCCTCTCACATCAATGCAAGTGCATAACAAGTTCTCTTCTTCTGTTTGATCTTTTTTCTTTTTTCAATTTCAGTTTCAGTTTCGTACCCTCAATTTTCTCTATATCTCCCCTCTTCAATTTGTATTTGATTTTTTTTCTCCCTCTTCTCTGTTTCTTTCTCAACTGTTTTTTGTTGGTTTGAATCGGTGGTTATTGGGTTTAAAGTGGTGGGTTGTTTCAGTGGTTGTTGCTAGGTTCGGATTGGTGATGGTGGGTTTCGGTGGTGGTCATTTAGGTGTTGGCTAGGTTTCACAATGGAGATCTAGTTTAAGTCATGGTGGAGATCGGGTTATGGGTCACGATGTAGATCGGGTTTGAGATTGGGTTTTTAGGTTTCAGTTGTTTCTCGATCTCAGTTCTTGTGGTGGTGCTCGATATGGAGAGTGATGGAGGCGTGGCTTGAATTGGTTGGGACTGGTTTTGTGTTTCGATGGTATGAATCGGCTTTTGGTTTTGTGGGTTAATTTTGGTGTTTTGGCGGTGGCTGAGTTTCAATTTCACAGTGGTTGTTGGCGGCACTGAGTTTGTTGTGGTGGTGCTTGCAACGATAATGTCAAACAACCTCTGAACAACACACAAGCTACGGGCCCCACAGAGTTCGAATATTTATGTTGGTGTCACTGAGTTTCCTATCTTTGTTTTTGAAAACACCCATTTGTTGTTTCCTATTTCCATCACTCTTAACTCAAATTTTTGAATTTTGAGTGATGGAAACAAAGGTTGAAAAGCAAGCCAAATACGAATTTTTTTGTGAGACCCACCACGTGTTTTGAGAACTCAGTTATGAAAACTGAGTAATATGATCCAAAAACACCCTTATCCAAACAGACTCTAAAACTCCTTTGGGCCATCTCCTAAATTTCTATTTTTAGAACCTAATAAACTGGTTGTATCTCGGGGATAAATTTGTTGTACCATTTATCAATTCTTGTGTGGGGGCATATATTGTCTAAGGATAGCATTTCATTGTGGCTCCAAATTCTAAAACATTTTGTTTGATTACTGAATCACTATATTATATTTGTTAGGTTCTAAGGTCTTAGGATTTTATGTATTTAGAACTCTAATTTGTAATGTTGGCAAACCATGATCAAAACATTGTATTTAGTCTTGTTTAGGCTTGCTCAAAGTTGGTTTATTATTGTAAAGTTGGAATCGAGTGGCTGCAGAAGTACTTGGGACTTTCGGCCTGGCTCGATCGATCGAAGAATAGACTCGATCGATCGAAAATCGCACAGGTTGATTATTCTGCAGAATTTCCAACTCAGCCCTACTTCATTAAACGTTTAGGGTTTTATGTTTTTACCCTAGGTATATAAACTAAACCCTAGCCACGTTTTTGAAGGTTGTCCATATTGCTTTGTTGCTCATACATTGCTGTTTTGTGTGAATCTCGTGTGAGATCTTTGAGGAGCCTTCCTTTACACAAAACTTAGGGTTTTCAAGGTAGAGATGATTTCAACATCTTGAAGATCATTACAGTTGCAACCATTGGAACTTAAAAGAAAAGCAAGCGGGGAGCTTGTAGCTGATTGAGGAATTCAAGAAAGAAGGAGTCCGTGGATTCGGAGCTGCACGTGGTCGTGTCAGTAAGTTCTACTGGTGGGTAGCATTAGGAAGTCGAGCGGGGAGCTTGTAGTCCTTTTGTAAGAACTTCAATTCTTTCATAGTGAATTCTGGTTTGCCTTGAGGATCGGTGGGCCAAATCCTCCCCAGGTTTTTACCGTGTGGTTTCCTGGGTGATCATATCATTGTGTCTTTTATTATTCCGCTGCATTATTATTTTGATATGATTGTATGATTGCTTTAACCTAGAATTGCATAATTTGACTAAGTAACAACTTGGCTAATTAATCTAGGCTACGTAATCTGGTTGTTTAAGGGGTCTAAATTTCCATCAATATTCATTATGTTTTTCAGTAGTGAAAAAGTGATGTCTAATCCCAATTTTTTTTAATGTGAGAAATGTTAAATCCTCTTTAGTAGAGCTAAAGTGACAAATATTGTGGTAGTGAAGTGAATTTTTTTTAAGAGAATCTCTTATGTACGAGAGTTGTATGTAAGACCTATGAGATTTTCAAGTTTCATTTGCATGAAATTATCTTGAGAGTTTCTATGAAACCTGAACGTATGACTATTGCATAAGATTATGCAAAATTTACATACTTGATAGTTTTTGGGATGAAATTTGTTCCACTTGAAATGAAAACGTTGTTAACATTGGAAACAGTTTTGGGATAGTTATAACTCTTTACCTATGATATATAAATGATTTTAACTGTCACTTTTTGTACTTCTTTTAAAACTTTCTAAGATAAACTAAAAATCCACTAGGACTTCTCCAAAATTGTTGTATTTAGAACGTAATAAACTTGGTTGTATCCTTGGGATAATTTTGTAGTATCATCTAAGCAAATCTTATGTGGGTGCATATATTGTCTAAGGTTAACGTTTCATTGTGGCTCCAAATTGTCAAATGTTTTGTTTGACTATTAAATCATGATATTTTATTATTATATTTTTTGGTTTTGAAAATTTGACGTGAAGTCCCCCCCCCCCCCCCCCCCCCCCCCCCCTTTTTTTTTTTAATGTGAGAAGTTTTACTTCCTCCTTAGTGGAACTAAATTGAAAGAAACTGTGCTAATGAAATGAAAAAAGAAAACTTTTAGAGAATCTCATTCGTACTAGAGATGTATGTAAGACATACGAGATATTCAAGTTTCTTTTGCATCAATATTTCCTGACAGTCAGTACGAAACTCGAACGTACAAGTGTTGCAGGGGATTCTGCAGAATTACAAATTTAATAGTTTTTTGGATAAAATTTGTTCCACTTGAAATGAAAATGTTTGTGAATATTGAAAATAGTTTATGGATGGTTATAACTCCTTACCCACGATATATAAATGATTCTAAGTCTCACTTTCAATGTTTTCTTCATTCTAAACTTTCTTAGAAACACTAAAACTCTCGTGGGACTTCACCAAAATTGTTATTTTTAGAACCTAATAAACTTGGTTGTTTTCTAAGGATAAATTTATAGTAACCTTCTAGCAACTCTTGTGTGGGTGCATACATTGTCTAAGGAAAGCATTTTATTGTGGGTACAAATTACCAAGTGTTTTGTTTGATTATTGAATCACTATATTTTTCTTAATTATATTTTTCAATACAAAAAAAAGGATGTTTAGTCCCAATTTTTTTTTAATGTGAAAAGTGTTAATTCCTGTTTAGTAGAGGGGGAGTGACAAAAAATGTGACAAACAAGTGAAAAAACATAGTTTATAGAATCTCGGACGTACGAGAGTTGTATATAAGACGTAACAGAGTATCAAGTTTCTTTTCATCAAAATTACTTGAAAGTTGTACAAAACTTGAACGTACAAGTGTTGTACGAGATTATACAGAATTTACGAATTTGACAGTTTTTGGGCCAAAAGTTCTACAACCTGAAATGAAAACTAATGTGAATATTGGAAATAGTTTTTGGACGGTTATAAGACTTTACCCATGATATATAAATGATTGTAACTCTCACTTTTGAATATCTTCTTTTTACGAAACATTCTATGAAACAATAAAACTCCGCAGGGCCTTCTCCAAAATTTATATTTTTAGCATATAACAAACTCGAAGTACCTTTTATCAACTCTTGTGCAAGGGTATATATTGTCTAAGGATAGCATTTTGTTGTGGCTCCAAATTCTAAAATGTTTTGTTTGATTACTGAATCACTATATCATATTCATAATGTTATTCGGTAGGGAAAAAGTGATGTCTAATCCCAATTTTATTAATGTGAGAAATGTTAAATCCTCCCAGAGTTGCATCTAAGTAGTTTTGGATGCAAAAAACTCAATCTAATTGAGTCCTTCTGACATAGTCTTTGTGCTTCATTTCAATTCTCTTTGTGACCATTCTTCTCTTGATGTTTTGCTTTCTTTTTGCTTTTAGGATTTGCATTGCATTACATTCATGCATTTCATAATAGGTTGTTTTTTTTGTTATTCCTTTAAAAAAAAAAAAAAAAAAAGAGGAAGGAAGGAGAAATATGTTTTGTATTATATATCTTGAATTTGTAATCAAGGTTGGCCCATTATCTTTATATAACATGCCTGTGTACCTTGTTTAGCTTGGATGAGCTTATTTTTTTCTGCACTTTGCTAGTTTTAGCTATATAGTGCATGTTGTGTGGGAATTGTTTATAATTTTTGATCACTTGATCTTGAAGTCACATGCTTTTGATTGTTAGGACTAGAACCTAATGAGAAAGGCATAAATAACCATCTCATCACTATTTACTAGCCAATCATGAACACCTTAGTGCATATCATAAGATTTTGTGCTCGAGAAAGTGTAGCACATGCACAAAAAGAACATAAGGTGTAGCCTCGGATTAATAATAAAATTGGTGTGTACATTATCTGGCTAATATAACAATTTCACAATGAAATAAAAATAGTGTATACATTATGAGGCAAAATAAAAATTTTACATGATTGCAAGCTTGTTTTCTAGGAGATGTGAGAGTTATATGATGTAACTCTTTAGGTGATAGTCTCTTTCAAACTTATGTGATGAATAATGTAGAAATTGTGATTGATTACTATCTACATATCACCTCACATGTATTTCATGTTATTACTAGTTGCACACACTACACAAGTTATTCCTTGCCAAAATTAGTACATGATATTGTGTGTGAATTCGTTTTGGCCATCCAAGATTATATGTTCCTTGATTTTGATGCAAAATATGTTTAATGTTTGAGTTTTGGGGACAAAAAGATCGAAAATCTTGTTTTTGAAAGATATGGGTTGAATTCATGTGTTTTTGAAAAACTTTTGAAATCATACTCATGCATTTCATTCAAGAAATATGTTGGTTTGAGTGGTTTCTACATAAAATTTTCATTGTTTTTCAAAACTGTCACTTTTCCAAATTTTCAACCGATCGAAATTGCGATTAAAATTTTGGTTTGAATCTGCCTAGCTCAATTGGTGCTTGATTAATGCTTGATCAATCAAATCTATTTTTTGATTGATCGAAGCTCAATTTCGATTGATCGAAATTCGAAAGCTAAGTTTTTTCAATTGTTTTTAATCATTTTAAATCGATGGGTTTTTGTTCTTACTTCATATACATGTGATCCTCATGCATTAATTTGATTAATTTTTGTGATTTGAGGAAAATTGAAATTTCTAAGGCTTGGAACTTTGTGAATTTGGGGATTTTGTTCAAGTGGGCTTAATTTGGTAAAATTGACTTGTGTTGTTGATAAATTATTTCATTATATGATGTTTTCTAACTAGTATAATGGTTAATTGATCAACTTGGTTAACTTTTTGAAAATGGGTTTTTCAAATTTGGGGTTTTTGGAATAAAACTCTATGTTCAAGTCAATTAACGGTTTATACAATATAATTGAACAAATTTCAATGCATTAGAGCATGCATCATATGTGCATTCATTACATGCATCATATAGATTGTTATTTATTGAGATTTATGTGCTCTAACCCTCTCTAATGCAGTCTGCCTTTGGTATTTTCTTTGTTTCTGTTTTTCCTTTCCTTTCAAACCTTTAGCATCATGGTTAAGACTAGAGCCAAGAAAACCACCAAACTCTTGAGTTCTAGAGTGATAGGTTTAGAACCTTGAAAAACCAAGAAACTTATGAGAAGCTGAATATCTTTAGGTCTGTTTGGGCTGAGCGTAAGGTCATTTTAGATGAGCTTGATCTGAAGATACGTAGGAATTTTGAGCATAGGGGTTGGTTACCACTTTTAGAGGTCAAGCATCCTCCTCCAGCTGCATTGATTAAAGAGTTCTATTCGAACCTCTCTATCCACTCCGATGATTCCAACATTCAGTTTGTGAAGAGTTGGATAAGGGGTGAAGAATATGTCATTACTCTTGCTATAGTGGCATCTGCTCTTGGTGTACCTTTGGTACAGCAACTCGTGTACCCTTACATTGAAACCCCTCCCCTTGATGACATCATGTCTCTCATCACCGGTACTTCCATTAGTTGGGATATTGATCCTCTTGTCACTTCTCATGAGCTTACTAAGCTCAACTATTTGTTTTTTCGGATTTCTTGTTATTGTATTTGGTCTATCTCTCATCTTCATAATATTCCCATTAAGAGATGTGCATTTTTGTATGCTCTTGTCATCGATGCTCCTATAAGTTTTCCTACTTTTTTCATTCACTCACTTGTTGAGGTTCATAGGAGTAGTGCCAAATCCTATGGTTTATTCTTTCCGGTTTTTATACATAGGATTTTGTTAGACTTAGGTTTATAGTACTTTCCCGTATCCAAGCCTGTCCATATCGTAGCTCCTATAGGTGTCACCTTTCTTAGGCAAAGAGTAGCTCAGTTGAAAGCTTACTCTAAGCGCCCTAGAGTCGAGTCTTCTACAGGTGATGCATCTAAGCCTCCTCCTTCTGGTGACCCTACTGTTGAGGAGAATGTAAACCCTACAGCTGCTATGGATCCTCCACCTTCTTCATCGAGCAACTAGTCCTTGCGGAGCATGCTGGATATAGTTATGACCGTTCAGGCAGCGCATGGATAGCTTCTGTTGGATGTGCTCACTGAGCTTCAGGCTTTACGAGCAGATTTGGCGAGTGCTAAAGGTTCTACTCCACCTTTTGATGATGATTCTTAATTGCCCTTTGGCAATTCGTCACAAAAATGGGGAGTACATATACATGGAGATAGGGGGAGTTTGGAGATTATAGATTGTATCTAGGAGCTTTATGATGTATTCTTTTTGGTTTTGATGTATTTATTTTTATGAGTTGCATATGTTAGGGGGAGACATTATGCTTTGTGTTTTATTTCTTTCTTTGTTTCTTGTTTCATATATGGTACATTTGATTATTAATTTATATTTATGAGGTTATTCATGATATATGTCTTTTAATTTATGTTTTGTGAAATCAAGAAGTTTTTTTTTGTTTTACTTGTATTTTCCACACATGCATTTATGTGCTTGTTAAGTGCTTCAAGAATTTACAGGTTAAATCAGTTGTGGCTGTTGTCTACTTTTGCAACTAATAGATAGTAGTAAGGTTGAATTGTAATTAGGGCATTTTAAATTTGACTGGGCTGTTTTTAACTTTGAGCATTTTACTTTTGTGATGTGTTTTGTCACGGATTGCCAAAGGAGGAGTTTGTTAGGTTCTAAGACTTTAGGAACTAATGTATTAGAACTTCAATTTGTAATATGTTGGCAAACCATGATCAAAACATAGAGTCTAGGTTTAGGCTTGCTCAAAGTGTGTTTATTTGTAAAATTGGAATCGAGTGATTGCAGAAATTATTGGACTAAATCTGCAAGGCTCGATCGATCGAAAATTAGACTCGATCGATCGAACCACGTGCAGATTTATTTTTCTACAAAATTTCCAATTCAGCCTAAGCCCGTTTGATGTGTAGGGTTTTGTGTTTTACTCCTAGTATAAAAGGAAAAACTCTAGCTACGTTTTAGAAGTATTTTGAGAGTTGTGTGTTGAATCTTCTGTGAGATCTAGAGGTGTTTACCTTCATACACACACATAGAGTTGTCAAGATCAAGATTCGCGTCAAGAACTTGATGATCTCTTCAGTTGCTGCATAAAGAACTTTAAAGAAGATCTGAAACCTTTGAGTGGACTCAAAGTCACAAGTAGGAGAACTTGTGGTTGCTGTAGATCAAGAAAAGAAATAGTCTGTGGACTCAAAGCTGTCATGTGGTCGTGGTAATAAGTTTTCTACTCGAGGTAGCATAGGATGTTAATGGTCTAAGTCTTATTGTACAAACTTCAATTCTTTTATAGTGGATCTATTTTTACCTTTAGGATAGGTAGGTTAAATCCTCCCCAGGTTTTTTACCGGCTAGGTTTTCTTGGGTTATCATATCATTGTGTTCTTTATATTTCCGCATTATTTACATGATATGATTTTATTGTGTTAACCTAGGACTGAATAATTTATTTAAGTAATCACTTGGCTAAATAACTAGGTTAAACAACTTGTGTAAGGGGTCTAAAAACGTACAGGTTGTATTCTAGAGAAAAATTTATAGTAACTTTTTACCAACTCTTGTGTGGGTGCATACATTATCTAAGGAGAGCATATTATTGTGGGTACAAATTACCAAGTGTTTTGTTTAATTATTGAATCACTATATTTTTTATAATTATATTTTTCAACACAAAAAACGAGATGTTTAGTCCCAATTTTTTTTTTAGTGTGAAAAGCGTTAATTCCTGTTTAGAAGAGGGGGAGTGACAAAACATGTGACAAACAAATGAAAAAACATACTTTATAGAATCTCGGACGTACGAGAGTTGTATATAAGACGTAGGAGAGTATCAAGTTTCTTTTCATCAAAATTCATTGAAAGTTGTACGAAACTCGAATGAACAAGTGTTGTACAAGATTATGTAGAATTTACAAATTTGATAGTTTTTGGGCCAAAAGTTGTACAACTTGAAATGAAAACTAATGTGAATATTGGAAATAGTTTTTAGATGGTTATAAGACTTTACCAATGATATATAAATGATTGTAACTCTCACTTTTGAATATCTTCTTCTTTCAAAACATTCTATGAAACACTAAAACTCCTTAGGGCCTTCTCTAAAATTTCTATTTTTAGAACGTTACAAACTTGGTTGTATCCTAGGGATAAATTTGAAGTACCTTTTATTAACTCTTTTGTAAGGGCATATATTGTCTAAGGATAGCATTTTGTTGTGGCTCGCAATTCTAAAACATTATTTATTTATTTTTAATTACTGAATCACAATATTATATTCATAATGCTATTCGGTAGTGAAAAAGTGATGTCTAATCCCAATTTTTTTAATGTGAGAAGTGTTCAATCCTTCTTAGTAGAGCTAAAGTGACAAAAACTGTGGCAATGAAGTGAAAAAAAAAAATTAGAGTCTCTTATGTACAAGAGTTGTATGTAAAATGTACAAGATTTTCATGTTTCTTTTGTGTCAAATTTTCTTGAGAGTTTCTACGAAACCTGAACGTACGACTGTTGCACAAGATTATGCAAAATTTACATACTTGATAGTTTTTGGGACAAAATTTGTTCCACTTGAAATGAAGATATTTGTGAATATTGGAAACAGTTTTTGGACGGTTATAAGTCTTTTCCTGTGATATATAAATAATTCTAACTGTCACTTTCAATACTTTTTTGAAAACTTTCTAAGAAACACTAAAAATCCTCTGGGACTTTTCTAAAATTGCTGTATTTAGAACATAATAAACTTGGTTGTATCCTTGGGATAAATTTGTAGTATCATTTTGGCAACTCTTGTGTGGGTGCATATATTGTCTAATGATAGCATTTTGTTGTGGCTCCAAATTGTCAAATGTTTTGTTTGATTATTAAATCATAATATTTTTTTATTATATTTTTTGGTAGTGAAACTTTGATGTGAAGTCCTTTTTTTTTTTAATGTGAGAAGTGTTACTTCCTCTTTAGTGGAACTAAAGTGAAAGAAATGGTGCTAATGTAATGAGGAAAAAAAAAAACATTTAGAGAATCTCGTACGTAAGACGTACGAGAGTTTCAAGTTTTTTTTGCATCAATATTTCTTGAGAGTTAGTACGAAACTCAAACATTCAAGTGTTTTAGGGGATTCTCAAGGAATTACAAATTTGACAGTTTTTTGGATAAAATTTTTCCACTTGAAATGAAAATGTTTGTGAATATTGAAAACAGTTTATGGGCGGTTATAACTCCTTACTCATGATATATATATGATTCTAACTCTCACTTTCAATGTCTTCTTCTTTCTAAACTTTCTTAGAAACACTAAAAATCCGCTGGGAGTTTACCAAAATTTCTATTTTGAGAACCTAATAAACTTGGTTGTATTCAAAAGATAAATTTATAGTAACCTTAAACAACTGTTGTGTGGGTGCATTGATAAGAATGCAAAATGTCATATTTTTCTCCATTAATGTTTAGTCTTTTATATTTACTAGTCGCAGACCCGCGCGTTGCGCGTGGTTATTTTTTTTTATGATTGTGTTATTATTTGAAATATTTTTGAATGTGTTACTACTTAAGTTGCATTATATATGTATAAACAATATATTGTAGGATTCGTGATGGTAGAAGGTATTGTCTTGGAATTAGATGTGGAAACAATACAACTATATTTGGCCTTGTAGTCAGTCAAGAGATGATATTCCATCTTCCCAAGTTAGTAAAATTTAATTAACTTAAAATTAGATAGAAATAATTTTATAAATTCAAAGTTAGCGTCATGCTAGGTGAAAACTTTAGAGGACTGTAATAAGTTGTTTCAAGTGTTTTAAAATAAATTTTAATAATAAAAAAAGATCTATTCCTTTAAAGATAGAGATTAGTATTATAAATAGGATGAGGAAATTTTATTGTATTATGCTTTTTGGAAACATAATTTCTACCAAACTCGGTTGGCTAATTTGTACATTTCCAAGTCAATTGAGCACATTTTGCATGTTACATGTAATTCTTCATTTCCATATGGGTAAGGGCATTCACGATTCCAATGACCCACTCCATTTTTCTTGCATGCTTGGTTTTTTGGGATGCAAAATTTGTTTGTTCCAAAAACTGTATGTCGAAGGATTTGGCGATAGTTTTGTAGCAATTGTTTTCCATCTGGTTGGTTTAGAATTGATAATAGTAATTGTATTCCTTCATCATTTGATTCACATAACAATGCAATTGCAAGTCCATACTTTGCATTTTTGTCTCCTTCTATGTTTGCTTGAAGAAGGATTTGTTTTCCCACTTTAGTTTGATCTTGTACAAAAAATTTGTGAGCTCCAACCCAAAATAGTGCTTGTTTGTTTGCAGCCCTAAAGCATTGATGAATGAGTTTTTCTTCATCGTTTCGAAGGAATAATGGATTTTGGAGTAGTCCAGTTAGGTTGATGTGGTGAAGAACTTTTTTCCTTTTGGTTAGCCGATTGAATCGCTTGCAGCTGTTTTTAAAAAACGAAAAGACATATTAAGAATGTAATGCGTTAGAAAAAATGAACTGGTGACAAAACATGACAATAATCATATACTAAGAATTATACGTAAACATTATTATCATCACAATTGCAATATTTGATTGAAGTTATAAATATTTTTTCTTTTAGAAATATAACAATGACTATAGAATTGCGCAGTACTTCACAATAAAAAGTTAATAAAAAGAGGAAATTGGAAGTTGTGATATATGGACCAACATTGTTATGAGAAAGAAAATATATCTATATATATATATATATATACACATTGTAATGAGGAAGAAAAAAATATGTATATATATATATATATGTAACATCATTCATGTTATGACTTTGGAATACAGCATCTGTGTAACGCAGGAAACTTTAATGTGAAGGGCCGTAGCCATAAAGAAAAACTCTACATCCGTTCGGCCCCTAGGGAGTGTATAAATTTTTTTTTTTCAATTGCAATATTTGATTGATGAAGCTATAAATATTTTTTATTTTAGAAATATAACAATGACTATAGAATTGCGCACTACGTCATAGTAAAAAGTTAATAAAAAGAGAAAATATAAGATTTCAATATTTTGTGCTACAATTTTGGATGTGGTTGATTGTGATTAGTAGGAAAAAAGTGGCGAGTTCATGTAAAAGTAACAAACATTAGATTTGAATTTAAAGTTGTGTACCTGATTTTGATGTCGCCTAAAAATTTTGGTGATTGTCTTCCAACATTGGAAAATATTTTGAGCAATAATTCTATCGGTAATTCATGTTGCATGCTCATTTTTGTGGTTGTGGAGAGTGTATTTCTATGCTATTTTTGGTGTGTATTTTTTTGTTGTTTTGTTTTGTAATTTATAGTGTTTTGATTGTTGTATGGATGAGTGATTGTTGAATTTATTTGCAATTATTTTTAATTAATTTTTTTGGGATTTTTTTTTCTTTTTTTATAATAGAAGCCTTTCATAAACCCTTCCCTATAAGTCTTTAATCCTGTAAATTATGTTTGATTGTTCAGTTTTCATTCGGTTTTTTGTTTTTGTTTTTTTTTTGGCATATTTTATTTTTTTCATTTTCCATTTTCTTTGGGGCTTTTCAAATGATTAGGTGGCTTTTGCCCTGCCAGCCATCAACTTTTAGTATATAATCTAGTGGATGTATCTAATAACATAATGTTAAATCAAGTTAAGTTTGTCTGATGTTAACTTTTTCTAACAGTGAAATGAAGGTTAGTTGGAACTTGGACACACTTGGATATTTTGTAATTATGAGGAGCAATGGGCAACCTGTTTACAATTTTTGGTGATGCTACCATCGCTATATCACATGTTATAAGGTATTACGTCCAACCTCCTTAAACCACAAACTTGATACTTAATTCCCTATTATTTATTTCTATTTAATTCATGAATTCATCATTTGGGAGTCATTAAACAAAATTAAAGTCATATTTGTTATGGGTCGATGCAATAGCAAAGCAAAATGAAATCATTAATAAAAAAAAGAAAAAAAAAAAAGAAAATTTATGACTTTTTAAAGAGTAGAAAAAAGAACTACTGTAATTATTTTCTTAATAATTTTCATTGTTTAGTTATAAATATGTAAATTAAAGCATAAGAATACATAAATGCAAAGTTAAATGTAAATTTAAAACCATCCATGATGAATATGTATAGACAATTTTTGTTGTTTTTAATTTTGTATGAATTATTATTTAATTGTCTAGTTATTAATGTCTAAATTAAGTAGATGAACTTGTTAAATATAAAAATGAAATACATGAATATGTAAATTAAGTAGCAAATTTTTTTTTTTTAATATAAGTGCCTAATGTTTTGTCTAATAATAAAGTGTCGTCATAGGAACAGAAAAAAATATTGAATATAAATAAGAGAAACTGTGAAAGCGATAAAGAGATATTTTGTCAATTTTAAAACAACGGTTGAATGGAAATTAAATATTTGTGGGAATGGACCAGTTGTTATGGTAGTTATTTAGATGTAGAATTTTTTGTAGGAAACCGAAATTATTCGGAAAAAAAAAAAAATTACAAACTTGCATACAATGATACAAAAAGAAAGAGGGTGTTTTTAAGATAATATCCAATTGTGATAATTAGAGTCCATTGGCAGCCTATGTAAAAAATATGTGTAGTCAACAACAGTTATCTCAAAATTTGAATATCATGTGGTTCTAGAGTATTTGGAACATATTTTATTTAAATTCTTTTGTATCATGGGAATGTAATTCAGTAAAATTTCATATTGAAAGATAGACACCATAGTTGCTGACGTGACTCCATAGTACATTCCAACCATCATTTACTAACTGTCATTATAGTAAAAGATCATTTGAAATAACTGGTAGATAACATGAAATATGCCATAGTACTTGAAGAAATATTCCAGCTTGTGTGAATTTGTAAAAAAAGTTCTATTCCTTTAAAGATAGAGATTAGTATTATAAATAGGATGAGGAAATTTTATTGTATTATGCTTTTTGGAAACATAAGGTCAGTTTGTAATTAAACTTAAATGAGTGAATTTCATGTAATAGGAGTAGCTATAGGCGGTGGGTGGTATTGATTTTATTAGTGGTTGTGCTTAATTGGACACCAATTTGATTTTCCAAAAAACTTTTATTATTACAACCGCACATCCTTGGTGCGGTGGTCATTCCACAAGTATAAATGCTTGTGAGGTATGGGGGGCAAGGACGAGGTTGAATTCTCCAGGAGGGAGCTTCACACACATATATACTTAGATTAGGCTAGAGTAGAAATTCTATCTTGTATTAAAAAAATAAAAAATAAAAAAATAACTTTTATTATTAATGAAGCAAAGTCTTTTATTTGACTTTTTTGGGACAATATGAAGATATAATAGAACCTTGAAATAAGTTCATAAAGGGAAGAAAATGTAAAAGTCCAAATATCATTTGTGTCTTTGAAGCTTCTTCTTTTTTGACGACTTGTGTGTTGTAGCTTTTCGACGATTGATTAGATCTCGAAGGAACATGTTATCGTCACTTGGTTCCACATCTTCAACATTAGAGGCAAAGCTCATTGATGGGATGGCACCATTATTGTGTTCTTGTTTTGATCTTTTTTCATCATTATTTGTGCTTGTTAATGGTTTTGTATCCAGTACTTAATTTGTTTTTGTCAGAAGTTTGGAATGCCTTTTTCTTGACTTCATAATTCACCAATGCTTCCTACACCAAAGAATGTTTATTAAAGTACATAGTAGATATATATATATATATATTGAATGAATTTGCAAATAAATGTAGAAGTAGAAAGCTTACTGTTGTGTTATCTGATAGGTTCTAAGAGATCAGTGGGCTGAAAAGTCTTTCGGGTGCTGCTGATCTTGAAGGCTAGGTCTTGAAAACACCAAATTCAATCAGAGATAGACCGGTGGAGGCCGGTCTAGGGTCCTCCGATGGTAAAGTTAGTGATTTGAAGTAGAAAGAAGAGACTTCCAAGTACTTCAATAATTTTATATCTAGAATTCTAAAAGAGAGAAAAAAGTCCCCTTACCTCTGCGTAGAAGGGTCTTTATATAGTGATCAGAAATCAGTTATCTTTCCAATCGTCGTAGAGTTTGGAGGATTCAGAGGGTAACTTCCATAACTGTCATAGGAGTCACCTCATCGGGACCTGTGTTGAGATTCAAACAGTGTGACTCTTCAATCATGATTCTTGGTTGAAAGTGTGCTTCACTCTTGGTGAACCTACCTCGTCCCTCTTCAATGACGGACGAGGTTCACTGCTTGCTCGTCCTCCCATGGACGAGCGAAAGGAAGATGAAAGTGAACGATTAAGGACGAGTGTACCAACCACTCGTTCTCTGTTTTGTACATGCTATGGACGGCGCTATGGACGAGTGATTTGACTTGGTGTTTTTCTTGCACCATCAGTTGCCCCCTTGTCCATGTGTCGTCCAAGAAAATATAGTAATTTACTCCTCTGGATGGACGAGCTTTTCTAACGATCAAAGATGCCACGTGTCAGCCTCGTATTGGTGGTGTCGTTTCAAATGCCCAGGTTAATTCCCTATAAATAGGGGAATTCCTTCGATACCCTTCACATTCCTGCAATTTTCCTCCTTGTCCTTCCTCGTCCTAGATCTTCGTCTAGAAGCTTCTCACGTCCATAGCTTCCCTTCGTCCTAGATCCAGGTATTTCTCTTCTTCTCGTCCTTAGTTTTTTTTGTTAAGATGGCCGAGGTTCTTATTTCCTCGTCTAGCGATAGTGTAGATGAGGCCATAGACGAGTACAATGATGAGAGTAGCTACAACAATTCTAGTAGCAGTAGTGATAGTAGTGGGGAGAACACCACGGACGAGGAATATGTTTCTGGCGTCCCTGGGCTTCCTATAGAGGTTGTACAGGAGCAGCTTAGGAAGGCCTCAGGGTCTCAAGCTGGTACCTCGTCCACTGCCCCTCCTTCTGGTCCTTTGGACGAGGAGGAGGTAACTGTTTATAGTTGTGCCATAGATATCCCTTCTAGGACAGACGAGCAAAGATTAAAAAATCTTAGGGAGTGGTACCAAATTCCAGACGAGTTTAACCCTAGGTTGCCCGTCCGAGGGGAATGGTGTTGCAACCCTTACCTTGGGATAGGCGTCTATGAGGCTTATCTTTTAGGGGGTTTGAGATTTCCTTTAAACGCCTTTACTAGAGAGTTGTTAATTAAGTTAGGTTTAGGGATATGCCAATTCAACCCAAATGCATGGAGGTTAATCATCTCAATGCAAATTCTGTGGGGTGAAGTATTTGGAAAGAACCGTCCTCTCACTGTGGACGAGTTCCTGTATTGTTACAAACCTTCAGAGATACATCAATCCCCTGGCTTTCATCAATTCACAGCCAGGGGTAGAGATTGTAGATTGATCAAGTCCCTGGCCTCGTCTGACAGAAGATGGAAGACGGAATTCTTCTTCGTCTCCGGCTTCTGGGCTGGAAATCCTGTAGACGTTGGCCGGGACACGTTTGGTCGTTATACCGGGGACCTAGGAAACCTTCGTCCTGAGGGTAAGTTGCTCCCCTTTTTCTTTTGATTTTCCCTTTTTTTTTTTTTTTTAGCATTAATGATTAAATTATTAAGAAAATTTCTACTTGTTCCATTTCAGCTGTTAAACGACCGTCTTTGAGCAAATTCCACCGTGACCGCGTCCACAGGGCTCGTCTACACGCGGATAGGGACTTCCATTCTTTGGTCTCGCTCAGACGACTTGCCAAGTGGAGTTTGGGCCCTAACCCATCTGACGTAGCAATTGCACACGAGGTCACAGTAAGAAGAAGTAAGTCCCAAGTTCTAAGTGTCCATGTACATTTACTAAGTATTTTCACCCTTCCTTTCTTCTCTTGTTTTTTTTAAAGGAATGGCAACAATGAAGGGAACAAGGGAAAAGAGGTGGCTGCTGAGGGGGACCGTCTTGAGATTGAAACTCAAGCTCGTCCTGTGACTGGGGAAAAAAGGAAGACGTTGCCAAAGGGCTTGGACTTGGGAAATCTCCCCAGTCGAAGAGGCAAAAAGTCCAAGTCCAGCTCGTCCCAGGTAGTTAAGCCCACCCTTCCTTCATCCTAGCAGCCTGTACCTATATTTGACGTGGACTCGTCCATTCCAACTGAGAGCACTCCATCCCAAACCACTCCGTCCAAGTCTACTCCGTCCAAGACTGTGTCAACCCCGTTTCAGCCTTCTAAAATGGTCCCTTTGAATATTATTGAAAACGAGGACCTGGCTTGGGAACGTTTTAAGAAGGCTATGACCGACGAAGATATAAATGTCTGCTATGATATGTCCCTTAAGGAATTTGAACACTCTGGTGTTCACGACCTTTTCAAGGTAACACTCATACCTCATCTTGACCAACTATTCTCACTTTCCTTCTTCGTATCTCTTTTTTAACTTTTATTTGTAGTTGTGTTTTTTCCCCCCTTTTTTTTGTAGGGCATGTCAAAGTTTATAGCGGCGTCTAGGCAGGCCACAGGGTTGGACAAGACGAGGATCCTATTGGAGACGAGGATCGAGGATTTGAAAAAGGAGGCGAAACAATGGGCTGAAGTGGCTGCCAAAACTACGGAGGAGGTGAAGGAGTTGAAGACTTTGGTTGAGGAGTCAAAAGCCAGTGCTGCGGAGAAGGACGCTCGTCTTGAGGAGCTGAAGAAAAAGAATGATGAATATGGCACTCTCCTCTCCAAAGCGAAGGAAGACGCAGTGGCTGAATTTAAGGTGTCCAAACAATATACTGATGTTTTGGACACTAATTACGCAGCAGGGTTTGAAGATTTCAGAATGGAGGCTATGGAAAAGTTCCCTAGCGTAGACTTCAGCCCCATTTTACTTAATCTGAGTGCTGCTGCCACTAGTTCTCTCCTTCAGACTGGCTTTGATGACGTCAATGTTGAAGACGATGCTACAACCTTGCCTCCTCAGGACGCCTCCAATGTCACTCCCTCTACATAAGATTTTTTTTTTTTTTTTTGGTATTTTGATTTGGTCCGTTTTGAGACCTTTCTATGTAATTTCAATACATTTACTTCGTCCAAGGTTTTAGGACGAGGTTTTAAACAATCATTTCAGTTTATTTACCAAGGGTTTTTTGGACGTATGATATCCACCCTTGGCTTAATGAATGTCGTTTTTCTTTTGTATATGTACGGACGAGTTTTACATGTATATATTTTTTTTACTTAACTTCGTCCATATTTTACATATGTTCATCTACCAATTTCATTTGAATTTCAAATGTAATTCGTCCATGTGAAAAGGTAATAATCAACATTACTCGTCCATGGACTTGTTGAGAGATGATAAAGATTAACATTACTCGTCCATGGACTTGTTGAGAAATGATAAAGGTGAGCATTACTCGTCCATGGACTTGGCTGATCTTCATGTTTATGAAGTGAAGGCCTTACATTTTTCTCGTCCATGGACTGGATTGTTTTAATAAAGGCCTTAAAAGATTGAAATACAGCCATGCATTTCTTCGTCCATGGCTTAACATGCACCCGTCTATGCGCTGTCTCGTCCACGGTATGATTAGGTATAATGTTTTACCTTGCCCATCCTATGGACGAGAATGCCTTGGACTTTGCAACTTGCTCTTAGGCATTAGTTTTACCCCGTCCTTCGATTTGGACGAGTGTGCCTTGATTTCGCTTTCTAGGAAAGCTTGAGATTACATCTCCGCGTCCAGAGAATTTTCTCGTCTTGAGCTTTTAAGCTTTTTTTTTTTTTTTTTCAAGAGTCAATATGAACAAGAATCGATGGAAAACATAAATTTACACAACATTATGTACATTCCACAAACATAGTTCATAACATAGATATTGTTCATAGACGAGGCATGCACTTTAGAGGCTAATGCCTTTATTAGAACAAATACAAACCAAACCATAATTTCGTCCATATGTTTAACATAACAAAGCCACACTGAAAACATATAAATAAACAAGTTTTTATGTAATCCCTGGGCTCGTCTAGAGTCATGCTCCCCTAGGCTGGCAATTTACTGATAGTATCTCCTCAAGTGCTCCACATTCCAAGGATGCTCCAGCTTCCTCCCATCAAGGGCTTCCAAGTAATAGGATCCCTGCCTTTTGAAGTTTATAACTCTGTAGGGGCCTTCCCAGTTAGGTCCCAGCTTCCCATGAGCTGGGTTCTTTGTTGCTAAGGAAACCCTTTTCAGGACGAGGTCCCCTATGTTGAATCGCCTTGGCTTTACCATTGCGTCATATTGCCTCGCCATCAGGTTTTTATACCTCGCCATCCTTTGTTCAGCATCCATCCTTACCTCGTCTATCAAATCGAGGTTCACACAGAGTTGCTCCTCATTAGCTTCATCCTGATAGGTTGCCACCCTGTGACTGGCCATGTGCACTTCTGCAGGTATGACTGCTTCAGTTCCATAGGCTAGTTTAAAAGGAGTTTCTCCTGTGGGGGTTCTCGCTGTGGTCCTATATGCCCAAAGAACACCTGGTAGCTCATCTGGCCATACTCCCTTTGCCCCCTCAAGCCGAGTCTTGATTATCTTTAACAAGGATCGGTTTGCAACTTCAGCCTGTCCATTAGCTTGCGGGTGGGCTGGCGAGGAGTAATGATTTTGAATCCCAAAGTGTAGGCAAAAATCTTTGAACAATGCATTGTCAAATTGTCGTCCGTTGTCAGATATCAGCACCCTGGGCACCCCAAACCTGCACACAATGTTCTTCCATACGAAGTTTTTGACGTTCTGTTGTGTGATGTTAGCTAAGGGTTCTGCTTCTACCCACTTGGTAAAATAATCAATTCCAACGACGAGGAACTTCATTTGCCTTACACCTAGTGGAAAAGGATCCAGGATGTCTAGTCCCCACTGCGCAAAAGGCCATGGGGCCGTCATTGGAGTTAAATACTCTGATGGTTGCCGGGGGACGTTGCTAAACCTTTGGCATTGATCGCAGGCCTTGATGTAGGCCTTAGCATCAGCTTGCATGTTTGGCCAATAATATCCTGCACGGACAACTTTGTGGATGAGTGACCTGGCTCCTGAGTGGTTTCCACAGGCTCCTTCATGAATTTCTCTCAATATATAGTTTGATTCGTCTGGAGCCAAACACCTGAGATATGGCTGGGAAAAATCTCGTTTGTAGAGAACCTCGTCCAGAAGAACGTACCTGGCTGCTCTTACCCTCAACTTCCTTGCCTCATCTTTTTCTCCTGGAAGTCGTCCGTCTCTTAAGTATGACACGATTGGGGCCATCCAATTTCCTCTACTTTCCACCTGCTGTACTTCTGGGATGTCTATACTTGGTATGTATTGAATCTCATCGAACTTATCCGCGGCTTCATTCGCCGAGGCTTCTTTTGCTAAGGTGTCAGCTTCCACGTTCTCCTCCCTTGGGATTTGAACGAAGTTGGCGTCCTCAAACTTTTTTATAAGGCGCGTTACCCTGTTAAGGTATTTCCTCATTCGTTCTTCCTTAGCCTCATACATCCCATTCACTTGGCCCATGATTAATTGGGAATCTCCCAAGATGATGAGTGACTTCGCTGCTAAAGACTTAGCCAATTCCAGCCCTTTAAGAAGAGCTTCATACTCAACTTCGTTATTAGTTGTCTGGTACTGCAAACGAACTCTGTGCCTCAGTTTGTCCCCCTCTGGAGATTGTAACACCACACCTACTCCTCCTGCTTACAGTGTAGACGAGCCATCCACGTGGACGACCCACTTGCTCTTTTCCACTTCACCTTCATCATCACAGCTTAATGTAAACTCAGCAATGAAATCTGCCAGAGCTTGAGCTTTTATGGCATGTCTTGGTTGGTACTTTATATCAAACTCACTGAGCTCGACGGCCCATTGAATCAGACGTCCTGCAGCCTCTAATTTGTTCATTGCCTTCTTGAGTGGATGATCTGTCATGACGTTAATGATGTGAGCCTGAAAATAATGTCTTAGTTTTCTGGAGGCTGTTATCAATGCAAAAGCCAATTTCTCCATTAACGGGTATCGTTCCTCTGCTCCCCTCAATGCTTTGCTGGTATAGTATACAGGTCTTTGTACCTTGCCCTCTTCCCTCACTAGAGCTGAACTCACTGCGTGCGGGGTGACTGCCAAATATAAGTACAGCTCTTCTCCTTGCACGGACGGGCTTAACAACGGGGCTTTGGTGAGATATATCTTCAAGTCTTCAAAAGCTTTCTGACATTCGTCGGTCCATTCAAATGCTTTTTTAAGAACCTTAAAAAATGGCAAACATTTGTCAGTAGCTTTAGAAACAAACCTGTTGAGGGCGGCAACTCGTCCGGTGAGGGACTGGACTTCTTTAACATTGCTCGGAGGCTTCATATCCAATATTGCTCGAATTTTATCAGGGTTTGCTTCGATTCCTCTGTAGGAGACCATAAATCCTAAAAATTTCCCTGATGATACTCCAAAAACACATTTGTTAGGGTTCAACTTCATGTGATACTGCTTCAGTGTGTCGAATGTTTCCTGCAGGTCGTCCAAATGCCTCTCCTCGTCTTGAGTTTTCACCAACATATCATCTATATAGACTTCCATATTCCGCCCGATCTGTGGACGAAACATGTGATTGACCAGTCGTTGGTATGTTGCTCCAGCATTTTTCAGACCGAAAGGCATCACTTCATAACAAAATAGTCCCTGGTTGGTGATGAATGACGTCTTCTCTTGGTCTGCTTCATCCATCCTGATCTGATTATAACCAGAGAAAGCATCCAGGAAACTGAGCAACTTGTGGCCGGCAGTAGAATCTACCAATTGATCAATGCGCGGCAACGGGTAACTGTCCTTGGGGCAAGCTTTGTTTAAGTCTGTGAAATCAACACACATTCTCCACTTGCCGTTCGCCTTCTTGACCATGACCACATTGGCTAACCAGTCAGGATAGTATACCTTTCGAATGAATTTTGCCACAATTAACTTCTGAACTTCCTCCTTAACAGCATTATCTCTCTCAGGGGCGAACACCCTCTTCTTTTGTCGCACTGGCTTGGAGGAAGGGCAAACACTCAGACGGTGGGTAATGACGCTAGGATCTATACCCGGCATGTCTTCGTGACCCCAAGCAAACACATCCCTGTTTCTTATTAAAAAACAAGTGAGGTCCTTCTTAATCTTCGCTTCCAGATCTGCTCCAACCCTGGTACACCTCTCAGGGTTATTTTCATCTAAGGGAATATCTTCCAATGCTTCTATGGGCTCTGCCACAATTCTCCCTTCTTCGATACTTATTGCTTGAACTTGCTCGTCTGTAGCCAACATGGCCAGATAACACTCTCTTGCTGCTAGTTGGTCTCCCTGTACTTGCCCTACCCCATGCTCTGTCGGGAACTTCACTGACAGGTGGTATGTAGATGTAACTGCCTTCCACCCGTTTAGGGTCGGCCTTCCAATTATGGCATTGTACGAGGACGAGCAATCTACTACTAGGAAACTCACATCGGTAGTCAAGTGTCGTGGGTATGCTCCCACCACCACTGGCAATGTAACAGTACCTACAGGCTGTACCTTCATTCCTCCAAAACCTACTAAAGGCGAGTGTACTGGACGAAGCTGATCTCGTCCAACCCTCATCTGCTGAAAGGCAGGATAATACAGAATGTCTGCTGAACTTCCATTGTCTACCAGCACTCTTCTGGTTGTGTAATCAGCAATAAGCAAGGTGATAACAATAGCGTCATCGTGAGGATGGTGGATTCTCTCAGCTTCCTCGTCCGTGAAGGTCATCGCCTGCTCGTCCATGGGCTTAGCCCTCGGTGACCGTCCAGAAAGTTGGACGCTCTGCACTTCCTTCAGGTATGCCTTCTTTGTTTTGGACGATTGTCCAGTTATACTTCCCCCCATGATGACTTTTATTTCTCCGAGCGGCGGTCGCGATGATTCCTCCACCTTCCCCTTCAATTTCTCGTCCTTATGATCTCGTCCAAGGAAATTTCTCAGCTTCCCTTGCCTAATAAGATTCTCTATCTGCTGCTTCAAATCAAAGCACTCGTCCGTATCATGGCCATGGTCTCTATGGAAGCGACAGTACTTGTTTCTATTGCGCTTGTTGGGATCTCCCTTCAACTTCTCCGGCCACTTTAAGGAAGGCTCGTCCTTGATTTGCATAAGGACTTGCTCGAGTGGCACATTCAAAGGGGTGTACTGTTGATTCCGCGCTGAAGGGCCTGCTTTCTTCTCTCGGTCTTTCTTATCTTCTGTTCGTCCCTTCTTGGGACGAGGGCCTTGTTCCGACTGGCGCATTGAGTTGGCTTCCACTCTCTCAACTCTCTTCCTCTTCTTGGCTATGATAGCATCCTCCACGTTCATAAAGTTCTGGGCTGAATGAACGAGTTCAGCCATGGTCTGAGGCGCCTGTTCATATAACTTGTGAATAAACAGGTCAGAGTGAACACCATTGTGGAATGCCGCTAGGAGGAGCTTATCATCCACCTCGTCCACTGCCAAGGCGTCCCTGTTGAACCGCGTGATGAAGGACCTCAAACTCTCATTTTCTCCTTGCTCTATGGTTAGCAAGCTAGACGAATAGCGTTTATGCCTCTGCCCACCAATAAAATTGTTAACGAACAACTTGCTTAACTCCTCGAAGGACGTCACTGTATTGGGAGGTATTTTGTTGAACCACACTCGTGCGGGCCCTTTGAGGATGGTGGGGAAGGCTCTACACATTATCTCATCAGGAACTCCTTGGAGGTGCATGGTAGTCTTGAAAGTGGCAATATGGTCAAAAGGGTCTCGTGTTCCATCATACGAGTCCAAGGAAGGCATTCTGAATTTCGGAGGCAAGGGATGGCTATTGATAGAGGCTGTGAAGGGAGAGTCTGTTCGGTGAACTAGGTCTTCCACGGGGTTAGTCCTCCTCATGTTTTCCCTCATCTCATCCATAACTTTCCTTATCTGATCTACTTCCTTTTCCAAGTGTGGTACCCTTCTGGGAATGGTACCCCTTGATTGGCTCTCCAGTTCTGCATGTCTTCCATCCCCTTGACTCTGTCCAGGGTCCTCTCCATAGGCCTCATGCCGTTGGCTCTTAAGGGAAATCTCCCTTCTCAATTCTTGGTTCTGGCGAGTCAACTCTGCCATAGCGGCAGCCATTGCTTGCATGTGCTGGCCAGGAGGGGGTTGCATGGCTGGTGCAGATTGTTGGGCACGATGGGGGTTGCTGGAAGCGTCTCTACTCTCTTGGGGGCCTGGACTGGTAACCCTTGATCTGGTCCGGACCATTTCAGCCCTTTGTCTGAGAAAGAAATCACGAACTCAACAAGTGAAGTTTAAACGTGACAAACAATTCTTTCCCACAGACGGCGCCAACTGATAGGTTCTAAGAGATCAGTGGGCTGAAAAGTCTTTCGGGTGCTGCTGATCTTGAAGGCCAGGTCCTAAAAACACCAAATTCAATCAGAGATAGACCGGTGGAGGCCGGTCTAGGGTCCTCCGATGGTAAAGTTAGTGATTTGAAGTAGAAAGAAGAGACTTCCAAGTACTTCAATAATTTTATATCTAGAATTCTAAAAGAGAGAAAAAGGTCCCCTTACCTCTGCGTAGAATGGTCTTTATATAGTGATCAGAAATCAGTTATCTTTCCAATCGTCGTAGAGTTTGGAGGATTCAAAGGGTAACTTCCATAACTGTCATAGGAGTCACCTCATCGGGATTGGTGTTGAGATTCAAACAGTGTGACTCTTCAATCATGATTCTTGGTTGGAAGTGAGCTTCACTCTTGGTGAACCTACCTCGTCCCTCTTCAATGACGGACGAGGTTCACTGCTTGCTCGTCCTCCCATGGACGAGCGAATGGAGGATGAAAGTGAACGATTAAGGACGAGTGTACCAACCACTCGTTCTCCGTTTTGTACATGCTATGGACGGCGCTATGGACGAGTGATTTGACTTGGTGTTTTTCTTGCACCATCAATATCATCATTTGGTTTTTTTTTGGGTGGGTCAGCTGGATCATTATTTGCGCCTGTGGATGGTTTTGTATCAAATACTTCAAATGTGTTTTTGTCAGAAGTCTGATCTAGAGCTTCCTTGATTTCATCATTTTACAGTGATTCCTAAAACACAATATGTGGTTTAAAACATAATATTTGGATAAGCAAATAGGCTTAAGTTTTTAATAGTTGACAGCTTACTGTTGTGATATGATCAAGTTTCATTGCCGTTTCGTCATTTGAAATGTTGTCAAACACCTTTTCAATTGTATATAATTCCCATCCTTCCTTCCAATTATAGTCGTTAAGCTTTAGTTGGAACACAAATGTTTTTCCAATGAGTTTCTCTATTTCATTTGGTAGGATGGAATTTGCATTCATCTGATAAAATATTAAATGTAATTTTGTATATTCTTTTCAAATTAAACGAAAGATTATATATGCTAATTGTATGCTCTTACAGTTGCATATTTGTTTGATAGTTCTCTTTCTGTTGTGTGAAGTAATTTTTCAGCTTCCTTGTCAAACAAAATAAATACGGCACGCTCTGTTCCATCATCAATGTTGAGTTGAATTCTATACCTGCATTATAAATATATAATTTGTTTCATTTTTTTTTATAAATATATATTTTTTTTGTTTTATGTTTACATATATTGAATGATTCTAAAATTGGTAATTTATATTTTACCTTGGAATTGGAAAATTAGAGTTACTTTTGCAATGGCTGCACCAAAAATCATTTTCAGATTTAACTTTTTTGTTGCACTTTGCGCATCCGATATAGTACCATCCAAAGTTTTTTTCAATATTTTCAATTGTTGCAAGGCATGTGAAGACATTTTCCTACAATATAAAAGAAAAAGAAAAAAAAGAAATGTATTTAGTGTTTAGCTTATTGAGAACTAAATATATTATTGGTCTAACGTTATTGGGAAAAAATGTTGATTACCCGATCATCTGACGTCCATTCCAAGGATGTTATTTGCTTGATTGTTCTTCTATTTTGTGTGATTCTTTTTTCAACTGATATTTCTTGCTTGAATTGTAGAGGAATGCCTTCAATTTCAGTCTTTTCCACATTTCTTTGATGGTAGAAGATTTAAATCAAAACATAGCGAATAATTATTTGATATGAAGATTGTATTGTACTAAATAAAAGTATCAAGATTATTTTTAAAATAATAAATTAGAATAAAAGTATGGTATGGAAAATCTAAATACCTATCAATCAATGTTGCAGTTTCAGGTATTTCTAAATTGATGTACACTTTTGTTGCACTTGTAGATGACAAATAGTGTTCTCCTGTATTTAATAAAAATATATATGTTAATTATGTAAAAGAAAAGATATGTTTAAAAGAAGTTATTACCTCTAAATGTTTTCACAATAGTAGATGTCACTATTATGACAAAGGGTCCTGGATTGTTGGTGTAAAAATTGTCCTCAATTTCATTTGATGTTGGTCCCTAGAGAGTAATTCTTATTTTGATTTCTCTGTGGCAAACAAATATATAAGTGATAAAGAGTTTGAAGTAGTATTATGAAATGAATCCATATGTACATGCGAAAGCTTACTTTGGATTCATGATATCTATATTTCTCATTGGGACAGTAGATCCTTGAACATGAACATTTTCTAGTGGTCCAACACCAACTATTTTTCCAATGATGTCTGCAGCAAATAAAGTTGATTAAGTAATTTGAAACATAATTATTTGAAAATAAATTTGAGACTTTTTAGGCTACCTGTCAATTGTTTGTTATTGTCAAAGCGATCCACAATTGTTCTGTAATCAACAAATTCAAATTTATGCTGAGAGATAGTAATTTCAGCCTTTTTTAGCTCCTCAATAACTGTTGTATGTAGAAAGTTTATTTTCTTGTCTTTACTTATAGGCCGATAGCTATCTTTTTCCTTGTAAGTATCTACTCGAAAATTGGACAGTGAATATAATTGTCCTTCTCATAGTTGTGCCCGAAACTTCTTAACATTGTTTTTTTGAATTGTCGCGTGTATTGTGTCATCCTGGTACTTAAATAAGTAATTTGTTAGTGACAATTTTAGTTTTAAGATGCGAGTCGTGTAAAGAAAATATGACAAAATAGATTCTCAATTCAAATCTAACATCTATAAGAACCATGTCCAAACTGATTAGTTCAAGATTTTTTTGGTTGACAGCTTCCCACATTCTAGAAAGTCTAACTCTTACTTTCCAATTCTCATTTTTATCTGAAAGTTGCTTGATGAGATTGTAACTCATTTTAGGAACTGATAATACAGTCATTAGTTGGACCCAATTGAGTTGAACTATTATTAGAATGGAAATAGACTAATAAAATTGAACGATTTATATAACTAAGCATATCTTAAATTTCCAATGATCTTTATTCATCTTATGAAACAGAAATAAATAGTTTTGAGATGTAGTATACATACCTTGTACATAAGGGAAATTTATCTTTCCAATATCTTGTAGCTGGAAACTCTGTCTCTATTGTTGTAAAGTACGTTCTCTTGGTAGTTGTAATTTGTATGGTATGGTTATCAAATAGAAATAGATTATCATGAATGTCTTAAATAGTTATAGATGTGGTTATGTTAGTGGTATGTGAAAGGTTCCCGCTCCCTTCTAATGCTTCAAGGGAATATGAAGGCATTTATTTATTTTTGTCTCAATCGAATAATGATTTGGTTGTAACGGAAGTAATAATGGCCTTACTTTTTAAATATAATGTATTTAGTGGTTAGGTCAATTAATTGATACTAGGGTGAAATCTAAAGTTGATTTGCGCAAAAAGGAGATATAATATTATAATATATATGGTGCTCTTGCCTTTTTGAATATGGTTTTTGAGTCATTGGTTAATTAGGTGGGTTTTTCTTTAGGAATTTTGTTCTGCTACTGAGGGTTAGTGTTACGGATCTTCCAATCAACATGAGGACATATAAACAAATTTTTTGTTTTGAATATGGTTTTTGAGTCATTGGTTAATTAGGTGGGTTTTTCTTTTGGAATTTTGTTCTGCTACTGAAGGTTAGTGTTACGGATCTTCCAATCAACATGAGGACATATAAACAAATTTTTAACAAAAAATTTGTGACTTTTTAAAGAATAGAAAAAAGAACTGCCATAATTATTTTCTTCATAATTTTATTGTTTAGTTATAAATATGTAAATTAAAGCATAAGAATACATAAATGCGAAGTTAAATGTAAATTTAAAACCATCCATGATGAATATGTATAGACAATTTTTGAAGTTTTTAATTTTGTATGAATTATTATTTAATTGTCTAGTTATGAATGTCTGAATTAAGTAGATGAACTTTTTAAATATAAAAATGAAATACATGAATATTTAAAATCATCTTACACGTTATTCTTACAACCAAAGAAGGTGCCATTTCAATCATTAGTTTACTACATGACTAGTGGTCTTTGTATGTGGCATAAGAGATTCTCCCTTCTCCTTATCATTTGTTTTTGAGACCCTAGTAACATTATTTTTTAATATAAGTGCCTAATGTTTTGTCTAATAAAGCGTTGTCATAGGAACAGGAAAAAAAATATTAAATATAAATCAGGAAAATTGTGAAAGCGATAAAAAGATATTTCGTCAATTTTAAAACAACGGTTGAATGGAAATTAGAATTGTGGGAATTGGCCATTTGTTATGTTAGTTATTTAGATGTAGAATTTTTTGTAGTTTCTATGAAAATTTAAAACTATTCATGCTTTCAATTATTACCAATTATTAATCAAACGAAAACCACAAACTTGATACTTAATTCCCTATTATTCATTTCTATTTAATTCATGAATTTGTCATTTGGGAGTCATTAAGCAAAATTAAAGTCATATTTGTTATGGGTCGATGCAATAGCAAAGCAAACCGAAACCATTAAAAAAAAAAAACAAAAAAACAAAAAATTTGTGACTTTTTAAAGAGTTGAAAAAAGAACTGCTGTAATTATTTTCTTCATAATTTTCATTGTTTAGTTATTAGTATGTAAATTAAATCATAAGAATACATAAATGCAAAGTTAAATGTAAATTTAAAACCATCCATGATGAATATGTATAGACAATTTTTGTAGTTTTTAATTTTGTATGAATTATTATTTAATTGTCTAGTTATTAATGTCTAAATTAAGTAGATGAACTTGTTAAATATAAAAATGAAATACATGAATATGTAAAATCCTCTCACACGTTATTCTTACAACCAAAGAAGGTGCCATTTCACTTATTGGTTTACTACATGACTGATGGTCTTGGTATGTGGCATAAGAGATTCTTCCTTCCCTTTATATTTTTTTTTTGAGACCGTAGCAAATTTTTTTTTTTTAATATAAGTGCCTAATGTTTTGTCTAATAATAAAGTGTCGTCATAGGAACAAATATTTTGTCAATTTTAAAACAACAGTTGAATGGGAATTAAATATTTGTGGGAATGGACCATTTGTTATGCTAGTTATTTAGGTGTAGAATTTTTTGTAGGTTCTATGAAAATTTAAAACTATTCATGCTTTCAATTATTACCAATTATTGATCAAATGAAAACAACAAACTTGATACTTAATTCCCTATTATTTATTTCTATTTAATTCATGAATTCATCATTTTCAAGCTTTATGGGTTTTTTTTTTTTTTTTTTAGCTGAACTGAAAAGGCTTTGGATTGGGTTTGATAGTGGAACTAAATAAATATATTATAAGGTGATAGTGGATGTAAATAAATAAGTAGTGGGTTGGATTTATTATAGGGTGATAGTGGAAGTAAATAAATAAGGAGTGAGCTGCATTTATAGGGTTGAAAATTGTAAAAACCATTTTAAAATTGTGGGACAAATTATATATATATATATTAAGAATGATGTGGCAGCTGATGTGGCGTAATGTGAGAGCAGCAGCATTAAACGTTACGCTTAATGGTAGAAACCAAAAGATAATATAAAAATTATTTTAGCACACGAAAAGATAATATAATCTCAATTTTATAATAACATTTTCATTTTCATTTTATAAAAAATATTTTATCATAGCCTTTTCATTTTATTTATAATTAAGATTTAGAAATACTTGAAGAAACAATGTAGCTGAAAAATATGTAAATTAAAAGGTAATTTGTAAGCAATTGATGGGTAAAACAGTAATTAAAATGGTAATAGGTGTCCACATCATTGAACATGAAAAACCTTTTTTTTTTTCTTTTTTTTTATGAATGAACACAAAAACTTACAAGCAAATACACACTCAAACACTCAAAAAAAAAAAGGGGAAATTTATGTCATCTATCTATATTGTGTTCTTGCTTGGTAAGTAGGTTCACAGAAGTATAAAGAATACCATTTTTGTAAGACTATTTGGAGACCCAAAAACTTAAACTTAAACTAAAATAGTTTTATTTACCAAACTATTTTTTTTAATCTCCCCCCGTTCTTGTTTTTAATCTACCTTTCTTTTTACTAAATTATTTTACAATTGTATTAAAACACAGAAAGTATTTTTGTTCAAGCAATGGAAAATTAGTGAGAGTGATTTTTTATTTATTTTATTTATTTTTTATGTTTCATCATCTAAGAAATATTAATGTTGGAACAAAAAGGGAAAATCCTGAAAACATTAGAATCAATAAAACAGCAAACTGGTAGAATTGTTACAAATTTTTTCCCATTAGTTTCATTTCTCAATGTATCAGCAAAATATCTCACTTTTAAAAAAACTAATGCATGTACTTGCCAAGACATGTCTACAGCTTCCAAATTTGCACCTCTGGAAGCCCCGCAAAGTTTTCCTCTATCAAACTTTGGTTACCCATTTCCTCTACTGTCTTCACCTAAAAGAATGAAAGCATTAGAGAGGAAAAGTGTAGAGAGTATGGGTAAGCATATCAAACTGATCTTCTTAACCCATCTTGGTCTTCCAACTTAATTTTAGCTTAAAAATTTCCAAAAATAAGATATTATAATCTATAATTTTTTCAAGTTAAGTTAACATAAATGAGTATAATATTATTGAATAAATGATAGGAGAGGTGGGTACAAACCTGGAGAAGGAATTCTATTATTTGTAGTATCAAAGATTAAGAAAGGCCTGTGAATACTTCTTTGTAGACAATATTTTTTGTATTCGACTCTTCTTTGATTTCATTGTTGATGATGAGGAACTTTAGGCCATTTCTACTTGTAACTCTAGATACTGCAACATATAATTGTCCATGGCTGAAAACTGGATTTGGGAGATAGACACCAACATGTTTCAGAGATTGACCTTGGCTCTTATTAATTGTCATTGCAAAACATACTGAAATTGGGAACTGTCGTCTCTTCAAGAGGAATGGCCATTTTGACTCACTTGGAGACAATGTGATTCTTGGAATAAAAACATGTGCTCCAATATTGGTACCAGTAATGATCTTTGCTTCTATGACCTATGTACCCAATTTAGTAATAACCAATCTTATTCCATTACAAAGACCTGCATTTTGGTTTAGATTTCGAAGCAACATGATAGGCAAGCCTAATTTCAACTTTAATTTATGATTTGGCAATCCAGGAAATCTTAATGTGTTCAAGAATTCAGCAGGATACAAAACATCTTGGTCAGCAATATTTGAGGAAGCTTTGCATATGGAATTTGAACTTAAATATGTTTGCTCTTCACCATGTAAACATGATACAACATAATCATTAAGTTCTTCAACAACTTCATTAGTTGGTGCATGTATTGCTCTCTCTTGTAAGTAACTATGATCTGTGATTTTCATTTGTAAATCAAGATATGTGCTTCTTACAATATCTTCCATTGGATTTTTAGTATGTTTTATAATTAAGTCAGTTGGAATAGTAATTGAATTCTCTCCATCTCCTTCGCCCATTTCACCATTTCCAATCTTCAAAATCCACTCACTAAAATTCATCATTGATGCATATTCTGAATTGTTTAATATATTCTGCAGAAGCCTCATATTTGTGTGTAATTTGAAAACTTGACATTCTTTCCATAGATATGATTTGTTAATTGTAGAATGCACAATATCTTCTCTTCTGCCTTTTTTGACAACCGGTAGTATTTGTCAAAAATCTCCCCTTAATACCACAACCTTTCCTCCAAATGGTTTGTTAGCACAATTAGGATTTTGGATACGTAAAATATCACGGAGAGAGCGATCAAGTGCCTCTAAACAATTTCTATGTGCCATAGGTGCCTCATCCCATAAAATAACACTTGTTTTCAACAGAAGTTTAGCTACTTGCATTCCTTGCTTAATTTCACAGGTAGATTCATCAAAAATATTAATTGGTATATGAAATCGTGAGTGAGCAGTTCTACCTCCAGGGAGTAACAAAGCAGCAATTCCTGATGTTACAGTAGCAAGAGCAATTTTTTCCTGGGATCTGACAGTAGCCAAAATTGCCTTGTAAAGATGAGTCTTCCCAGTTCCACCATGGGTGTAGACAAAAAAAAATCCACAGGTTTCATTATTGATAGCTTGCATTACTGAATCATAAATTTTTTTTTGTCAGTATTCAAACCAGCAAGAAGAACTTCATGTTCTTTTTTTAAGGCTAAGATGTCATATGACATTTCTTCTTGAATCAGCCTATTTTTACTCTTTTGAATCAAATTCATATCAGGTTGTGGCATTTGTGGATAGTCTCCAAGAGATCTCCCAAATTGCTGAAGTAATTTTTCAATTTCATATAAGGCATAATTTTTCAACTGTGTTTCTAACAATTTAAGCTCATCAAATTGCAAGATACACCTTTGAATATGAAGTATGTCTTCTAAGAATATTTTCCAATGTGATTTCCATAGATTGGATGGGTCAGCTACTTCGCAAAGCATCAAAATAGTCACAAACAATTCACGTAGTTGTTTTCCAGAAGCCCAGTTGGATGCTTCCAATATAGCATCATGCCATTCCTTGTCATTATCAAGAAGCCCAAGTGCATAACATGCCTCCTGATATGTTTCATACACAATACCATTTATTGTTCTAATTTCAGCAAAATTTCTAGGACCCTTAACAATGTTAAGCAGCACTCTCAAATAATACTGCTCACCACTTGAAGGATGTGCAAAATAAATCCTCCCAATACATTTTCCATTTTTTCCTCCATTGTTGAACATTGCTATGCCAGACCCATTTTGTAGGGAAATCAGTATATGTCAACTCTCTAGCATCTTCAAAAGAATTATTAGCCTTCATCCATTCTGTGAACATGGTATTTTCAATTCCAGGACGATGAACTAATTGCCTCAGATTAATTGACTTTGGAAATGTTACGGTATTCTTTTTTTCTAAATGAAAATTTAACCTCTCAACAGCTAGGTTTCGATATTGAATTTTAAATTCAAATATCCTCCAACACGCTTCAGATGCTGAAATATACCTACAATCCAAATAGTCTTTTGTTTCATCAACAACAATTTCAGAATTATCACCACCATTTGTTGAAGGATTTTCTTGTAAAACAATAGTCGCTCTATCTAATCCTTTGTTTATATACTTAAACAAATACTTGATTGATCGAGACCGGTTGCACCACTCAACATTTATGTGTGATTGGTATTTGACCAGGAGGTCTATGTTGTAAGGAACAACATACTGGTTATCCAAAAGTATTCCATTTTTTTCTATAGTTTGTCCATCGTTTCTTCTTCGATAATTTGGAAAACCATCATCATCAATAGTTGTTTCAGCATAAAAGCTTTTTGGAAAATGCTTTGAACATTTACCATTAATCATGCGAGGAGATGTCATGTTAGCAAGTCCACATGGTCCGTGCATCATATATAGTTTCACAGCTTCATAAGCTACTGGGTCTGTACATGAATTTGGTATTTCAGCTTTGATTATACTATCAATATGTGCAGGAGTTGGGCATTTGTCTTTAGGATGAAGGAAAAGAAGAATATGTGCATGTGGCAGGCCTCTTTTTTGGAATTCAACAGTATACACAACTGCAATTAATAATTTTAAACTTAAAAGTTAAGAAAAATATACAATCATTATACATACTTACAAGTTGATAGAAATTTGTATATAATTACATACCTGCAATTACTTTTCCAAAGTGCTTTCCATGGGTGAGATCATGCAATAGTTGATCCAACTTTATTTTGAACACTTTTGCTACAATATCAGGTTGGGCTTCAGCTTTCTGACCAGGAATAGAGTCCAAAAACAAACTAATTTCTGGCCACTTAGGATTGCAGGTGAAGGATATAAAAAGATTTGGATATCCAGCCCATCTGCATATTGCCATTGCATCTTGATAATTTTGTGCCATATATCTTGGACCACCTGTAAATGAAGAAGGCAATATCACACGTTTTCCAACTGTTGTTGCATCTGTATCTCCACCAAGTATGGCATCCATTAGACCACTTAAAATCTCTATTCTAAAGTCATTCTGATGGTCTCGAATATATCAAAGACGTGCTTCCTTAATACATGTGTATGCATCTACAATAAATTGCTGAAACAACCTCCTACCAAGTATCAATGTTTCCCCCTCATTAGCACGCTGTTGAAGTCTAAAAGCATAATATTCTCTCAAGGTAACAGCTCCTCTTTTCCTTACTTTCCCTTCACCATTACTTCTATAACTTATATTCTTCATGAAACCATCTTCGCCATATGGAAAAAGTAAAGGATATTGCAATGACATAAAACTTAGATGAAGCTCACTTATTTGTTGCAATCCTTACGATTTTTTTTCAACTATGATATCACGATTGGAGCTTTCAACATTAAAATCCCCAACAATAACAGCAGCAACCTCAGATGATGTAAGGAGGTTATATTGTCTTCCATTTGGATTGCATGTCCCAATCAAGCGAATTTTGACATTTCGCATTTCAGATTCAGTAAATCTGTCCCTTGCCATCCTAAATGCTTTCACCAATTCATTACAATTATCTAACATTTCCAATAATCCAACAACAATATCAGGATCTACTTCATTTTTCTTATACTTCTTGACCACTGCATCAATTCTATGTCCTATTTCATTATCTGTATCATAGATATAGAGTTGAGCGAATGTAGGTTTTTCTCCTTCAATAGGAAGCAGTGACCCAATCCTATGATAATTCTGGCCATTGAGACGAAAAACATATGGACCTGTACCATTATTTATAGACTTGTCTACTTTACCACCCAAAGAGGTAAAAGCAAACAATGAATTATACATCCTTATTCCCACTCGAAAATTGAACAACTTTTTCCCACCATTTAGATTGAGTAGTTTTGCTAGTAAAGCAGGTGGATTTTTCAAAAGAGGTAGATGGACAATGCCATTAGAACAACATAGACTAAATTTTGGATTTTTAGTCTTCCTTGATTTTATAGTCCTCTCTTCATACCAAACTTGTGCTCCACAATGTTCACATATATGAGTAGGAGGGCCAAAGTTCCAAGCTTCGGTGAATTTACCTAAAACAAACAAATATATTCAATGAAATAAAATTGATTTAAAATGAGAAATCCATTAAAACAAATAAAGCATGTTACCCAGATTCCCCTAAAGTGGCTTTACTTGATTGCATTTCTGAACTCTCACCAATAGTCATGCGTGAACTTCCTAAGATTATAATTGAATAATAAGTTAATATTGTAGTGTGGAATAAAAATTCAATAATTGAATAATAAGTTAATATTGCAATGTGGAATAATTTGGCATCCTAACAATTTTTTAAGATATATACATGCAGCATGTTAGTATGACATTTTATGTTTAATACGTTATTACTAAAATGACTATTACCTGGAGGAATTCGGTCTTTAGATACATTTATGGTGATATCACCATTTTCATTTAAAGTAGTGTCTATATAGATATTAGAATTTTTATGCGCAGTCTCACTATTATAATCATGTCGTCTCTTTTGAGTGCTCCTCACAAATGGATTGTCCTTCATATCTCTTGAATGGCCTAAAGAGTACTCAAATATAAGTAAATCCATAATTTATACACACACACACACACACACACACACACACACACATATATATATAATTGAAGACTTAAATAATATATAATAATAATAAAATGAATCTTTTTGAAAAACTTACCAACAATACGATGTGAAGGTGACATAATCATACATGAAGCAAATCCTCTTTCTACAGAAACCTCTCCTCTCAAAGCATCAACATTGTTGAAGTTAGCATCTACTAAATGACTTCTATTAGCTGCCTAGTAACTCATATTCATTTGCCTATCCAACACAGTACCCCTATTCAACTGTAAGTCAATAGAAATACGTTGAGTTGCAGGAGCATGAATATTGGTTGGATAATTGTGATTTCTCCTGGATGCAAGAATCATCCTTCTTCTCAATCGTGCATAATAAGAAGACTCCATAGTACCTACAAACCATCAGTTACTAACTGTCAATATAGTAAAAAATATTTTCAAATAAATGGTGGATAATTTGAACAACCTACACTACCAAAAATAATATGACAACAATTTTAGAAAAACATTTCATTTTAGTTACAATTGACATTTGGACATACCTGAAGAAAACTTCCAGCTTTTTAACTTGCAATTAGATAGATAATCCGCAATAATTTGGTAGACAATATGAACAGCCTACACAACCAAAAAATAATATAAAAATGATTTTAGCATACCAAAACAGAATATAAAAATATTTGACCATAGCCTTTTCATTTTATTTATAATTGAGAGTTGGACGTACTTGACAAAACAATCCAGCTTTTGAACATTTAATAGAAAATTTGTAATCAACTGGTACAAAATATGAACAATCTACACAACCAAAAGATAATATAAAAAATATTTTAGCCTTCTTTTTTGGGGTGCATTCATTTTGTTGTCATCTATTTATAGTGTCTTCCGAGTTAGTAAGTCCACGCATGTAACATGAAGGGCATTTTTATAAGACTATTTGGACATTCCAGCCTTTTATGCAAGTGCATTCAAAATGTAAATATAAATAAAATAATAAGCATTGTGGCTGCAAAACATAAATAAAAATTATGAGATATTTTTGCACCAGTCATGTTTTTCGATAGAAAATATCTTATCTCAAAATTTGAATATCATGTGGTTCTAGAGTATTTGGAACATATTTTATTTATAAAATTTCCCCAATTTCCCAACTTGTCTGGGTTTTAAATTCTTTTGTATCGTGGGAATGTAATTCAGTAAAATTTCATATTGAAAGATAGACACCATAGCTGCTGACGTGACTCGATAGTACCTACCAACCATCATTTATTAACCGTCATTATAGTAAAAGATCATTTGAAATAACTGGTGGATAACATGAACACCCTACCAATAATATGAGGACTATTTTAGCTAAGAATTGCATTTTAGAGAGACCTGAAGAAATATTCCAACTCGTGTAAACTTGTAATTTAATAGGTAATCCATTATGATTTGGTAGAAACCAAAAGATAATATAAAAATTATTTTAGCACATGAAAAGATAATATAATCTCAATTTTATAATAGCCTTTTCATTAATTGAGAGTTTGACATACTTTACGAAACAATCCAGCTGTTGAACTTGCGATTTAATAGATATTCTATAATCAATTGGTACAAAATATGAACAACCTACACAACCGAAAAATAAAAATAAAAAATATTTTAGCATAGCCTTTTCATTTTATAGTTGTTCAACTTGCAACTTAATACATATTCCGTAATCAACTGCTAGGAATAATTTAAAAAATATTTTAACTTGAAGAAACAATCCGGCTTAAAAACGTGTAAATTAACAGGTAACTTGTGAGGAACTGGTGATTAAAATAGTAATCAGAACGATAACAGGTGTCCACATCATTCAACACCAACACCTTTAATGTGATATTTTTGCACCATTCATGTTTTTCAATAGAAAATATCTAATCTCTAAACATATTACAATCTTGTCTAACAGTTATTTCAAAATCTGAACATCATGTGATTCCAAAGAATTTGGAATTTTCACTAAATTATTTTACAATCTCATATGACGATCATCTCAAAATTTGATTATCATGTGGTTCTAAAGTATTTGGAAAATTATTAATTTATAAAATTCCCCCAAGATAATCCATTATAATTTGGTAGAAACCAAAAGATAATATAAAAATTAGTTTAGCACAACAAAAAATAATACAACCTCGATTCTATAATAGCCTTTTCATTAATTGAGATTTGGACATACTGTATGAAACAATCTAGCTGTTGAACTTGCAATTTAATAGATAATTCGTAATCAACTGGTATAAAATATGAACAACCTACACGACTAAAAGAAAATATAAAAAATATTTTAGCATAGCCTTTTCATTTTATTTATAATTAAAAGTTACAAATACTTGAAGAAACAATCCAATTTTTGAACTAAACACCCTACACAACCAAAAGATAATATAAAATTATTCAAGCATACCAAAAGATAATATAAAAATATTTTAGCATAGCCTTTTCATTTTATTTATAATTGTGTGTTGGACATACTTGAAGAAACATTCCAACTTTATTTACAATGGAATTTCCCAGAAAAGCAACTCATTCAACAATGTCCTATTTTTTTTTTTTGGTTATTTTCTTTGGTTACACAAACTGTTCAGCCAAATGTGGAATTTCTCAGCAAAGCAACTCATTAAACAATACATTGTAGTAAAGTAGAAGTAATATTTTCTGACAATGTGCAACTATATCAAGCTCTGACCGCTCGCAAATTTGTTTTTTATTCAGGTAGACTGCTACCTCTGCATCCATAGTGGTAATAGCTCTGGATCTATCAATGACACTTGTGGACCAAAGAGGCACATGGCTGATGTAGTTTGGCTATTCATTTCATTAATTTTCTTTCTGCCGTCAGCACTTAAAGTTGAACTGACTACATTTGCTGAAGGTGTTTTTGCATTTCCAATGGACATTTAATAGTTCCATTATGTTCTGTTTGTAACTGAAGTGGGATGCTAATGAAAATGGCAGCCTTCATAAATAACGGTAGAAAATCCTAATGGCCGTGTGTCATGGGATGAGAAACCTTATCAATGTGATTGCTCACATTTGTTCCTCTAAATCCATTTTAAATGAATAGAATAGGAGTTGGTTCCACTTGTCATGAGAAACCCATGGGGCTCCTAAATGGTTTTTTATAGTTTTTTTAGTTCTTTTTATTCTTTCTTACAAATAAATTTTAATAGTAATAGCAAACTTACTGAACATTCATATCAATGTTTGCAATTACAATATGTTCTGTGCAGCTAAATAATTTAACAAAGGAGAACACAATTCTAGTTGAGAAATTACGTATTGCTAATAAGATTATGTACAACAACATAGATGGTGACAACAAAGAGATTCTATTTTCCAATAATGATGCTATCAGTGCTACCTGTGCAAAAACATATGAGGAGGCAGTCACAGGGTCATTGGATAAAAGTCTCCAGGCAGGTATTCCTTGGATATTTTTTAAGTTGTATGATAAATGTATTTGTATGTCTTTAGATTGAAGGGAAAGTAGGGATTGTAATGTTCTTTCATAGATTATAGATTAAAACTAGCCATGGGCCAGGATAGACAGTCATGGGATTAGGCCAGAGACAGAAAATAGGCATTGATTTAGGTGCACACAGGACTAAATAGCACTTACATCACATAATATGTGTAAGCTTATAATTTTTATGATGTATTGCTCTGTATAATTAATTAAAACTTGATTGTTATTGTCTTACAAAAATGCGTTTCACTTTGCTTGTTTGATGTACTTAGGTCTCCGTCACTTGGAATAAGTTTTTTTTTTTTTTTTTTTTTTTTTTTTTAAGGTCTATTGGACAATTTTATTGACTTGATCCATTCAAAGAAGATAACAAAAGAAAATAGGAAGAACATTTTTTTGCAGTTGGTGATTCTTCTTATTCTTTCCATTCAATATTTAAATTTTACTTGTTGATTTGAATTTTGAGAAATTCAAAACTTTTCAATTTAGCACACGTATCCAGAATCTAAATTACATACCAGAAGATGTTTATTGTTTATCTAACTATTATACGTATGATTCTAAATGATAATATTCATTTGAGGGGCATCAAATTATATTAGGTTCTCTATCTCATACACAACTGTTTATGTATAAACCATGAACCATCCTATTTTCATTACACTAAAAAAGACAGATTCTTGATGAGAAATAGTATATTTGCAAGCCCAATTATATCAAACAACAAAGAAGCAAATGTACCCCTTTATTTATTTATTTATTTATATTTTAATATTATTAGTCATTGTTTCTAGCATAAAGAAAAGCAACATTTTCAAAAGATCAAGCAGGGCAGAAAAATATAAAATACATTGAAAGCTTGGAGTGCAATATAAAAGTTAGGAAGTCATCCAAGAAAATGTGCTTCTCAACAAAGGATGACATTTAGTGATAGTATTGAACATATCTGAAAACAGGAAACATCAATCACATAATTTTGCAAGATTTGTAGCCCCATGATTTGAGCTTGATTAAAAATTTAATTCTTTCCCCGTGTCAGATCAAAAACAGGAAACATCAATCACATGGTAGCCAATAATATGTGGTTCTTGAATCACATGTTGTTTTGGGTTTGGAGTTTGGATGTCCTAATTTGTTTTTGTTTTATGCATAGGGGCATGACATTTTGTAATTTTCTTTGTATTTGTTTCAGATTTGGCTGGTCATTTATACTTTGAGGAACCTCACATCATTTATATTTAAGTATTCTTGTTTGCTCATTGGCAAGCATTATTGCTTTACTCAAGAACGGTTAACATTTTTTTTTCTTATTTGATTATTTAATAAAGGTTCCTGGGGGATCATGGTGAGAGTAAATTGTAACCAAAAGACCTTTCCCAGCTACTACAATATTGCCTAAAATCTCAACATGAATGCCCACCTCCCCAACTACTACAATATTTCCTAGCTACTACAATATTTGTTCTTTGTTTTTATCATTTTTATTGTTTCCAGCTATACCACTACCAAACTACTTTCTTCAGTCATGGAATATAAACAATCGAGAGAGATGAAAACTCACCTTTAAATCCCCTTGGAATGGATGAGACGTGCCACCAACACTTTATACTTCCCTACTTTAGAGTCTTACATTCTTCCAATAAGCCACAACACATTAAAAAAATGACACCTGAGATATTTCCAAATAAACCAAGGTAAAATAAAATAGTTTTTTTGGCAGTAAAATTGTAGCACTATTGAAACGTCATTCAGGCAATCTCACAAACACATCAATGGCATGCCAAGGATGCTCATCTAATATAAACACAAACACAAACAAACGAAAAAAAAAAAAGTCTCATATTAATATAAACAAACCATAAAAGTATTGCACCCAAAAAAAAGAATTGAAAGAGAGAACAAAAGTTTTGCACCCAACAAAAAAAAGAATTGAAAGAGAGAACAAAAGTTTTGCACCCAAAAAAAAGAATTGAGATGTAGAGATACCTCAACCAAAGCAGGGAGGTTCTGTCGGTATTTATAAACCGTGTGGAAAGGAATAAATGGAGGAAGGAAATCAGATAGGCAGCCGTTACTGAGAAACAGTAGAGCAGGAAGATGGGTAGCTTTCAAACTCTCTGTTTTCTCACACAATACCTGAACAAACTCTCTGTTTTCTCACCCCTCTACGTTACATATTGCAAAACCTGAACGCTTCCCTTTTTCCTTTATTCCTCTTTTTTTTCTTTTTTTCTTTTTTTCTTTTTTCTTTCTTCCAAACCAGCTTGAACGTACCTTTTTTCTTTTTCCTCCCTTTCAGCTTCCCTGTACGTTACCTGAACGCTTCCTTTTTTAATTATGCTTCCTTTTGTTTTGTTTTGTTTTGTTTTGTTTTTTTTTTTCTTTTCTCTTCCCTCCAATCCGGCTTGAAAGTTTTGTTATTTTTAATTTATTTTTCCTTTAAGCTGAACTGAAAAGGCTTTCAGTTGGGCTTCATAGTGGAACTAAAACAATAGGAGGTGGGCTGAATTAAATAGATAGTGGAATTAAATAAATAGATAGTGGGAGTAAATAAATAAGTAGTGGGCTGTAGTTATAGGGCTGGGATTTATAGGGGCTGCAAATTGTAAAAACCAATTAAAAATTGAAGGAAAAATTATTTTTTTAATAAAGAAAATGACGTGGCAGCTGATGTGGCGCAACGTGAGAGCAGCAGAATTAAATTCTACGCTTCAGCTTTTAGTAATATATAGATTTGGTGCCTAAATGTACTCATTATTCTTATATTTTGATTTAGGCTGCAAAAGGAGGCATTAAGTGCAAAACGTAGTTAATTGGGCGATTTTGGACAGCTTTGAGATCGCTTCGTAATCTGGGAATAACTCTCTCATCCAAGCTCTGATTGAGATGATTCAAGATGCTATGGAACGCCAAGGTCGAAATCGGGCTTGAAGTTGCTGCACCTGCACTGTTGACGTTCTGGAATGTTCCTTTGCCTGTAATTCTAATACACGGATCTGATGTGGTTTATTTTCAGAAGTTTCCAGATCTGATGCACGAAATTTCCAGCTGAAAAACACCACTTTCCTAGTTATATTAGGACTTTGTTTTATTTTTAATATTTTTCCTTAATTAGTCAGATTTAGATATTATTATTTAGAATATTTTTAGGAGATTTTGTAGGCTTGGGAAAGTGGGAATTAACGTGTAAAAGGGGGAGGAGAAATCAGAATTAGACACACACACGCCTCTCTCTCCCCTCTTCTCTAATTTTCTCCTTTGAGTTTTTAGTCATGGCCCTGCGTGGCTAAAACTTTTATACTTGGTTGAAGGAAACTGAAGCCTCAGAATCAATAAAATTGTGAGATCTAATTTGTTTTTATTTTTTAATTTATGCTTTGAATATCGGATGTTCTTCTGTGCCTATTTTCATGATTGTCTCGTTTAATTACTAGGAGGCCTACTAGTTTATTATTCGTTTCAATCTACTGCTAGGTTAGATATCAAATTCATAATTGTTTGATCCCACTAATTTGTGAAGCAACCAAGATTTAATGATTTTCTGCGTCAGAAATTATTAGATTTTAGGAAGAATGCTCGACTAAATTAAATGCAACCGCTTGTGTTTGTGTTGTTTAGCTTCATCGATCTCTCTAGTTCTTAAGGCTGCTACTAGATTAAACCTTTAGCGCTTGTCTTGGGTTGTTTAGTAGTTAGGGTTAACTAGATCGCATGTTTTCTAATTAACTACGACTAAGAAGAGATAGGAAAATAGTTCCAATGGTGAATATTCAAAGTGTGAATTGATATATACTTACATCGATGATTAGCTGTAAAATTCTGATGGTGGATGTTGACTTGGACCAAGGTTTGTTCTCTTGATTGATTTCGATACTTTGATTTAAATTTTTCCTTAGTTGTTTTTTTCTTAAAATTGTTTTCATTATACTCAAACCCCCCCCCCCCCCCCCATCCTTGTTCACGTAGCATAAAATTAGGCTAGATACTCTCCATGGGAACGATCCTTACTCGCACTACTACATATAATTTTAGCAGTATAGGTTTTATTTTTGGTTGCCTGCGATAGCACACCATGCATACATTGTCTAAGGAAAGCATTTCATTGTGGCTCCAAATTATCAAGTGTTTTGTTTGATTATTGAATCACTATATTTTTTTTATATTATATTTTTCAGTACAGAAAATGATATGTTTAGTCCTAATTTTTTTTAATGTGAAAAGTGTTAATTCCTCTATGGTATAGGGGGAGTGACAAAAATGTGGCAAAAAAAAAAAAAAAAAACAATGTTATTAGAATCTCGGACGTATGAGAGTATCAAGTTTCTTTTAGTCAAAATTAACTGAAAGTTGTACGAAAGTCGAACGTACAAGTGTTGTACGAGATTATACAGAATTTACGAATTTGACAATTTTTGGGCCAAAAGTTGTACAACCTGAAATGAAAACTAATGTGAATTTTGGAAACAGTTTTTGGATGATTATAAGACTTTACCCATGATATATAAATGATTGTAACTCTCACTTTTGAATATCTTCTTTTTTCAAAACATTCTATGAAACACTAAAACTCCTCAAGGCCCTCTCCAAAATTTCTATTTTTAGCACATAATAAACTTGGTTGTATCTTGGGAAAAATTTGAAGTACCTTTTATCAACTCTTGTGCTCGGGCATATATTGTCTAAGGATAGCATTTTGTTGTGGCTCCAAATTCTAAAACGTTTTGTTTGATTACTGAATCACTATATTGTAATCATAATGTTATTCTGTAGTGAAAAAGTGATTTTTAATCCCAATTTTTTTTTAATGTGAGAAATGTTAAATCCTCCATAGTAGAGCTAAAGTGACAAAAGCTGTGGCAATGAAGTGAAAAAAAAATAAAATTTAGAGAATCTCTCATGTACGAGAGTTGTATGCAAGACATTCGAGATTTTCAAGTTTCTTTTGCATCAAATTTTCCTGAGAGTTTCTACGAAACCTGAATGTACGAGTGTTGCACAGGACTACGCAAAATTTACATACTTGATAGCTTTTGGGACAAAATTTGTTTCACTTGAAATGAAAACATTTGTGAATATTGGAAACAATTTTTATATTGTTATAGTTGTTTACCATTCATATATAAATGATTCTGATTGTCACATTTTGTACTTTTTTCAAAACTTTCTAAGAACCTCTAAAAATCCTAAGGGACTTTTCTAAAATTGCTGTATTTAGATTGTAATGAACTTGGTTGTATTCTTGGGAAAAATTTGTAGTCTCATTTTGGAAACTCTTGTGTGGGTACATATATTGTCAAGACCCAAACCTGTACTTTAGGATTTAAAGCATGACCGGCATGTTAATATTAAGTTTACCTCAATACTAACACGAACCAACCTGATTTGAAAGTGCTTATCAAGAATTTATTCCTTGAATTCCTGCTTATTTTCTTGCATAAAACCATAATATACAAAAATGATGAAAACCTGAAATTTCATTTCCTTTGAACTTGGAAATATTACCACTTGGCGAAAATGTCAGGTATTCATGCAAATATTACATAGCTAGCAAACTCTTATTGCAAACCTAACCCCAAAGACATACAACTGGGGTTTAAAACAAATTAAGATATTGAATTACATCTGTGCTCAAGAATCAAGTGTGTCTTGATTCATCCTATACAACAAAAACTCTACATTCTAACAAACGAGAAAACACAGAATCCTTGCCACCTCTAATACTCTCGCTGCTTCCAGGAAGAACTTGTGCACTGAAATATAAAAGGGTAAGCTGCGAAGCCTAGTAAGGTTTTTAAGCTCCATGGGCCCTTGATAAGAATGCATGTAAATCAAATATTTTATGGATATGCCAGCTTTAATAATATAGCTTCATACTATTCACGTTGTTCTTAAAATAACGTATGAACTTTCAGATAAAATACTTCATTTTCCCTTCATATAATAATAAAAGGGCATAATAAGAAACGTAAACATAATTCCGTTATCTTATTTTTAGAAAGACTATAAAATGTTTCATCATAAACTTCTTTTCATGAGAGCTTTTAACTTCATAATGCATTTAAATAAAATCATTCTCTCATGCTCAATCACATAATATAGATATTAATGACATATTGGTTATTCCATATCTGATAAGTTTGTACAGAGTAGGCCTCATCACATTTGGGTGACCTCGTGTGCATGATATTGTCCTCTTTGAGAGGCCTGATGGCACATCTCCTCAAGGTTTTATTCCTCCCCGCCGTCCGTACACATTGGGGAGAAGGCCTTGTTCAGATTAGAGTTACGGGCAACCCCATTTCCTCTTCTTTAAATGGCCAAACAGATAACATTTTCCATGGAAAGCCAATAATTAACCCCTACTGGCTGAGTTCAGAACATAACAAAATGGAATAACCCGAACAATATATTTTTCTGATAACTATGCTTTTACCTAATTATTTCATAATGGTAGCATATCCACTTCATTCTGAAATATGATGTTCGTGATATAAGTACTAGCATTAATATTTTAAAATTATCCTGTATATAAGCTTGCACCACTCATGAACATATATTTTGCTTAACTCATGCTTATACGTAATATCTCTAAATAAAAGCTTTAATGCATAATACTTTTCTAAATAATATCTATACTTATCAAAGACACATATCTCAAATCCCTTACCTGAAAGCCGAAGACGCGAGAGATTATACAAGAGGAGCTCAAGTGTCCGTGTTCTCGTTCTCGTCACCTAAATGAAAACCAAAACTTATTATTGACAACCTCTTCCTAAGTATTTAAACTTATACCTCAATCATAACCTAACTCTCAAACTCAAGAAAATCTTAATTCCCATCACAATAAGTTCCCCAAAGCATATGATACAATCATCAAACACATTATGCATCCAAAGCATAGAGAAACCAAGGCATAAAATTTATATATGATCCAACATACCAAGGAATGAGCATATTAAATTATAGCTCAAAATATTCAACCTAGCTTCAAAATTAAATCCACAAAGTCAGAGTTATCCTACCCTGTTTACTGGTCATTACAGCAGCAAAAGCCCTATTTGTAAAATATGAATGGGCTGTTCAAACACATCCAAAAGTTATGAAATTTTACATAACTATACCCCTTTATGTCCAGTATATACCATAAAAATTTCGGGGTCAAAACATAAACCCATGATTTATTAAAAATCATACAATACAACATGTTCAAATCTGTCCTGGCAGAAATTCATGCAAATTAGAAATTACACCATTATTTTTCTACTCATCCAAATACTGTGAGACCACTACCATAACAACCCTACATGTCTTAGGGTTCATAAAAACTACTCCTAGCATCCTAATTCACAAAACATGATTTAATACAGAATTTTCTTTTGGTAAACATCAAATCTGTCACAGGGACAGCTTCAGTGCATGTTCTTTCTAAAATCATCAACAAATAGCAATAGGTCTTAATTTCATTTGGGTATTTTTATACCTATAGTATACATATTAAAATACTCTACTAAACATCCAATAGACCATAACACCATCACTCTTTCAACTTACAAAAATAGAATCACAAGTTCAGCTTCTAATATCAGAACAGAGGATAAAGAATGAAAATAAACAAACAATCATATTATCCAAGTACACAAAATCAGATGAGGTTTAATTTACTTACCCTCACACTTTGAAGATGAAATCTTAGTTTTTAGGCTCTTGATTTTCTTCTTTAGAGTGAGATTTCTATGATTTTTGGTGAAGAGTGAAAGAGAGGTACAGCCGTGTAAGAGCAAAGGAAGGAGAGAAAAATAAGAACAAAGAAAGAGGAATAGAGAAAGTAGGGCTGGACTTTCTGATTCAGCAAAAGAAAAGATAATGAGAGACTTTTGGGGTAGGATACGTGTATTGCTAGGGAAAAATATCACACCCACCTTTTTCCAACTTTTGGTAATTATAATTTTCACCCCTTATAAGCATATATATCTAGAAAGTCCCACACAATAATATAACTTTTCATATATATCCCTACCTTTATAAACTTCTTTCTACAACATTAAAAATAGCATGAATCTTCTATAATATCACAAAATCAAAGTTTCATGCACTTAAAAGTAATTAAGATAACAACATGCATATAAACTCATAAGTTAATTATGTAATTAGGTTGGGGTGTTACATATATTGTCTAAGGATAGCATTTCGTTGTGGCTCCAAATTGTCAAATGTTTATTGTTAAATCATGATATTTTTTAATTATATTTTTTTTTAGTGTAAATTTGATGTGAAGTCCCTTTGTTTTTTTAATGGGAGTAGTGTTGCTTCATCTTTAGTAGAACTAAAGTAAAGAAATAGTGCTAATATATCGAGGAAAAAAAAAACATTTAGAGAATCTCGTGCGTACGAGGGATGTATGTAAGACGTACAAGAGCTTCAAGTTTTTTTTCCATCAATATTTCCTGAGAGTTATTACGAAACTCAAACCAATGAGTGTTGCCGGGGATTCTGCAGAATTTACGAATTTGACAGTTTTTTGGATAAAATTTGTTCCACTTGAAATGAAAATGTTTGTGAATATCAAAAACAGCTTATGGACGGTTATAACTCCTTACTTGTGATATATAAATGATTCTAACTCTCACTTTTAATGTCTTCTTCTTTCTAAACTTTCTTAGAAACACTAAAAATCCTCTGGGACATCACCAAAATTGCTATTTTTAGAACCTAATAAACTTGGTTGTATTCTGGAGATAAATTTATAGTAACCTTTTAACAAATGTTGTGTGGGTGCATACATTGTCTAAGGAAAGCGTTTCATTGGGGCTCCAAATTATCAAGTGTTTTTATTTTTTTTTATTGAATCACTATATTTTTTTTAATTATATTTTTCAGTATAGAAAATAGGAACTTTAGTCCCATTTTTTTTTAATGTGAAAAGCATTAATTCCTCTTTAGTTAAGGGAGAGTGACAAAAAATGTGACAAAAAAACAAAGTTTATAGAATCTCGGACGAACGAGAGTTGTGTACAAGACGTAGGATAATATCAAGTTTCTTTTCATCAAAATTAATTGAAAGTTGTACGAAACTCAAAAAAACAAGTGTTGTACGAGATTATATAGAATTTACAAATTTGACAGTTTTTGGGCCAAAAGTTGTACAACTTGAAACAAAAACTAATGAGAATTTTGGAAACAAATTTTGGATGATTATAAGACCTTACCCATGATATATAAATGATTCTAACTCTCACTTTTGAATATCTTATTTTTTCAAAACATTCTATGAAACAATAAAAAACTCCTCAAGGTCTTCTCCAAAATTTTTATTTTTAGCACATAACAAACTTGGTTGTATCTTGGGGATAAATTTGAAGTACCTTTTATCAACTCTTGTGCGGGGGCATATATTGTCTAAGGATAGCATTTTGTTGTGGCTCCATATTCTAAAAAGTTTTGTTTGATTACTGAATCATTATATGATATTCATAATGTTATTCGGTAGTGAAAAAGTGATATTTAATCCCAATTTTTTTAATGCGAGAAATGTTAGATCCTCCTTAGCAGAGCAAAAGTGAACAAAACTGTGGCAATGAAATGAAAAAAAAAAATAGAAAATCTCTTATGTACAAGAGTTGTATGTAAAATGTACAAGATTTTCATGTTTCTTTTGTGTCAAATTTTCTTGAGAGTTTCTACGAAACCTGAACGTACGACTGTTGCACAAGATTATGCAAAATTTACATACTTGATAGTTTTTGGGACAAAATTTGTTCCACTTGAAATGAAGATATTTGTGAATATTGGAAACAGTTTTTGGACGGTTATAACTCTTTACCCGTGATATATAAATGATTCTAATTGTCACTTTCTGTACTTTTTTCAAAACTTTCTAAGAACCACTAAAAATCCTGAGGGACTTTTCTAAAATTGTTGTATTTAGATTGTAATAAACTTGGTTGTATCCTTGGGATAAATTTGTAGTATCATTTTGGCAACTCTTGTGTGGGTGCATATATTGTCTAATGATAGCATTTTGTTGTGGCTCCAAATTGTCAAATGTTTTTTTTGATTACTAAATCATGATATTTTTTATTATATTTTTTGGTGGTGAAAATTTGATGTGAAGTCCCTTGTTTTTTTAATGTGAGAAGTGTTACTTCCTCTTTAGTGGAAGTATAGTGAAAGAAACTGTGCTAATGTTCGGAAAAAAAAAAATGTTTAGAGAATCTCGTACGTACGAGGGATGTATGGAAGATGTACAAGAGTTTCAAGTTTTTTTTGCATTAATATTTCTTGAGAGTTAGTACGAAACTCAAACGTATGAGTGTTGCAGAGGATTCTGTAGGATTTACAAATTTGACAGTTTTTTGTTTAAAATTTGTTCCACCTGAACTAAAAACATTATTGAATATTGAAAATAGTTTAAGGATGGTTATAACTTCTTACCCATGAATATAAATGATTCTAACTTTCACTTTCAATGTATTCTTCTTTTTGAACTTTCTTAGAAACATTAAAAATCTGCTGGGACTTTTCCGAAATTGCTATTTTATTTTTTTTTTTTTTTTTTAATACCAGATAGAATTCTACTATAACCTAATCTAAGTGTATATGTGTGTGAAGCTTCCTCCTGGAGACTTGAACCCCGGCCCTTGCCCCCCACACTCCACACTCCACAAGCACTTACTACAAAAAAAAGGTCCTATGGCCACGTTTTTAAAACGCAGCTATAGGACAGAAAAACATGACTATAGGACGTTTTGGCCTATAGCCGCGTTTTTTTAGGCCGCATTTTCAAATGTGACCTAAACCCCGTGACTATAGGCTTGAGGGGATCTATGGCCACATTTTTCAAACGCGGCCTAAAACCAGGACCTATGGCCGCGTTTAAAACTTGGCCTAAGACCGGGTCCTATGGCCGCGTTTTAAATGTGGCCTAAGACTGGGTCCTATGGCCACATTGAAAATGTGGCCTAAGATCGAGTACTATGACCTAAGACCGGGTCCTATGGCTGCGTTTTAAACGTGGCCTAAGACCAAGTCCTATGGCCACGTTTAAAACGTGGCCTAAAACCAGGTCCTATGGCCGTGTTTAAAACGTGGCTATAGGTCGGACCAATGGCCGCGTTTTAAATGTGGCCATAGGTCCTGGTCTTAGGCCGCGTTTAAAACGCGGCCTAAAACCAGGACCTATGCCCGCGTTTAAAACGTGGCTATAGGTCCCTTGTTGACAGCTTCGAAGACACATTTTAGCCGCGTTTAAAATGCGGCTATAGCCCCCTGGATTTTTTTTTACTATGTCTATAGCCGCGTTTGAAAAATGCGGCTATAGTTTTTTTTTTCTTTTTCTTTTTCTTTTTCCTTTCTAGGCCAGATGGCAAATGCATTTACAAACGCTGCTACAAGTTTTACAAATGCTACTATAAAAAACCTGTCACACACACAATTCCAGCTTGTTATTCCTTTGAAATTCCAGCTCATTACATGCAACAAAATAAGAAGCCGAAATTTCAAAGGAATATCAAGCTGGAATTTTCTCAAACCTGTCACAATTTCAATCAATCTTTAAGGAATACGGGAAAATTATTAATCTTTAAGGAATACGGAAAAATTATCAATCTTTAAGGAATATGCAGTCCAATACAGAAACAAAATGGAATAAAGTTTAGGGTCCATTTGACACAAAAAAGATGCAACAAGCATCACACTTTTGAAGGTACCCTTGATTTACATGTGGGGCATCGGTTTTGTACCCTTGATTTACAGGTAGAACACTGTTTATGTCCATAATGGCACTGCAAAAATATAAAGGCAGTAGTCAGCTATTTCGAACCAAGCAGAGAACTAAAAAGAACATAAGTTAACTCATGTCATCTTCTCACCTTCTTGAAGGACAGAATCTCAGTATCCAAAACGGAATGAAATTTGGCAAAACAAGTTTGGGCCCACACACATCATAGTTGGGCTAAACTCATAGGACCAAGGCGAGTACACTTGTACCCGATCCATTGACAGAACCATATATTGCATCATTAATATGGGGTGTATCTTGTCTTCTACAATAACCATAAGGGACCTAACTCTTTCACGATCTTCTTGCTTTGTGTATCTTATCAATGAAATTCAAATCAGGCACATCATGTGCTCTACATGTGGTCTTCGGAGACATCAAAATACAAAGAACTAGTACAAATCTAGTACATATTTAAAAGGGTCCATTAGTACATATACTATTACTATCGACCCATTCTATTTCCACTTGTTTGGTGTTGGTCAATTATACTATACGTTCTAATATTTTAAATCCAAATCCTATCTCTCTCTCTCTCTCTTTAAGAGTGAATTTTTTTTTTTTTTTTTTTTTTTTTTTTTTTTTTTTTTGTTGCTTCATCATGGTGGATTAGGCCTGGTTTCCACCTTCGATCGTTTCAACAACCCAAACTAGAAGGTCGGTTCCTTTAGTTATAAAGATAGCTAGAATTGTACAAATTAAAATTAATATATTAGAAGTAGCTAGTGAGATATGTAAATCTCCTTCTCTCTATGTTAGTATTAATTAATTTATTTGTTAGATATATGTTGGGTTGCGTCTTGTTTATGCCTAGAGAATGTAGGTGTGTATCATTAATCTAATTGTAAAGATAGTGTAAAGATATTGTGTATCATCAAAATTTATCACTACCCTATAAAGGTAATGAGTAATGCTACCACACAGTAAGTTTCATAACAGTTGAGTTAATAGGTTTTTATTTGTTTTTATTTTAAGCCAAAAATGAAATTATTTTGTCATGTACTATTAATAGCCTGGTTGTAACTTGTGTTTATGTATGAAATCATTCAATAATAGTAATGATTAGATGGTCTTACGACTCTTACCTAGGTGAGTAAAGTGGTCATCTCGACTATTGCATTAAGAGAATTAAAACAAACAATTAGTTCAAATTAGACTATAGTTAAAAACCTATTTGTATTTGGTTTAGATTTTGATTGTACTTCAACTATAATATATCATATATAACTTGCCACATCACTGTTGTAAAAATATTTTGTGAAAACTTATATTTATGGCTTTTGGAAACGCAATATGTACTATATATAGGTGCCTCTTCCTCTTCATAAGAAGAGATTTCTATTTAAATTCATGAGAAAAGATGGAGACTAGGGTTTAGGAACGCCAACTATTGTCGTCAATAAGAATACGACTACCACTAAGTTCAATAGGAACATAGACATTTATAAAATCTATTCTCTTCATCTTCCAATGGTGGTTTAGAGGTAGAACCTAGTTTAAATCATTCTCCAGTTATTCGATTTCGTAAACTTAACCAAAATTCTGTTGCCTAAAATCTTGTCCAGAATTAATTCCCTTATACAATCTGCTTAATTATTCTAGGATTCCAACTTTACATCCCTTGCACTATTAGCTTAATCGAAAATTCCCACATTTCTTCACGTTCAATTAATGATTCTACACACCATTTACAGCATAAAATAATAAATAAAAAAATATAAACCATTTTAGTTCTTTCTTTAAAGCTTTTATTATCGTCGCATGGAAATAAAGAAAAAATCGTTTTAATAAATTCCAAAAATTTTCAGAAATTTCTTATAGGACCGACCCCCCCCCCCCCCCCCCCCCCCCAAAAAAAAATAGAAGGCATTTTTTTTTTTTTTGAGAAACAAAAAAAGCAAAAGAAAAAGAAGGCTTATAGTTCAAAAAATATTTATGCACTTCTAAATTGAATTGACCTACTACTTTTTTTTCGGTGTGTGTGGCAGAATGGACCTTCTACTTGATTAGGACCTTCTATCCCTTAAATTTTATTTATCTATTATTATTAGAGGAATTTCCTCAACCCAGACCATCAAAAATCACCAATCACAAACGAAAGTATAAAAAATTTAGGATCTTTTCAATAACCCCAAAGCAGAATCAACAACAACATAAACAAACACACATAAAGACCCAAATGCAAATTGAGAAAAGGGAAAAGCTGAGAGAAAGTACCCGTAGAAGAGTGGAGAAAGATCGGCGACGGGGCTTGGGTAACAGATTGGCGATGGGGCGTGGCCTGCGTGCGTCGGCGATGGCTGATTGAACGGATGGGTGAGGATGATGGATGAACAACACTGGGCTTCGAAGATGGGTGAGGAGGATGATGAATCGGGTCGGCGATGGTCCGCTCGATGCGATGGAGAGTGAGCTGTAGAGACAGCTTGGTGAGGACGACAATGAATCGGTGAGGATGATGGATGAATCGACGGTGAGAGGTTGATGCGAAGGATGAGAGACAGGTGAGAGTCTGAGAGAGATGGAGGGGTGAGATCTAGCTTTCAGAGGTGGAGGCTGATGTGCTATTGGAGAGGGTAGGTCTGAAAATTTTTAGTTTAATATTTATACAAAGCCTAAAGCCGCGTTTTTAACTTGCGGCTATAGGCAAAATCTGGGGCTGCGTGTTTAAAACGCGGCCCCATCCCAAACTAAAGCCTCGTGTTTAAAACGCGGCTTCAGACAAAATTTAAAGCCTCATGTTTAAAACTCGGCTTCAGACCATAGTTAAGGGAAAAAAAAAACAAAAACAAATGTCTGGCAAAAAAAATTAAATGCGAAGGTCCTATGGCCGCGTTTTTTAAACGCGGCCATAGCTTTGCCCCAAAAAACGGGGCCTAAGCCCATTAAAACGCGGCCTTAGAGGGGGTCTATGGCCTTGCGTTTAAAACGCGGCTTTTGTTTTTTATTTAAGCAGCATTTTTTTTTTTTAAAACAGGGCTTAAGCTGCGTCTAGGGCCGCGTTTTTTCAAATGGGGCCTAAAAAAACGCGGCCTAAGCCCCCCGCGTTTTGTAGTGTATACTTGTGGAGTGACCATCACACTAATGGTGCTATTTTTAAAACCTAATAAACTTGGTTGTATTCAAGAGATAAATTTATAGTAACCTTTTAGCAACTATTGAGTGGGTGCATACATTTTCTAAGGAAAGCATTTCATTGTGGCTCCAAATTATCAAGTGTTTTGTTTGATTTTTGAATCACTATATTTTTTAGTACAGAAAACGATATGTTTAGTCCCAGTTTTTATTAATGTGAAAAGTGTTAATTCCTCTTTAGTATAGGGGGAGTGACAAAAAATGTGGCAAACAAATGAAAAAACAAAGTTAATAGAATCCTGGACATACAAGTGTGGTATGTAAGACTTATGAGAGTATCAAGTTTTTTTTCATCAAAATTAATTGAAAGTTGTACGAAACTCGAACGTACAAGTGTTGTACGAGATTATGCAGAATCTAGAAATTTGACAATTTTTGGGCCAAAAGTTGTACAACCTGAAATGAAATCTAATGTGAATTTTGGATCAGAGATAGAGATTTGAGAGATGACCAAAGAACCATTAATGTTTCTCAAGAGACTCGTGTAAAAACAAAAATTAAATTCATCTCAAAATGCTAAACCCTCTCTGACACGGACTGTAAATTAGCACCATAGGCAGACGCAGCCATCAGCAGCAGCGCACTAGTAACAAACTACTCAACATGTACTTTTGAAAAATACCAAAAATATCCAAAAATTGAATCAAAAAACCCCAGCTTCAGTTTATAGCCCTAAATAAATTTATTGTTGTCCAACCAACTTTATATAAACTCAAATTATATAATATGTAGCAGTGAACTATTACATAAAGTATGAGAATTAAAGACCCGTTATGGATCTCCAATCCTATGGTACTCAGACGGACCAAAACAACTCCCTAAAAGAAAGAGCAAAGACTCCAACCATTATAGTTATTCAAATAACTCTGGTCTCTAAAAATATAAGAATTGAAATGATACTCATTTTTCGCCCAAATTCTAATTCTTGAAACCATCAAGATGTGTTGCCGCGAGACCTTGTGAGTATAATTTTTCCTTGTAGGCTTTCCAAGTGAAGGTCATGTAGAGAGAGTGGCCAATGGGTCTAAGCAATTCCGGAGGTGCAGAAATTGATGCTTGCAGGGAAGGAGCTCCAAAATATATCATTGACATTCTAGGCTTGGATGTATTTGTTAATACCCTGTGCTGGACGCTCACAAATCTTCCATTTGTTAGAGCCTTCACAAATAAAAATTAATATCATGCAGTGCACAATTTTTTTGGTTAAAAAGAAAACAAGAAGATCAAAAATTACATTTTGAATGACCTAGAAAAAGAAAGAGAGTATCAACCTGTAACATGTCACCCACAATAACCCAAAAGGCATTGGGGTCAGCTGGGACACTAATCCACGCATCTTTTTCAACAAGAATTTGGAGGCCAACAACATTGTTTGATGTAAGAATGCTCAAGAGCTGAGGGTCAGAATGTTCTCCAAACCCAATATCATCATCTTTAGAAGTGGGTAGATAGTAATTAAGCCTGAGGAGTGAGTCACTCTCTATGTCCCTCATCAGCCCACTGAAAACCGATTTGTCCTTGACACATAGCCCCTCTGCTATCAGCTCTAATAGCTCACATGTTAGATCCCTAACTGCTTGGATGTAATGATTTACGGTAGAACTGTTGTGTCATAAGACATCATATGTTTGCTGAGAAAGATTAATATGTGAAGATAGTGTGAGGTTTTGAGCTTGAAAGATAGTTAACAATGGCGGAAGCTTAGAGAGAAAAACAAAGGAAAGAAAAGACAGAGAGAAAATTTCTATATTCCAAAGAAATGAAAAATGATTAATACAAGCTCAACTAGATACATTACCAACCCTCAGTATATATACACACTGGAATAGCTTAATCTAGATCTTCTAAACCGTTCTGTAATAACAAACTTGTAACTACCCTTGTAACAAACAATCCGTGAATCACGGACTGCTTGATGAGAGCTTCTTGAAGTCATGTCAAAACTGGGCATGAAGCAGAGCACAGCTGGAGAGAAGAGTCTGAGTGTTGACGAAGACCAGAGCCAAAACGACGTCGTCACAGTTTTGCTATTTCATTAAAACACGTCACAGTTTAAACGCCACCGTTTCACTGTTTATTAAACTTTCTTCACTTTAAGTTGAACGACACCGTTTTGGCCTTGAGATAGAATACTTGTCAAACTAGCCGTTACACTTCTCTTCTTCTTCATCAGTTTTGAATGCTGTGCTATTTGAGGTACTGGCTTTAACATCCCCCCTCAAAACCATGGGGTCAACAGACACCATGATTTTGGATCGAAGAAAACAAAAACGAGCAGTAGAGAGGCTCTTGGTAAATATGTCAGCTAATTGATCCCCAGTGGCAATATATTTAACCTGGAGATCTCTGCGCAAAACACGTTCTCAAACAAAATGGTAATCAACTTCCACATGCTTGGTGCGAGCATGGAAGACAGGGTTAGAGGCAATAGCAAGGGCACTGACATTATCACACCATAAAGTGGGGGAAGTGTGAAGAAATATACCAAGATCTTTTAGGACCTGGCGAAGCCAAGATAACTCAGCTGCAGTGGAGGCCAAGGCACGATATTCAGATTCTGTGGAGGAACGGGAGACAGTGTCTTGGTTCTTGGCACTCCAGGTTATGGGATTGTAGCCAAGGTACACTAAGAAACCAGTGGTGGAGCGCCTGTCAAAGGGATCAACAGCCCAATCCGAGTCAGAAAAGGCTGAAAGGGAAAGAGGTCCATGTTGAAGAAAAATCCCAAAATTGAGTGTACCACTTATGTATCTGAGGATCCTCTTGGCTGCAATCAAATGAGAATCAGTGGGATTGGCCATAAATTGGCACACCTGATGAACAGAGAAACTTAGATCAGGGCGTGTGAATGTGAGATAATGCAAAGAACCAACCATACTCCTGTACTCATGAGGATTGAGAAGAGGGGAGCCTTCAGTGGGAACTAGTCTGAGATTGGGAGCACAAGGGGAACGAGCAGGCTTGGAAGAGTGCATGTTATGCCTCAGAAGAAGGTCCTGAGCATATTTGGCTTGGTTTAGGAACAACCCTTTGGAGGTCCTGGTTATCTGAAGTCCCAGAAAATAATGAAGAGATCCCAAATCCTTGAGCTCAAAGGTATTGCTGAGTTGAGAGATAAGAGAATTAATGAACTGTGGATTGTTCCCAGTGAGGACAATATCATCCACATAGACTAGGAGGTAGACAACAATCTTCTCACATCTCAGAATGAACAAGGAGGAATCAGCAAGAGATGCTTGAAAACCCAAGTGAAGGAGTTGAGTGGAGAATCTCTCAAACCAGGCTCTAGGAGCCTGCTTAAGGCCATAGAGTGACTTCCAAAGCCTACACACATGATTAGGCTTGGAAGGATCAATGTATCCTGGAGGCTGAACCATGTAAACCTCTTCTCTAAGCAGTCCATGAAGAAATGCATTGCTCACATCTAGTTGCCTCAAAGGCCAATCAAACTGAACTGCAAGAGAGAGAATCATTCTAACTGTTGGAGGCTTGATGACTGGGCTAAAAGTCTCCTCAAAATCAATACCAAACTGTTGGTGAAACCCTTTGGCAACCAACCTAGCCTTGTATCTGCTAATGCTGCCATCACTGTTATGATTGAGTTTGAAGACCCACTTGCAACCAACCACATTTTGGGCAGGAGAATGGGGTACTAGAGACCATGTACCCTGTCTTTGAAGGGCAGCAAACTCCTCATCCATAGCCTTGCACCATTGTGGGTACTGAACAGCAACTTTGAAGGAGGGTGGTTCAGTGAGGGTGTAATCAGGCTTGACAGCCTTAGAGGAACCAGAAACAGCCTTAGATGAAGATGTAGCAAGCATAGCCTTAGGTTTAGAAATACCATTCTTGGACCTTGTCACCATAGGATGTGAATTGGTAGTACAAGGAACTGATGAAGTCACAGGTGGCACAGTGGGGGAAAGAGCAGGTGTAATGGGGAGAGTGATAGACTGGTATGTAGGCTGGGATGTAGGTTGTGAGGTAGGCTGTGTTGTAGGTTGTGTTAAAGGCTGTGGTGTAGGCTGTGATGCAGGTTGGGAGAGAGGCTGGAAGCTAGACAGTAAGGCAGGTTGTGATGCAGATGGAGATGCATTTTGAGATGATGAAATGGAGTGACCAGGGGATAAGGAAACAGACTGTGTGGGAGAACCAGAATTAGGACATGAGGTAGATGAGGCCAGTGGAGAAAACTGAAAAGAGGACTGATGCAGATTGGATTGAGACTGAATGGATGACTCATGAGATGGACTGGTGGATAAAGACTGAGAAGCCAGAAAATCAGTTTCATTGAAAAGCACATTTCTTGAAATGTAAATCCGAGAGGTAATAGGGTCCCAGCAAATATAACCCTTTGTGTATGCAGGATAGCCAAGAAAAATGCAGGAAGTGGTGTGTGGTTGAAGTTTGTGATTGTTGTAAGGTTTCAACAAGGGAAAACAATCACATCCAAAAGTCCTAAGGTGTTTGATATCAGGGGTAGATTGGAATAGTAATTCCCAAGGAGTCAAATTGTGAAGGTTAGGAGTAGGGAGCCTATTAACTATATGCACAGCAGTAGATATAGCATAGGACCAGTAAGAGATGGGTAATTGAGAGTGAGATAGCATAGTGAGAGAAGACTCAACCAAATGTCTGTGTTTTCTCTCAGCTACTCCATTTTGTTGGGGAGTATGTGGACAGGTGAATTGATGAACAATGCCATTAGATAAACAGAAGTGTTTAAAAGCATTTGAGGTATACTCACCCCCTCTATCAGACCTAAACACTTTGATTCTAGAGTCAAGTTGATTTTCAACTGTGGCTTTAAAATGTTTAAAGACCTCAAACACATCAGACTTGAATTTTAACAGATAAAGCCAAGTGAATTTAGAGTAGTCATCAACAAAAATGACATAGTATGAGAAATCATTGACAGAAAGTGTGGGTGCAGGACCCCACACGTCTGAGTGAATCAATTCAAGGGGTTTGGAAGCTTGAAAATCAGATGTAGTAAAAGGTAGTTGATGCATTTTTCCATTCAAACAATGTTTACAATGAGTGACAGTATCACTACTGTTCAAAGTACAGGATACATCAATTGAGGAAAGTACATTATTTAGAACCTTATTGCTAGGATGTCCTAATCTATGGTGCCACAACAACCAGTTATTGACACTTTTTACATGAAAAGCATAAGGTGTTTGAGAATATTGAGATGACTGAAACTGAGGAGACTGTGGCTGTGAAGAAAATGCAGGATTGAAGGAAGGAGGTTTGATGAAGTGCTTTGAGTAGATAGGGTAGACCCCATTCTCACTCAAGCCCTTGTAGAGGAGTCTCCCCGTAGGAATATCCTGGATTTTGAGTTCATTTGCATCAAAATGACAAGAACAATTATTATCAAGACAGAATCTATGAACAGATAGTAAATTCATTGCAATTCTAGGCACATGTAGGACATTTTTGAGCATAAAGTTGTGATATTGGGTATGAAGGGTAGTGTTACCTATATGGTTGATTGGAAGGGACTGACCACTGCCCACAGTGACTTGGTCAGGACCTTTGTACTGAGATTGGAGTGTCAAGTTGTTGAGATTAGCTGTGAGGTGATCAGTGGTGCCTGAATCAGCAAGCCAAGGGTCCTGGTTGTTGGTGATAGTAGCATTGGAGGCACTTGCCATGGCAGCAAGCTTGGTAGGTGGATTTTTGCCTTGGTAAGCAAAATTCATCCTATGATAGCAGTCTAAGGCTCCATGTCCAGATTTCCCACAAATCTGACATGATGGACGATCAGTCTTGAAATTCTGAGAAGAATTTTGATTGTGATTGTGTTGAGGAAAGAAATTCTGTGAAGAATGTTGATTGTGATTGTGTTGAGGAAAGAAATTCTGTGGAGAGAAATTCTGAGTTGCCTGTGGATTAAAATGCTGGCCTCCATTGGTATTGAACCTGCCTCCTCTTCCTCTATTATTATTGAAGTTGTTCTTACCCCTTCCTCTTCCAGAACCATGATTCTGAGATTGATTCTGGTAATTGCTGTTAGATTTGTTGTTGGAAGCAAACATAGCAAGAGAGTTAGGAGCAAAATCTGAATGATCAGCCATTGCCTGCTCTTCACTTTGGAGCATGATAGCAAGTTGTTCATAGGAGATTGGATCACTCCTAGTTCGAATAGCTGAGCAAAAATGAGCAAATTCTCTAGGAAGTCCTCGAAGAACAATGCAGATCAATTCCTCATTATCAACTATAACTCCTACAGCAAGCAACTTATCTCTGGCAATTTTGATCTTCTGCAGAAAACCATTCACAGAATCATTGCCTTTCTTGAGACTTTGAAGCTCAAGTTTCAAATTCAAGATGTTAGCCCTTGAAGTAGAGGTGAACCTCTGTTCTAGAGTATTCTAGACCTCTCTAGAGCTTGTGATTCCCACAACAAGAGAGAAAACTTGTGGTGTGAGTGTAGAGTTTATCAAGGAAAGCAAAGCTTTATCCTTGATCTTCCAAGTCTGAAACTCTGGATTCACAACAGTAGTTGGATTTCCTGAAGAATCAAGAACAAATGGAATAGGTTTTTGAGTAGTGCCATCAATGTGTTCAATCAAAGAGTAAGCTTCTAAGATTGTAATCAATTGATGTTTCCATGGTATGTAGTTAGCATAGTCTAACTTGATGGACATGAGATTTGACATATTTGATAGTAACAGAAGTGGTGATGGAGCAGAGTGTGTTGAATGAGTAGGAATTTGAGGCGTTGATGAGTGATTTGTATGAGAGGACTGAGCTGTATCTTGAGGTGTTGTTGAAGCCATGGATCTATGGCTCTGATACCATGTGAGGTTTTGAGCTTGAAAGATAGTTAACAATGGCGGAAGCTTAGAGAGAAAAATCAAGGAAAGAAAAGACAGAGAGAAAATTTCTATATTCCAAAGAAGTGAAAAATGATTAATACAAGCTCAACTAGATACATTACCAACCCTCAGTATATATACACACTGGAATAGCTTAATCTAGATCTTCTAAACCGTTCTGTAATAACAAACTTGTAACTACCCTTGTAACAAACAATCCGTGAATCACGGACTGCTTGATGAGAGCTTCTTGAAGTCATGTCACAACTAGGCATGAAGCAGAGCACAGCTGGAGAGAAGAGTCTGAGTGTTGACGAAGACCAGACCCAAAACGACGCCGTCACAGTTTTGTTATTTCATTAAAACACGTCACACTTTAAACGCCACCGTTTCACTGCTTATTAAACTTTCTTTACTTTAAGTTGAACGACACCGTTTTGGCCTTGAGATAGAATACTGTTGTCAAACTAGCCGTTACACTTCTCTTCTTCTTCATCAGTTTTGAATGCTGTGCTGTTTGAGGTACTGGCTTTAACAGATAGAAGTATATTACAAAGGAACAAGGCTGAGAAACAAAAGAATTAAAGAAAGCAACATTAAAATTTTGGCATATTGATTGGAGATGTTGTGATAATATACCATTGGTTGGAGATGTTGTGGTAATATACCATTTTTCAACTTTAAGACTATATAGAGTACATATAAGAATTTTTCTCTTCATTATATTAAACGAGAATATTTTTATATAAGAATTTTTTTTTTCATTATATTAGACTATATAGAGTATATATAAGAATTTTTCCATATAAGAATTTTTCTCTTCATATACAAAGCAAATTCTAAATCTAAAAGAATATGATGCAACAACACCATTTATACGAAATAAAAAGAACAACTTAACACTAACATTATATTTTATTTGTTAATCAAATTTATACTAAACCCAAAAAAAAAAAAAAAAAAAAAACAACTTAACACTTGCATTATATTTTATAAAAAGAATATGATGCAACCGTTGCCAACTTTCCATGCATATTACAATAAGTTATAACATATTAAATACCTGAATCGTGAAGGATCATCAGAAATGGTAATGGATAGTTCAGCAATGTAGGATGAGTGAGTACTAAGTAAAAGATACTCAAGCTCTCCTTTATCTCCAAGGGCACCTATATTCTTGTGGCCATAGCCAAGAGGATTGGCCGGGCTAGCTTGGGCAGCTTGTTGTTTTACAAACGTTGGTTTAGCAAAGAAACTAAACCCTTCTTCTTGTACTTTTTCTATAATGTCCTTTGGGACACCATGGTTGATCACCTTGAGAAACCCAAATTGATGACATGCCTCAACAATTCTCTTTGACACATTTGATCTACGATCCCGAAGGTCGATGGTAGGAAGGTTTTCGGAGCCAAGGGGGGTTCGAGAGGACGTGGCCATATTAAATTTTCAAGGAAGTACAAGAAAATGAAAATATGGGAAATGAAAGTAAAATAGTGAAGAAGTTGTGTTGGCAATGATGAGTGTAGAAAGAGATGAATTGATAAACATCAACAAGAAAATATGAAAAAGTCAAAGAAAATGGAAGTGCATGGAGGGCGAAAATCTTGAAGGTTTTCTCTGATGGCAGGAATTTCAGTTTCTCAAAATATTGATTCTCAGGGAGTATTATTAACAACTTGACATGACCATCCTGGCAAAAAGGAAGTCCTCAAAATAGGAAGTTTTTATCTGAAGGCAGAAATTACAAAGAGATGGCTTATTGCAAAATAGAAATTTCAAAGAGATGGCTTATTGCAACAAATTTAATATTGCAATAATTAAAATATTAATTATTTTACAATCTATTGCAATAATAAACATGAAACTGCAATAAATATATTCTTACAATGATCTAATTCCAATTATTTTACAATCTATTGTAAGAAAAAATATGAAAAAATTAACTATTACAATAAATATACCGTTGCAATAATTTGAACCCAAATTATTTTTGTCAATTCTTTGCAATCTATTGTAATAAAATTCATGAAATAATAGCTTATTGTTACAAGATATTCGAAGTAATAAATTGTTTATTGCAATAGTAAATATATTATTACATCAAAATTTTCATTAAAACATTTAAGATTTATTTCAACAAAATTTTTTGGTAACACAAATTTATTACCTCAAATTTTACTGCAACACTTCACATAAACTATTGCAATGACGTCGATGTTATTGCAACGATTTTTTTTTTTTTGTTGTAATAAACATTTTTTGTTGTAGTGTATCAAGGCTCTAGATGTTATAATAAGCTATTTGTCATTTTCACATGAACTCACCACTTTATTCCATTGCTCATAAATACGTCAAATAATTGTGAAGATGTGTGTGGAATAGTTGTGGCTCTATAATTTTTCAAATGCCAATTCATTATGTATAACGCTGATGATAAGAGTGGAGAAAATAAAGCTACTGGTATGATGTTGCCTACATCTTGAATTATTTTCCAAAAAAACACACAATTTTAGGAAGTGACTTTATTCTCTTCTTCAAATCCAAATTGTCATCTCTTGAGTCTTGAACAAGACAAAAAGTAATCTATGTGATGACAAATGACATTAGGTAAAAGGAAAAAAAAATAAAAATATGAAAGAGACAGAGATAGAGACAGCACAAGAAAACCATGCTTGAACAAATCCACTTCCAAAAGTACTAGGAATACAATTTTTGTTATTATTTATTCATGTGACAAGTTGTGAGCGGTGGAGTAAAAGTAATGGGTCTATAATTTTACCACTTATACTTCACCACATGAACAAATTATGGTGAAGTTATGTCAAAAATTGTGCTCTTAGCGTTACTTATCATTTTTAGGTATGTGAGAGAGTAACAAAAATTCTAGACCATATCTTGTTATATACGCTTTGCCACAATCTTTATATGTGGCTTAATGTGAGTGATGAAGAAAAAGTTGTGAGTCCTAAAATTATTGGAGGATGTAATTGCAAGTGTTTTTTTTTTATGTTAAAGAGTAATAATATTTTAAGTTTTTGTTTTAAAAAAATCTTTTAACCTTTTCATTTTTGAAAACATTGATCATATATATTTTTACAAGTATCAGGGTTTTTTTTTTTTTTTTTTTTGCTAGTTATTAATATAATAAATTATGCCTAGATGTTTCTCAAAAAAAAAAAAAAAAAAAAAAAAAATTATGCCTAGATAAATATGAAGTTATAAACTTCACATAGACCTATGCCATCGTCATTTTTATTAGCACACAATAAAATGTCACTTTTAAATACACAACTTAAAAAATATGTTCTTAAAATTATTGTGAAAAAAATTATTTTAGGTGATTTCAACAATTTAAAAATATGTTTGGTTAATACAACTAGGTATGATGAGATGACATGTGTTAGATTTTAATTGAAGAAAAAAAAAATAAAACATATTTTGCAACATTTAACATATATAAACATCAATCTACCAAAACGTACAAATGTATTCAGTCCTACAAAATAGTTGCAACTCTAAGGTAAAATTGCATTTCACAATCCTAAAATATACTTTCAATTACACTTTGCACCGCCAAAGGCCTTGTAGCTGAATTGACACCTCCCCATGCATAAAGTGCTTGGGGGTTTAGGGGTGAAAGGGTTCGAGCTGCAGGGTTAGTAGCATGTTGTAATTATCTCTAAAAAAAAAAATTACACTTTGCACCTTAAAATTTTCAAATGCACATTTTACACTCTAAATTATGATTATTGTTACACTTTACACTCTGACATCAAGTTTATTGTTAACTTGGATGGAAAAATATAGCATCACGTGAAAAGACCTAATTACCTTTCTTCTCAATCCTTTAAAAATAAAGGAGAAATTATACTTTACTAACCTAAACTATGTTCTTTATTACACTTTGCACCTTAAACTTTGACTTTCCATCCAAGTTAACAGCGGATCCAAGGTATAATAAAGGTTATAGTTTATGATGCAAAAATGTGCATTCGAAACATTTTTTTGGTGAAAAGTGTAATATAAGGAATAGTTCCCAATTCTAATATATGATTTATAAAGGAAACATTAAAAATAAAATGAAAAATAAAAATTAAAAGTTGAGGATGAATTATAAATTACATACTTATGCTTCACATTCCCTGCTATAGCATGTGTTAGGTTGTAATTTTTCCATGTTTTTAGTTGGCTTTATTTTGTATTAATTTGCTTGTAATACTCTAGTTCCTTGTATATTGTAGGATTTTAATGTATATGGGTTTAGCTTAGAGTTGGTGAAGAATTTCACATTCAGTGGAACTCGAGTCTGATTTGTGAATAGCTCAAAGTTGTAGCACCCACGAATGGACATATGAGGAGCACATGAGGAATTTCAAAAGTCAGTTGCAGTTGTATTGAATTGTGAGTGGCAATTAGGGCTATAAACAAACCATGTTGTTCATGAACAATTTGGGCTCAGCTCGATAAAAAGCTCGTTCATGTTCATTTGTTTATAAATAATAAATAAACCAAGCTTGAGCCTTAGTTTTAGGCTTGTTTAATAAACAAGCAGAGCCCAAGCAAAAAAAAAAAAAGCTTGTGAACAATAGGGCTTGATACAAAAGAAGCCAAACTTAGGCTCATTTATAGCTTGATAAAAAGCTTGATATATGTTTACTAAATAAACTCATATCTTAATAATAACATAGTACACATAAGACCACTTACTACCACCCATTAATTTTTCTTCTTGTTGGAGTGGGTGTGTTTCAAATACTAAGCCTTTGCTTTGTGTCCCACATTGGTTAGGAGTGAACCAAGTTATAGGTTTATAAGCCATTATCCTCCTTAAGTGAATACATGAAATAATGGGCTAGGTGTTGGTTTTGGATTTGGGCTTGGGCTTTGTCTCTTTCCCTTTCTTTCTTTCTAATCCATTTTCTGTTCAGCCCGTTGGGCATTAGCTAAGTAGCCCACTGGGGGCATTTAATGTGCTGCCTGATGGGCATGCATAGTGACCATTGGAGCCCATCAATCACCCCATGTGTCCTTTTCTTCATTGGCTTATAAAACCCTTATTCCACTGTTCTTTTCTTCAGTTTTTTCCCAGCTCTCACTGCCACCTCTCTCCCTCTGTTTTGCTTTATATTTTTTTCAGCTTAATTTTCTGGTTTTAAAGAAAGACAAATAAGTTTGTTATTAGTTCTTCTTGTTTGAGTGTGCAGTCAACTTGAAGAAATCACTATAGTGTAATCTTAGGGGGTTGTTTGGCCAAGAGAGCCATTTGCACCTAGTTTTACTTCGGGTAGCACAAATCAACCTTTAAGGGCAACGCTTTTTGTGTGATTCTATAGTTTGTGAGATCTTTCTAACTCTATCTATTTATTTTTGTCATTGTTAACTTTTTAGGGTTTATATTGTTGAATAAAAAATTGTTTAGTTTGTCATATTTTCCAACACTTCTTTCCTATAATTTTCTTTTTAATACTCCGTCTAAATTGACCATGGAACACTTTTAGACATAAGTTACATATTTTTTTAATCCAAGTGGGCCCACGTATGGCTATTCTTCCACCCACAATCTTTGTAAATTTATGAAATATATAGTAAGTCTTTCCCATTCAGTTACAAATGTAAGTCTTTCTAGACTTCTAGTCTTTGCCTAACTTCACAATCCAGTTCTATCAAAACTAAGATTCTTATTTGTCACCCTCAATGTCACTGTCCAATGTCTATCTTTTGCAGCCTAAAACTATATGATGCCTTGTGAAAACCAGGATAAACCTAACCCATCAACAATCCAAATGCAATTTAAAAAACCAAATTCACCATTGTTGTACTGCAAAAACCTCAAACCCAGCACCCAATTAAAAAAACCCAGCCACCCCACCTCCTACAACCACCAACAACCCATAAATCCAACAATCACAAACCTCAAAAATTCAGACCATCGTAGTTTTCCATCCATCACTGCACAAATCACAAAAAATAAAACCCATCCACCATAGCAGATCCGGCCATTCACACTACCAACACCTTCAACACCACAACAAATTACTGCAGAGGTCTTAGGAAACCAAGTAACGAACCTAAAAAAAAAGAAAAAAAATGGAGAACGAGAAGCCAAGAATGATGAACTTGTGAGGAACGGCAACGGACTAAGAAAGTGAGAGCGAGGGTGTGGCCGGTGGTGAAGAAAGTCTGAGTAAGAGCTTGAGGCTTGAGCTTGAGAGTTGAGAGTTGAGAGGTGGCTGAGATGAGAAGTGAGAATCTGAGATTGATCAGGTTTAGGGTTTAGAAATAGGGTTATATATATAGTTAGGGCATTTTAGTAATTTAACTATAATCGGGTCGGGTTCAGGTTCGGGGCAAGTATTACTAGAACCTGCACTCGACTCGAACTCGTTTCAGGTTTGATACTTAAAACCCAAACCTGACCTTACTGTTTCACGGATCGGGTAAAACTTGACCCATTAGGGTTGGGTCCAATCAGGTACTCGCAAGTCAGATGGGTTTTGGCATCCCTATTAAAGAAGCTAAAGGATATCCACCTCAAGAAATAATAAAGGATCACAATCTCTTTGTAAAACACATATCACAATTCTAAATTTTTTTACCTATATTTAATATTCTTTTTTTTTTTCCTCTTTTTGTTGTTCAAAACGACAGAGCTTTGATCAATCATCAAACATTCTAATAACCGATTCAACCATACCAATTCCCGGTTTTTACAGTTGAACCGGTTGGTTTTTTATTATTCCCATTTTTTGGCTCTTTCCTAGTTATTTGTCATAACCGAACCAGATTAATAGTCGGTTCATGGTTGAATTGGTCGAACCGACCAGTTTGGTTCGATTTTTAAAACCATGCACAATTTGTATACGGAATTCTGTGGTGGTGGGTTGTCTCTTTCTTTTATGAATATATATATATATATATATATATATAATGAATCTTTTATGTAAATATATATTCTCATTTAAAATACTAAATATGGATTTACATAGAGAGCCAGAGACCATGCCATCTCCGTCTGCATACCAAAAAAGAAATGTCGTATCAGATCAGTAATGAGAAAGTACGTTACCAAAAAATGGGGTTGTTATTGGGTACTCCTAGTCCTAGGGTAGGGAGGGGAGTATAGAGTACCCAATAACTTTTTACTAAAATGATGTATGGTTGGACTCAAACGGAATTACCAAATGGCCCTGAATGGCCTAGAATTTTTTGAAAAAAATATAGCAATAGTACCTACATTTAGAATCGATTTGGCATTAGCTTTAGCTTTTAGTTTTTATGTACAGTTTCTTAAAACGTCACTTTTCCTGTCTTTTCTCACTTTATCAATTTTTTTCAAAGTACAAGTATACTTTAGCATACTTTCAACAAAAAGTTTTAAACAAAAAGCTAGATATATAGGTTGTTCCTAAACAAACACTTAATGAACATATTTAGCTTAAAATAATTATGTTTGGTCCCCTCCTCTGAAGAAGTTACAGACAGCCCATGAAAGATCAATTCCTATTAGTGTTTCAGTGTGTGTGTGTATATATATAGCTAGGTCGCCAACAGCAAAAAAAAAAGAAAAAAGAAAAAGAAAAAAGAAGCCACAACATGCCTAACTTTGATTAATAACAAAACTATTACTATGTCGTTTTGCTGTTACGGATGAGAACCAATTATGTGCAAATACACATAGTTTTGCTATGCTGTTTTATTGCTTAGTCCTTTGACATGTAGATGATAATTATAGTTGGAACCAATTATGCACGAATAACCCCCGGGTTGATTTGTGGGAGTAGGTAAGAAAGTACCTTATTTATATACAATTGGAATTTCTTTATGCAATTTTTTAATAAAAGCTCATGAAAAGAAAATAGGAATGATCTTGCAATTACTAGAGAATTGGAGTATAGGAGCTCTTAACTATTTATTAAGGAGTCTGGTAGCAATTACTAAAGACGTGCAGTAGAGAGAGAAAGAGTCAAACTTATCAATTTTTTTGGATTTAGAAATAAGTGTGGAATGTATTAAATAAGGGATAATAAATGAGATCAATTAAAATATTAGTATTAATAAGGGTTTTTTTTTTTTTTTTTTTTGTTGGATTTAATTAAATCCAATAATTTTAAAAAAATATGTAACTTGAACCCATTTCATATATATATATATATATATATATGTATGTATGTATGTATATGTAATGAATCTTCTATGAAAATATATATTCTCATTCAAAATACTAAATACGAATTTACATAGAGAGCCAGAGAACACGCCATCTCCGTCTGCATACCAAAAAAGAAATGTCATATTAGATCAGTAATGAGAAAGTATGTTACTAAAAAATGGGGCTATAATTGGGTACTCCTAGTCCTAGGGTAGGGAGGGGAGTATAGAGTACCCAATAACTTTTCACTAAAATGATGTATGGTTGGACTTGGACGGAATTACCAAATGGGATTGAGGGGGCCCAGAATTTTTTGAAAAAAAATATGGCAATAGGACCTACATTTAGAACCGGTTTGGCATTAGCTTCAGCTTTTAGTTTTTAATTTTAAGGACAAAACTTATGTATAGTACCTTAGGTGCTATTTCTTAGGTGGACTCTTAAGATTTTGCCATGTAATTAGTTAACTTTAAAAATACACTTTCATTAATGAGAAAAAAGCCACATGGCAGAATCTTAAAAGAGGAACCTAAGGAACAGCACTTAAGTACTGTACCTAAGTCTTACTCTAATTTTAATGTACAGTTTTTTAAAATCTTACTTATTCCCGTCTTTTCTCACTTTATCATTTTTTTTTTATAAATATAAGTATACTTTAGTACACTTTCAACAAAAAGATTTAAGCAAAAAACTAGATATATAAGTTGTTGCCAAATAAACACTTAATGAACACATTTAGCTTAAAATATTTATTTTTGGTCCCCTCCTCCGAAGAAGTTACAGACGGCCCATGAAAGACCAATTCCTATTAGTATTTCAGATTTTTAGTGTGTGTGTGTGTATGTATGTATGTATGTGTGTATATATATATATATATATATATATATAGAGAGAGAGAGAGAGAGAGAGAGAGTTACATCAGGGTGTAACTTGACAAAAGTTACACAATTTGTAGACCGTAGATTTGTAATTGATCTAATAGTTAAAAAAAATAGCATTAAATGCTAATTGACTTACACATCATTCACTTAATTAATAGCAATTTTGTTTCTCTCTCCTTATTTATTATTTAAAACATTTTACATATATTCCCTTTTTTGCCAATGACTTTACAAATATGTTTACAATACTTTTTTTTTTTTTTTTTGTTGAGTTCATACTACTTTTTTTTTTTCTTCTTTTACCCCGATCATAATCTTATAGTCTTATCATACAAATGGTATACAAACAAGTGAGAACAAATATGATGACCATTAATTGCCATTTGTGGGCCTTGAATGATTTTAATTTCTTCTTCCAAACTTGTTTCTTAATTTTGTCATCCTCAAGAAAATCCTATGATAATATTCTAATGGGTTCACTTTTACGAGGTTAGATAAAAACTTGGTGGCTAAGCAATGATGATTCTTCTTCTTCTTATTATTATTATTATTATAAAAGTTGGACATGTTAGGATGTCTTATTGGATTAAGAAAGTTGAATAATATAAAGATCATGCAAACACATATATCATGTGTTGGTGTGGTGCCAATTTTTAAAAGTTGTGCATGGTAGACACGGCCAATGTTTCCTCCGTTTGAGCTTTGAAAAGCCAAAATTAATTAATAAAAAGATTTCTTCGTGAATATGTGTTTACAATTATATTACCCAGCAATTTTTATTTATTTATATTATTTTAAGAAGGCAAAGAAAACATTCAAAATTAATAGAATATTACCGGCTTAAAGAAGAAAAGAAAATTAGATGAGTATTAAGACTCAGGCACACCCAAAAAAGGAAGAAGAGAGAACTGCAAATATAATTGTAAAGTCATTCAACAAAAAAAAGTATCTGTGTTAATTATTATTTGAGAAACTTATTATTTAAAACCTCATTAAACAACACTTAGCCATTTATTTATTTTTAAGGAGACAGGATATATATGCACAATTGATAAGACTATAAGAGTATGACCAGCTTAAAAGAAGGAAAAAAAAAAAAAAAAGATTAGTACGAACTCAAAAAACAAAAAAGTATTGCAAATATATTTGTAAAGTCATTGGCAGCAAAAAAAAAAAAAAAAAAAAGAATATATGTAAAAGATTTTAAATAATAAATAAGGAGAGAGAAACAAAATTACTATTTATTAAGTGAATGAGGTGTAAGTTAATTAGTATTTAATACTATTTTTTAACCATTAGATCAATTACAAATCTACGATTTACAAATGGTGTGACTCTTGACATTTTTTAAACTATTGGATTTAAATAGATCTAACGGTAAAAAAAAAAACCTTCATTAATGCTAATATTTTGATTAGAATCTCATTAATTATCTCTCATTTATTATATTTTATATCTATCTCTAAACCCAAAAAAAATTGTTATATTTGACTCTCTCTCTACGTTCCTCTCTCTATCTCTTTCTCCTCCACTGTTGTTCCACCAATAGATTGCCGGCAGAAGAAGGAAAAAAAAAAAAAAGATCTCCACCTTTGTTGTTGCCAATATTCTGTCTTTGTAGTAGTAGACAAAGCAACTATGGACTATAATGTCGCCTTCCAACTGATGATACAATTACATAATGTGGAGACATAACCTGTCAAAGATCTCCATTTATCTAAATCTGTACATCACCGGCATAATCGGAATCTAAAAGTCCAACAACCCTACAACTATCAACAGAAGCCATATATCTGGTAACCACACTAACTGCATGTGAAATATCTAAATAAACGCAAACCATAGAATACATTATGCTACTAGTTGCACTAGAGTAAGAAACATGAACCGTGTGCTCCTTTTCCTCCTCAAATTGTGGTGACAAAGTCGTTGAAAACTTAAATTGTGTTGCTTGTGGAGTACTCCTTGGTTTAGTCGATTGCATATTCAGCATTTAAGTACTTTCTCAATGTTATTTTCTGTGACAAAAACAACTTGTCCAAGCTCCTACACGTAGACGTCTTTGATATGGACCATAAGGTCCATAACAAGTGTTCCGCTTTTCTTTTTTTTTCCTACCGGCAACCTATCTGTAGAGGTAGAACAACGGTGGAGGAGAAAGAGACAGTGAGACAAACAAATAGAGAGAGAGTCAGAGTCAGACACTTTTTTTTTGGTTTAAAGATAGGTATAAAATATAATAAATGTGGAATAATTAATGAGATCTTAATCAAAATATTAGCATTAATGAAGGTCTTTTTTGACCATTAAATCTACTTAAATCCAATTGTTTAAAAAATGTGTAACTTGAACTCATCTCTCTATATATATATATATTTTTTTTATTTTTTATTTTTTTTTTTAATATTTAGTGTATTATCAGTAAACGTGCAATCAAAACTTTTTTATGTTTGATTGAAAGTTTTATATTAGCTAGCACTATCAGTGCTACTTACTTTATAATTAAAGTATGTAGTAGTCAAATATATGGCCCCGTTGGCAAGGGTGGATGATTCTTTTAGTGGATCTCCATATATTCTTTTTCGTCATCATCCCATATCATCAATTTACGTGTGCTGAGGGTTTTGCAGTTTCACTCATTCTATTTATTTTCTTTTCCTTTCAAGTTCAACACTAGTATATTTTGAAACTCTCAAAAAAAAAAAAAAAAAAAAATCTTCACGTGTGCTGAGGATTGGTTTTCGCAGTTTCACACAAACTGCACACACTTACAGATATTCCATCAAGTCTTTTGCCTTTGGTTCTCTCTCAAAATCAGTCTCTCCTCTTGCATTTGCATTACATTCTCCATGAGTCCACACTCCAAAAACAATATTGTCGATGCTATCATCAGCTTTGTTGAAGAAAATCAGTGTGTTTCTCTCTGAAAGCTGACTCAGACAACAACAACAACTCAATTGGATGGGAGTCTTTAATTACCTGATGAAATTCTAACCCTTATTTTTCTACTCTTGCCAATCAAATCCATCATTTTCTGCACATCCGTCTCAAAATCATGGAAATCCCTTATTCAAAACCCTACCTTCATTTCTACCCATCTCCACCATTCCCACCATCACGAAAAATAAGATCATTTCTCCCTACCCCCAGCTTTGATTACTCCCATATTCCATTCCTTGATTCCCATAATGAAACATACCATGTGGTCAGTACTTGTAACGGTGTGTTTTGCCTTTCTGATTATTCATTCTCTTACACTCGCAGATTATGTCTTTGGAACCCTTTTGTTAGAAAGTTAGTTCACCTTCCTTGTCCCATTGTCACCAAGGCTATAGACGATGCCCTTGTCACGCTTATTGGGTTTGGATTTGATCTCAATTCGAATGATTATAAAGTGGTGAAGCTTTTGAAGTTAAGGAATAGAGATAAAGTTAAACCACCTCTTCCTCCTGCCTTTCGTGTAAACCTTGCTGACTATCGAAAGCCTCGACACGTGGTCGAGGTTTACTCTCCACTGGTGATGGAAAACATCAACATTTTGTTTTGGTGTTCGATTTGGTCGACGAGGTCTTCCACGAAATGTTGCTGCCACAACCTCCAACTCATACCAGAGAAAATGAAAATGAAAATGTGAATGAGAATACGGCATGGGTTTCTGTTTCTGTACATGGAAATTCCATTGCTGTGTTTCAAAAAGAGTTACAAAGTGAACAGCTCAATATATGGGTGATGAAAGAGTACAGTGTTGCATCGTCGTGGACAAAAATTTCACATCAATGTCCAGTACAGGGAATGCCCGAACCATGGGTATATGGCTTTAGTAGGAATGACGAGCTTGTATTGCAGCATCATATGAGATGGCTCATCTCATGGAATCCAGATAGCCAAAAGATTAAGAATCTTGAAATTAGCTCATATAATTATACTTTTGTTGGTTCTTATGTCGAGAGTCTAGTTTTGCTCGACAAAGCCATCAACAGAGTACATATTAAGAGAAAATGAAAAATCAGAAAGATGCATTTCGTGATTTATTTTATTCAATTTTGTTCCTTAGATATACTTGACATTGATCAGGATTACATAAATGGCTTTATCTTTAAGATAAATATCTTATCAAGGTTGTGGTCACTCTCAATTATATTAAGATGATAGTTTAGTGCAAAGCTTGTATACTTAAAATACTAAAAAATATATTATTAAAGAAAGCATAACATATGTTGATGTTCCTTGTTTCTACGAGCTTTTTTCCCCACGTAAATCTATGTCTATGTGGTGTCATTGTATTGTAAATAAAATATGTTGATGTTCATTGTTTCTCATAGACTAGCCTTTTGATTTGTGTCCTTTTGCCTCCTTTGTTCCTCTGTGTATTTTTTTTTCCCTTTCCCTCACATAAACCTATCAATTTAGACCCCAACCTTTTCATTTCTCATCCGTTTGTCTCCCTCTAAAAAAAGAAAAAAAACTCTCTCTCTCTCTCTCTCTCTCTCTCTCTCTCTCTCTCTCTCTCTCTCTCTCTCTCAAATTAAAATCTCACGTCATTGATCTCAAAACCCAACAATCGATCTTCCCACCACCGCCACTAGCCAATTGAAGCCCCAAAAAGAACCATCGAGGCTTTACTGGGAATATAGGAGTGACTTTCAATAACGCGTCCACAACCCATCCCACGACTCATCATCGAACCCAACTGATCATCACTTCCACAACCACCAATCACCACGGTCCACCATGGAGGGACGAGGCAAAAAGAGAGAGACCCATCGAGAGAGTGACCCACTAAAGATTGATTTGAGCGAAAGAGAGAGTGAAACATCGATCTTTGAGAGAGAGAGAGAGAGAGAGAGAGTATGAGAGCGGAGGACTTTGAGACATATTTGGGTTAGATTTTGAGAAAAAGTGAGAGATAAAGAGAGCGGATCGATAAACGATATGTGCGAAGAGCGAAGAGCAAAGATCAAAGATGGCAATGCTTAGTCATGGAGTTAGAGAGAGTTCTAATAATTTTGGAAAACAAAGAGAGGGAGAGAGGAAGGATTGTGAATGCCTTAGCTAGAAGAGTTGGAGAATCATTTTGAGATGGAGTTGGAGAATCAGTTTGATTGCCTATAGCGGCGCTGTCTGTCTGCCGCTAAAGGTAGACACTAATAGCGGCGTACATGACCTGCCGCTAAAAGTCAATTGACACGAATTCTAAACTTGTATGGTGGTGGTTTTATGCCCGCCACAATAAACCTTCATCCGCCGCTATATATATATATATATATATATATATATATATAGCGGCGCTTTTAGCGACCACTGCAATAGACCTACAGTGGCATTGCAACATTGACGGGACGACCTGCCGCTAAAGGTCAAATGTACCTTTAGCGGCGCTTCTGGCCTGCCGCATAGTCCGTTTTTCGTGTAATGTGTTATGTTATGTTAAAGAATAGAAAATAACTTGTAAATTGAGGGAAAAGTAGAGGAAGCGGGCCGGGCATATGCTGTTGTAGGTTGGGTCTGGGGTTTTGTCAATCCAACCAAATCCATCAGTCATAAAAAATAACTAAGCCCAATGCCATAGGGGTGGGCTTAAGAAGTCTGGTTGAGCACAATTCTGTCAGACCTGGACCAAAAATAAAGGGGCTTATATTGAACATTTAATTATGTAAGCACATTATTTAAGAAGATATTGTAATTTAGACAATTGCACCTAACATTTCAACGTTATCAAAAGAGTAATGTTAAAGATACAAATTTTTTTACAAATTGCTGATATGGTGAAAGGTTATTAGTTAATGGAAAAGTGATGTTAATGGTGGGTTTAGATAAAAACTAATAAGAAGTTGGCCACATCAATAGTTTATGAAAATATTGTAAAATAGTTTGTAACTGTAGTATTACTCTTATCAAAACTACCATTCAAAATGGCAAAGAATAAGACCAAATGAGTAAAAGAAGATTGTTGTTCAATGATGCATGAGCATAAGAAAAAGGGTCCATCAATGGCTAAGACAACTTCTAAAACAACTTCAAGTGCAAGTAGACGCATATAACATGGTTAAGAGCACTACAAAAAACTGGTCCTATAGTGGCGTTTTAAAAAATGGGTCTATAGCAGCATTTCTAAAGGCCTATAATGGCGTTTTTAAAACGCCACTATAGGTCCTAGTCTTACAAGGGCCTATAGTGGCGTTTGTCAAACGCCACTATAGGCATTTGACCTATAATGGCGTTTGCAAACGCCACTATAGCTCAGCAAAAAAAAAAAAAAAAAAAAAAAAAAAAAAAGTTAAGAAAAAGAATCCAGCAAAAAAAAGGACCTATAGTGGCATTTGGAATAGGACCTATAGTGGCGTTTGTCAAACGCCACTATAGGCACTTTTTTTTTTTTTTTCGGTTGGGTAGGGCCTATAGTGGCATTTGTGAACGCCACTATAGAGGCCCTTGTAACAGTAGGACCTATAGTGGCGTTTGCAAACACCAATATAGCCCCGCAAAAAAAAAAAGTTAAGAAAAAGAATCCAGCACAAAAAAGACCTATAGTGGCGTTTACCAAACGCCACCATAGGTCCAAAAAGTCCTTCTTCTACAATATTCCAGCACCAAAAAAAAAAAAAAACACTAAAACTGAATGAGTTTGAGCGGTAAAGAAAAACCATGGAATATGCCTAGAATATTCTATGGCATATTCCAAAATATTTGAATATAATATAAATATATATATTTATTTAAATGTATATATTATTATATATTTATATAAATGAGAGATGCTATGTCCATAATATTTTCACAACAAATCATAGGTGGTTAGTTGTTATTGGTTCAAATTTGAACATAACAATAAGATTATTTTTTTGCCTTAACAATAACAAGCAGTAAGAACCTGCCACTTAAAATTTGTTGTAAAAATGTTGTGAAAATGTTGTTGACATATCATTTTTCTTTATATATATATATATATATTATGTATGAGAGATGCTACGTCTATAATATTTTCACAACAAATCATAGGTGGTTAGTTGTTATTTATTCAAATTTGAACCTAACACTAAGATTAATTTTTTACCCTAACAATAACAACCAGTAACAATTTATTACTAAAATTTTTTGTAAAAATATTATAAAAACTAGCCTCTGAGCACGCGCTCACGCGCGTGCTCAGAGGCTCTTCCATTTTTTGGGTAAGGGTTAATTTAGAGCATTTACTAAAATTTGGAATTACTACATTTTCTAATCATCAAAAAAAAAAAACCTAGGGGTGTGATGAGTATTATGAGTGGTGAAATAATTTTTTCATCACACCCCTAGGTTTTTTTTTTTTTTTTTTTTTTTTTTTTTTGATGATTAGAAAATGTAGTAATTCCAAATTTTAGTAAATGCTCTAAATTAACCCTTACCCAAAAAATGGAAGAGCCTCTGAGCACGCGCGTGAGCGCGTGCTCAGAGGCTAGTTATTTGTAATCAGTCTACTAATATTTATGAAGTATTTTTTAATGAAACAATACATATAATAATCCACTATGATTTATGGCCAACCCCAAATTATTGGGATTAAGGCTTTATTAATTGTTGTGGTACGTATAATACTCCACTAAAGTCAGTCAATTAAGAACAACTTCCTCATAGTCCAACTTTTTAATGAACCCTGCATCAAACCAAGAAGAACAATTAGTCAATTGGGATCACCTTCTCTCTTAATTTAATCTTTAATTTACTTTTTGAATTAAATAATACGTTTTTTTTAATGAAAATTAAAATCGTTTTTACTGTTTTCTCTTTTTCGAAAATTCAAAGTATTTGCATCTTGTACTTTGTCCTTTTTATTTATTTATTTATTTATATATATACATCTATCCATGTACTAACCATGTACTATTTTAAAAAATCCCACTTTTTATCCCACGTTAAACAGCTCACGTTTTCCTTTTTTTTTTTTTTTTTTTTTAAATCTCTTCCATATTTTGGGGGAAAAAAAAGACTCCTACTATAAAACTATTACTATAATTTCTCCATCCATATCCTTATATTTAGGCACTAACATATATGATTTTGAAAGAAAAGAAAAGGCTCTATTTTAAAAAATCCCACTTTTTATCTCACGTTAAACATCTCACATTTTCCTTTTTTTCTTTTTTCTTTTTTTTAAATCTCTTCCATATTTTGGGGGGGAAAAAAAGACTCCTACTATAAAACTATTACTATAATTTCTCCATCCATATCCTTATATTTAGGCACTAACATATATGATTTTGAAAGAAAAGAAAAGGCTAAATTTTAGGGAAATTTAAAAGATTAAGGTGGGGAATTGGTGTGAACGTATCCTTATTTAAAATTTTATCAAAAAAAGAAAAAGTACACGTTTGAAAAAATTCCATGTTCTATCCATGTACTATTTTAAAAAATCCCACTTTCTATCCCACGTTAAACATCTCAAGTTTTCCTCTCTAAATTTTTTTTTTTTTAAACCTTTTTGGTGTTGTTGATGTTGTACTTTTTTTCAAATTTTATGTATGACAGTTATAATTTTTTGTCTAATCCTAAGATGTAGTTTTTTTAATCCTAAAATTTAGTAGTTTACTACACATCCATAACATAAGTAAATAAAAGCTTAAATTGAAAATTTTATGGCAAAAGATACCCGTTAATTGTATACAAAAGAAATATAGTTTCTATTACAAAAGAAATTTTTTTAGAACACTTTCATCAAAATTTTAAAAAATAGATAGAATTTATTTTTCAAAGAGAATAGGATTAATTTTTCAATTAGAAGCTTTTGCGTGTTTATCCAAATCCAATTGATGATGTAATAGTTATAAAAAAAAAATTGATAATGTAATAAATCCAAAAAAAATAAAATGATAATATAATAGTTTAAAAAAGAAACATGAGATAGTTTAGTTTGACACTTTTTTTTTCCCTAACGTGGGATAGTTTTTCCTTATTGTATTGGATGGGTAGTTATTTTCTTTCAAACGTGAGTAGTGAGAAGTTCTTTTTTTGAGAAGAAAAGTGGATAATCACAACACATATGATAATCACAACACTGTAAATGAAAATACTAAAATGAACGTGTTCTAAATCACAACCTATGATAATCACAACACATAAAAACTAAAATGTCAATAATAGAATACATAAGGAAAGATACCAATCTTTTATTTTTATTTTTTATTTTTTTAGTTCGATACCAGACCTCTAGGGCTCTTAACGTATCAAAGACTTTTTATTTTTATTTATTTTTATTTATTTTTTTTTGAATTTGAATGTGAATTTGCTTAAAAGATGGGGTGTGAGGATAAAAATGGACAAAGTCAAATAAAATTGTAACTGCTAGACTCCTAACTGTTTGATGATAATGGGGAGTTAAATTATTTTTTATTTTATATATATATATATATATATATATATATATATGAGGGGAGTTTAAACTTGTACGTGGGTGAAAGAGTGGGTGAATTTTCTTTTTTCTTTCCTTTTTTTTTTTTTTTTAAGAAGAGAGTGGATGAATTTTCAGTAGAGTGTTTTTTTATTGTTCAAAAGATAATTGTTTTGATAATTGTATGGATTGAGATAAGAATTGTGGTAACATTTACTTTTATTTTTTTTTATAAAAATAATTGAAGTATTTGAATTTTAATAGACAACAAATACATATAAGAATCAATCATTTGAATATAAATGGGTGGCAAGAATAACAGTTTTTTTTTTTTTTTTTTTATGCGTGAAGGGTTTTCATTTTTCTTTTGTACTGATTTGATTTTGGAGCACAACTGATACATTTTGAATGAGAAGTTTTTTTTTTTTTTTTTGAGCTCTAGGATATTGGGAATTTGTTCCTTCTCAAAAAAGCGTGTAATACCCTCAAAAATAAAAAAGTAGCGTAAATTCCTATTAAAAAAAACTCCCCACGTTCATCAACGAAAAAAAAAAAAAAAAAAAAAAATCTCCACGTTCAAATAAAAAACTCTTCCCAGCAAAACCTTTAGAAATTCAAGTAAAAAAAAATAAATAAATAAATAAACACACACTCTATCAAATATCTACCCACATTCCTATTGGGAAAAAAAGTTTTTTTTTTTTTTGAGAAAAAAAAAAAACACTCCCAGTACACCAAAACACTCCCCACGTTCATTAAAAAAAAAACTTCTCACAAACACAAATGCATAATATTTATTTTTTTTATTTTTGTAAACTTCACTTTCCTTACTCACGTTTAAAATTATTCAGTCACCACCAACGTTTGAAAATTACATTAAAAAAAGAAGAAGAATAGACTTGTAGAACTCAAGGTTGCTACATACCTAAATAAAAAAATAAAAAATTTTAAAAACATATACATTCAATCATCACCAGCATTTCAAAATTACATTTAAAAAAAAAAGGAGAGAGAGTTAACATGATACATTAAAAAAAAAAATGTAGAAATCAAGGTTGCTACATACGTAAATAAAAAAAATAAAAAAATTTAACTCCAAAAACATATACAATGATGTTAAAAAAGAAAAAAAAAAGTTAACGTGTTACATAAAAAAAATAAAAAATAAAAAGAAAAAAAGAGAGAGAGAAAGAAAGAAGTAGAACTCAAGGTTGCTACAAACCTAAATAAAAAAATAAAAAAATTTCACGCCAAAAACATATACATTTAGTCACCAACAACATTTCAAAATTACATAAAAAAAAAAAAAGATAGTTAACGTGATACATATTTAAAAAAAAAAAAAAAAGTAGAACTCAAGGAAAAAAGAAAACTTTCTTATAAAGAAAAAAAAAATATAAAGAAAAAAAAAGACTTAATGTGATACAAAAGAAAAAAAAAGTACAACTCAAAGAAAGTCAATCATAAATAAACAAAAGAAAAAAAAAAACAAAGAAGAACTTGCAAAAGATAGAACCTGAATATTTGTTAGAGCCGCCAACAGAAAATATATAAAGAAAAAAAAAAGACTTAATGTGATACAAAAGAAAAAAAAAGTACAACTCAAAGAAAGTCAATCATAAATAAACAAAAGAAAAAAAAAAACAAAGAAGAACTTGCAAAAGATAGAACCTGAATATTTGTTAGAGCCGCCAACAGAAAATATCTTTAATTTGAAGAAAAAGAAAGAAGATGTAGAGCTAAACTAAATGTCTTCAATTTGAAGAAGAATGAGAGATAGAAAGTGAGATAGAAACTGTAAAGCATACGTGAGTTTGTGAGTTTGTGGGTTTTAAAGTGTAGGAGTTTTAATTTACATATCTATCCCCGTTGGTTGAGAACTTGTAAGTGGGTATGATGAGGGTATTTTAGGCATAAAAAAATAAAGGAAAGTGCATTTTTACCGGAATGTCCTTTAGTTTTGTCTCTACTTAAATATAAAGATGTAGGGGTATTTTTGAACTAAAAATTGTGGAATCCAAACAGGGGAAGCCCCTTAAATAGTAGTATTTCCCCTGTTTGGATTCCACAATTTTTAGTTCAAAAATACCCCTACATCTTTATATTTAAGTAGAGACAAAACTAAAGGACATTCCGGTAAAAATGCACTTTCCTTTATTTTTTTATGCCTAAAATACCCTCATCATACCCACTTACAAGTTCTCAACCAACGGGGATAGATATGTAAATTAAAACTCCTACACTTTAAAACCCACAAACTCACAAACTCACGTATGCTTTACAGTTTCTATCTCACTTTCTATCTCTCATTCTTCTTCAAATTGAAGACATTTAGTTTAGCTCTACATCTTCTTTCTTTTTCTTCAAATTAAAGATATTTTCTGTTGGCGGCTCTAACAAATATTCAGGTTCTATCTTTTGCAAGTTCTTCTTTGTTTTTTTTTTTCTTTTGTTTATTTATGATTGACTTTCTTTGAGTTGTACTTTTTTTTTCTTTTGTATCACATTAAGTCTTTTTTTTTTCTTTATATATTTTCTGTTGGCGGCTCTAACAAATATTCAGGTTCTATCTTTTGCAAGTTCTTCTTTGTTTTTTTTTTCTTTTGTTTATTTATGATTGACTTTCTTTGAGTTGTACTTTTTTTTTCTTTTGTATCACATTAAGTCTTTTTTTTTCTTTATATTTTTTTTTTCTTTATAAGAAAGTTTTCTTTTTTCCTTGAGTTCTACTTTTTTTTTTTTTTTTTAATATGTATCACGTTAACTATCTTTTTTTTTTTTAAATGTAATTTTGAAATGTTGTTGGTGACTAAATGTATATGTTTTTGGCGTGAAATTTTTTTATTTTTTTATTTTTTTATTTAGGTTTGTAGCAACCTTGAGTTCTACTTCTTTCTTTCTCTCTCTCTTTTTTTCTTTTTATTTTTTATTTTTTTTATGTAACACGTTAACTTTTTTTTTTCTTTTTTAACATCATTGTATATGTTTTTGGAGTTAAATTTTTTTATTTTTTTTATTTACGTATGTAGCAACCTTGATTTCTACATTTTTTTTTTTAATGTATCATGTTAACTCTCTCTCCTTTTTTTTTTTAAATGTAATTTTGAAATGCTGGTGATGATTGAATGTATATGTTTTTAAAATTTTTTATTTAGGTATGTAGCAACCTTGAGTTCTACAAGTCTATTCTTCTTCTTTTTTTAATGTAATTTTCAAACGTTGGTGGTAACTGAATAATTTTAAATGTGAGTAAGGAAAGTGAAGTTTACAAAAATAAAAAAAAATAAATATTATGCATTTGTGTTTGTGAGAAGTTTTTTTTTTTAATGAACGTGGGGAGTGTTTTGGTGTACTGGGAGTGTTTTTTTTTTTTTCTCAAAAAAAAAAAAAAAACCTTTTTTCCCAATGGGAATGTGGGTAGATATTTGTTAGAGTGTGTGTTTATTTATTTATTTATTTTTTTTTACTTGAATTTCTAAAGGTTTTTCTGGGAAGAGTTTTTTATTTGAAGGTGGAGATTTTTTTTTTTCTTTTTTTTTTTTTTCGTTGATGAACGTGGGGAGTTTTTTTTAATAGGAATTTACGCTACTTTTTTATTTTTGAGGGTATTACACGCTTTTTTGAGAAGGAACAAATTCCCAATATCCTAGAGCTCAAAAAAAAAAAAAAAAAAACTTCTCATTCAAAATGTATCAGTTGTGCTCCAAAATCAAATCAGTACAAAAGAAAAATGAAAACCCTTCACGCATAAAAAAAAAAAAAAAACTGTTATTCTTGCCACCCATTTATATTCAAATGATTGATTCTTATATGTATTTGTTGTCTATTAAAATTCAAATACTTCAATTATTTTTATAAAAAAAAATAAAAGTAAATGTTACCACAATTCTTATCTCAATCCATACAATTATCAAAACAATTATCTTTTGAACAATAAAAAAACACTCTACTGAAAATTCATCCACTCTCTTCTTAAAAAAAAAAAAAAAGGAAAGAAAAAAGAAAATTCACCCACTCTTTCACCCACGTACAAGTTTAAACTCCCCTCATATATATATATATATATATATATATATATATATAAAATAAAAAATAATTTAACTCCCCATTATCATCAAACAGTTAGGAGTCTAGCAGTTACAATTTTATTTGACTTTGTCCATTTTTATCCTCACACCCCATCTTTTAAGCAAATTCACATTCAAATTCAAATTCAAAAAAAAAATAAAAATAAAAATAAAAAGTCTTTGATACGTTAAGAGCCCTAGAGGTCTGGTATCGAACTAAAAAAATAAAAAATAAAAATAAAAGATTGGTATCTTTCCTTATGTATTCTATTATTGACATTTTAGTTTTTATGTGTTGTGATTATCATAGGTTGTGATTTAGAACACGTTCATTTTAGTATTTTCATTTACAGTGTTGTGATTATCATATGTGTTGTGATTATCCACTTTTCTTCTCAAAAAAAGAACTTCTCACTACTCACGTTTGAAAGAAAATAACTACCCATCCAATACAATAAGGAAAAACTATCCCACGTTAGGAAAAAAAAAAAGTGTCAAACTAAACTATCTCATGTTTCTTTTTTAAACTATTATATTATCATTTTATTTTTTTTTGGATTTATTACATTATCAATTTTTTTTTTATAACTATTACATCATCAATTGGATTTGGATAAACACGCAAAAGCTTCTAATTGAAAAATTAATCCTATTCTCTTTGAAAAATAAATTCTATCTATTTTTTAAAATTTTGATGAAAGTGTTCTAAAAAAATTTCTTTTGTAATAGAAACTATATTTCTTTTGTATACAATTAACGGGTATCTTTTGCCATAAAATTTTCAATTTAAGCTTTTATTTACTTATGTTATGGATGTGTAGTAAACTACTAAATTTTAGGATTAAAAAAACTACATCTTAGGATTAGACAAAAAATTATAACTGTCATACATAAAATTTGAAAAAAAGTACAACATCAACAACACCAAAAAGGTTTTAAAAAAAAAAAAAAATTAGAGAGGAAAACTTGAGATGTTTAACGTGGGATAGAAAGTGGGATTTTTTAAAATAGTACATGGATAGAACATGGAATTTTTTCAAACGTGTACTTTTTCTTTTTTTGATAAAATTTTAAATAAGGATACGTTCACACCAATTCCCCACCTTAATCTTTTAAATTTCCCTAAAATTTAGCCTTTTCTTTTCTTTCAAAATCATATATGTTAGTGCCTAAATATAAGGATATGGATGGAGAAATTATAGTAATAGTTTTATAGTAGGAGTCTTTTTTTCCCCCCCAAAATATGGAAGAGATTTAAAAAAAAGAAAAAAAAAAAGGAAAATGTGAGATGTTTAACGTGGGATAAAAAGTGGGATTTTTTAAAATAGAGCCTTTTCTTTTCTTTCAAAATCATATATGTTAGTGCCTAAATATAAGGATATGGATGGAGAAATTATAGTAATAGTTTTAGATTAAGAGTCTTTTTTTTCCCCCAAAATATGGAAGAGATTTAAAAAAAAAAAAAAAAAAGGAAAACGTGAGCTGTTTAACGTGGGATAAAAAGTGGAATTTTTTAAAATAGTACATGGTTAGTACATGGATAGATGTATATATATAAATAAATAAATAAATAAAAAGGACAAAGTACAAGATGCAAATACTTTGAATTTTCGAAAAAGAGAAAACAGTAAAAACGATTTTAATTTTCATTAAAAAAAACGTATTATTTAATTCAAAAAGTAAATTAAAGATTAAATTAAGAGAGAAGTTGATCCCAATTGACTAATTGTTCTTCTTGGTTTGATGCAGGGTTCATTAAAAAGTTGGACTATGAGGAAGTTGTTCTTAATTGACTGACTTTAGTGGAGTATTATACGTACCACAACAATTAATAAAGCCTTAATCCCAATAATTTGGGGTTGGCCATAAATCATAGTGGATTATTATATGTATTGTTTCATTAAAAAATACTTCATAAATATTAGTAGACTGATTACAAATAACTAGCCTCTGAGCACGCGCGTGGCTCTTCCATTTTTTGGGTAAGGGTTAATTTAGAGCATTTACTAAAATTTGGAATTACTACATTTTCTAATCATCAAAAAAAAAAAAAAAAACCTAGGGGTGTGATGAAAAAATTATTTCACCACTCATAATACTCATCACACCCCTAGGTTTTTTTTTTTTTGATGATTAGAAAATGTAGTAATTCCAAATTTTAGTAAATGCTCTAAATTAACCCTTACCCAAAAATGGAAGAGCCTCTGAGCACGCGCGTGAGCGCGTGCTCAGAGGCTAGTATATATATATAATTTTAAAAAAACATTAAAACCCCCCACCTACCCTACCCACCCCCACTCTCCCATATCTCTCCCTTATCTCCAGACTTCCTTCTCTTTTGGTGTTTTTTGTTTTTTTCCTTTCTTTCTTTTTCTCACTTATCTCTCCACGCCAATAGTCTAGGCTTCCTTTCTCTTTTCTTTTTTTTTTTTTTTTCTTTCCTTCTTTTTCTCCCTTATCTCCGCTCCTCCATCTTTCTTGTTTTCTTTTTCTTTCACTCTTCTTTCACTTCACACCTGAATTGATACTTTCTCTTCCTCTCCATTTTGATTTTATTTCTTTTGTTTTATTTGTGGTGGTGTTAATGTTTGTGAGTTTTGGATTTGCAGATGGTGTTGCAGCTTATTGATTTTGTTCAAATTTGTAGATGGTGTTTGAAGCCATTGGTTGTATAGTTGCAGGTAAGCATTTTTTTTAAATTATGTTTGTTTTGGATGTGAGCATTTTGTGTTTGATTTTGATTTTTTTAGGTGGGTTTGTGTTTTCATTTTGAATTTGCTGGGATAGCTATAGTGTTTGTATGTGGAGTTGCTATTTTAAAAAAAAAAACATTTTTGGATGTGAGCATGTTGTGTTTGATTTTGAATTTTTTTTAGGTGGGTTTGTGTTTTCATTTTGAATTTGCTGGGATAGTATAGTGTTTGTATTTGGAGTTGCTATTTTTTTTTTTTTTAATTTTTGGATGTGAGCATGTTGTGTTTAATTTTGAATTTTTTTTAGGTGGGTTTGTGTTTCATTTTGAATATGCTAGGATAGGTATAGTGTTTGTATTTTGTTTTGTTTTGTTTTGTATCTTTTAATTTAATTAAAATTGTAATATTAATTTAATTACAATTTTAATTCAATTAAAAAAACCCTTTCACGTCAAAAAAAAAATTTTGGTAATCAAATTTTTTTTTGGCTATAGTGGCGTTTGTAGAGCCTACAGTTGCGTTTGTGAAACGCCACTATTGTACCGTCACTATAGGCCAAACGCCACTATAGACCCATTTGTTTTTTTTAAAAAGGCTATAGTGGCGCTTGTCAGGGTGCTATAGTGGCGTTTGCAAACGCCATTATAGGGCGGTCCTATAGTGGCGTTTTTATAAAACGCCACTATAGGTCTGTAATAGCGGTACAAAAGTGGCGTTTGTAAATGCCACATACAAACGGCACTATATCAAACGCCACTATAGCCAAAATGTGGCTATAGTGGCATTTCACAAACGCCACTATAGGTCCAGTTTTTTGTAGTGGAGACATTAGATTTATCAATATTTAACTTCTAAAACCAATTCGTAAAAAGTTAAATTCATAGTTTAGATCATCCAATGAACTAGAAATTTTGAGTGTCACATTTAATACCAATACTTATATATCTCAATTTCAAAATTCATGAGGACTGTATAATTTTTTGCTTTGTTGGATTGCTATTTTTAGGGACTAAATACTATGAAGGGTGGAAGTTTGTTTTAATGATTCAAATTATAACAAACAAAGAAATTAATAAAAGTAAGTCTGTAGCCACAGAAAATTCACTGAATTTTTTACAAACCTTTCTTGCATTTGGGTTATGGTGGAATTCGTGTGGAACCCAACTGAGAAGAATACATGAGTGTGGATCACTATTTTACTGACAATGCCCACTAAGAACCTAAAAGTCACCGAGTGGCCAAATTTGGAAGAGCATTGTTTGACTGGTTGTTTAATCATTGCAACATGTTGTTGTCAAGTCTTCCTTTTGGGGCCTAGTCTTTTTTTAAAGAACCAGAAAGCACCTATGGGCTATGATATGTTAGAAATGATTAAGCTTATGATGGATCCGCTTATTTTGCTGAAATTGCAAATTTTTTATTGAAAGTATTGTAAATAAAGATCAAAATTAGCTAAAATAATACAATAAGACCTATGAATAATACCAAAAATACAATGAGACCTATAAATAGTTGCAAAAATAAGCTAAATAGTAAAATAAGTTTGGCAAAAATAATTTTTGTCAAAAACACACTAGAATCAGTACTATGTGCACTTCCACGCAATTTTTGAGGAATCGGTTATAAAAAAAATAAATAAATAAAAAGACGGTTAGCGTCGCATTGCAGAGTGACCAAAAGGGACCCAAAAGGGTCAGTAATCACTCCTCCGCATGCAAATAAAATAAGCTATAGCCGAATGAAATCAACAAAATAACCCAAAGCTTGAAAGCTAAGTTCCAAGCTGCTATAGGTTAAATCTAAAGTTCCTACCTCAGCTGTTCCAGTGGCTCACATGAGAATCAGAGTACGTAGCCGTAGGATATGGTGGAAGCTCTTAGGATAAATAGCCTTTTTTATTTATTTATTTATTATTATTATTAAATTTTTTTTTTTTTTATAGAAACAAACAAACACACAGAGGATAAATAACCTTAGCATATAAAATTTTGTAACAACAGTGAGAGTAATGGGGAGATAACATTATATATTATAAGCCCATTTCATATTAAATTTTGTAACATCAAAATTATGAGTATAATTTTTTTGATATATTTTTATTGAAATTCATAGATAAGAAATGTGACATTGTTACTTTTCTTTTTCTGTTTTTGATAATATTGCATTATTACACATACATATGGAGGGAGCAGTAGAATTAGAGTTAAACATCTAGCAGCATGTAACTACACCCTTTCATATATATAACCATACCCTTTGCTATTATTAAGAAAATAGTGGAAAAGAAAATAAATGGGGGAAAAAAAAAGAGTACAATGGAAAATGATAAGTAGGGCGGGACTCTAATAATCTTAAAAGGTTTTTTTGGAACACATTTTGGCACAACTTATTTTATTGACAATTATTATTAGAGTTTTTTCCTAGTGGCAAAGCCAATAATTTATTTTTTGGGAGTAATTTTTTTTTTTTTTTTTTTGAGAGAGAGTTTCAACCTATTGTATTCGTTTCTGATAATAGCTCTTTATTATCAAACTTAATAAATATATGCTAAATTTATTAAAAAATATTAAATACATTTTACCTATATTTTCAATATAAGCGACTAATTATCTATAAAATAAATAAATAACCTTGTACTTGGAGATTCTTTAAACATTTTTTTTAGAAATTGAAAATTTCGTGTAGAAACTAAAGGTATTCTTACTTTCTAAATTGCCAGCATCTTTTTTTAAAGAATATATCAATAGTTCTTAATTTGGACATGCTTAAATTCTATTATAAATTAACAGTAAACCATCATAGTTCGTAGTAGTATTTGTTAGATTTAATAAAATTAGATTTAACCAATCATGAATTTAGATTAATAAATTGAAATCATAACATTATTTTGAATGAAATCAAATATAAATAAGAATTAAGAATTTTTTTTTACCTTAAACAAATTGAAATCAATTAAAATTTTAATGATAAGGAGATTAAAAGTTTTTGGGACAAAAATTAATGGAGCAATTAGGAAGAAAGTTATCTATTCTGACCATAGCTTGATATGAAAGAGTAGTATTGTGGTGTGAAAGATATGGGAAGGGGAGGGGGATTAGCCTTTGGTCACATCTTGCAAATGTGAAGTGCATAAAAAACAATAAAGGACTATATTGTCGTAGTCTCCTAAATTAACGCAATGTAAAAGAAAAAAATTGGATTTCTTTGACTTTTTGATTGAGTCACGATAGAACCAAGTCGATCACTTTGATGTTTTATTTATCCGCTAGAAAGTTAGGAATTGGGATAAGATAATATAAGTTGTGGTCCATATAATTAGAAAAAGATGCTTAAAAAAATAATTTAGGGGGCCAAAACTTCAAATTGCTTAAAAAGTGAAATTTATATATATAATATAGGCTAAAATGCAAAACCCACCCTCTAAATTTCACAATTTTTCATTCGAAAAAAAAAAATAAATTTCACAATTTTTCATTTTTTGTCATTTCAATCCTCTAAGTTTCAATCATTCTCAATTTAGTCTTCCGTTAATATTCCGTCCATCATTACTGTTAATTTGTCCAAAAACGATGTCGTTTTGCCCTTTATTGGATATTTAATTTATATTTAATTATTTATTTCTTAATTAAAAAACGTTAATTGAAAAAAAAAAAAAAAAAAAACCCAGTCCATCCCTCATCTGAAGAACACGAACCATCAGAAGAATAAGAAGGAGAAACCCCACTACCCACTCTTGCCTAACTGCCTAACCCATCAATAATTGAGATCGAGAAGGAGAAAGTGAGATCTAAAGGGAGAAAAAGAGATCGACAGTTTGAGAGGTCAAGAGATCGAGAAGGAGAGAAGGTACTCGGTAGCTCACCTCAGGCCAATCCTCGGCAGCTCTGCTCTAGGAGATGTACTTGACTCTGGCCAAAATACCTCCTCTCCCTCTTGGTCTCTCAATGCGGTGCCTGTGTTCTCAGCCACTAGAGTCACGGACCATGAGGCTAGAGAACCTTGGGTGCTTGAGCATCATCGATTTGAGTATCTGGGTTTAGTCTAGGTTTATGGGGTTCTTTAACTCGATTTCATAGTGGATTCTTTGGTTTATTTCAGGTCAGAGGAAGAGTCTTTCTGCTGGGGTTAAATGTGCATCAATCTCTCACTTTCTTCCTCACGATCTGTTGGTATTAGAGCCTTACTAGGTTCCTCTAATTTGCTTTCTTTCTTTTTTTTAAAATTTTAAATTAACGTGTTTCTCTAAAATTAAGGAAAAAAGAGAGAGTTAATGGTAGAAATTAACAACTTATTAACAGAGTACTTAATTGATAATGAATGAAACATGGGGAGCTGAAATGGCAAAACTCAAACTTAGAGGACTGAAATGAAAAACAAAATATAGAGGGTGTGTTTTATATTTTGGCCTATAATATATTTAAGTTGTGGTAAAATATACCCTAAATGATGTGTGCCTGGACCTTTTGTAATGTGAACTTTTGTGTTTTATATATGTTGGTGATTAATTCTTTAATTGTGTTTTTTTATTAAAAAAATGGATAATTACAGTAAACCCACTTGTGGTTAGACTCATTTTCATTTTGCCTACTTGTGGTTCAATCATTTATACTTTGTCCACCTGTGGTAACTTCCATTAGGACTCTGTTACCCATCTTTCCATTTGCCGTTAGAAAAACAAATTTTTAAGAAAAACCAAACATAACCAAAAAAAAAAAAAATTAGGGTTTTTGATTGCTGAAGAACTTCTACGAGGATAAAGTGGAGGACATTGTTGTATTCTTTTTTAGTTGATAAAAACTTGGTATTTTCCCAAAACAAAGCTGAGAGTCCGAGTAGGACATGTTAACTTGACTGTCTTTGCCATATAGGAAGCCTATATATGAATTTGGGTTCTCAGCTTTTACAACCACAGCGAATTCGGTGAAGAGGCTTATATCAAATTGTAGTTCAAAAGCATGAACACCGAAGCTCTTATCGTCTCTCTCTCTCACTCACTCCATCGTCTCTCTCTCTCTAAAACTCAGATTTACTCCTTTGTTCCACTACACCGAAAGTCAATTTCGGTTGTTGATCTAAGTAAATTAGCTAATCTCTCTCTCTCTCATCTCCTTTCTTCGATGGTGGAGTTGACGAGGCCGATTAGCCACCATAGCAAAAACCCAGATCGACCACTATCTTTGCTTCATGAGTTTTCTTTTTTTGCTTTTAGGTTATGGGTTTGATAATGATCTGATTACGGTGAGGTTATAGGTTATGGCTTGTGGTGGTTGTGGATTGTGGGCGAGGTGGTGGTGCTACTGAGTTGTGGGTTCTGATAGTGGTGGTGGTGGAGTGGGTGGACAAGAGAGAGAGAGGATGAAGGCGATCTAACTGCAACGCTTCTTGGGTTTCAATTTTTTTTTTTTTTTTTGGTTATGGGTTTTATTTGATTTTGGCTTGCTAGTGGTGGTTGACCTCCATGGCCACTGTTAGCACCACTATGAGCCACCGCCACGACAGCCAAGCCATCGTACAAGCTACCATTAAACTTTAGGTCAAAGCACTCGACCACCACCATTGGCAAAATGAACAATCGTGTTGTTTGTCTCTCCCTTTCTTTTTTATTTTATTTTTCCCTTTCCATTTTTGTAGTTCCCCCTTGTTTGATTTATTTTGCCTGTGATTGAAATTCTCTCTTTGGTTTGTTTCTACTTTTTGTTTAATCTATGATTGGGTTCTAAAACTTTTTTTTATTACAGTTTGGGTTTGAAAAATGAGAGGGATTTTTGGTATGGATTTTTGGGTTTGAACTATATTTACAAATGTTGTGTTCTTGTGTTCGTGAGGAAAAGATTCAATAGTTCTTATTTTTTATCTGTGTTATGTTCTGATTTTTAATAAAATAGTGTTTTTCTAACGTCTGAGGGTGAGGTGGGTAACGGATTGAAGTTCAAGTGGGTAAAGTGTAAATGATTGAACCACAGATAGGCAAAGTGAAAACAAGCCTAACTACAAATGAGTTTATTGTAATTATTCCCAAAAATGGATAATTACATTGGATTACACGGATTACACGTTTATGGGATTATAGGAAAAGGATACCAAATAACTTGGACCCACAAAACTAAAGTGCTGCATTAATTGCACAGACAGCACAGCTCAATAATGATTTTTATTTTTGGTTGAAAACTCATGGTACACGATGGACTCATTTTGAACACATACGATTCCTCATTCTGTGTGGTCCCTACGAGTTAGGACTAGGAGAGCTGTCAGTTAGCAAGTACATGATATATAGTTTAATAATTGAGTTCTGAAGGGCTGATATCATTTTTCTCTTTTACCCAAAATCAGTAGAAAATTTATTATATATCCGATGCATCAATCAACCCTCTCACACGGGGTGAATGTACATGTAATATCGATCACCTCCAAAATCCGATCGACATGGATTTGTAAAGCCAACATTAATTTTATTTATTTATTTATGAAATGCAACCATTGAAAAAACCAAGCAACCAACGATAGGTTTTTACGGTTTACACAGTTCCAAACTGACAAGCCAAAATTATTACATGGAAAAAGTCGATCTGTTACACACCGTGTGTAACCCTTATTGCATTACCATTCAGAGTGCACCAATTCATGAAGAAACAACTGCAACTAATTAATGCACCTGAAGCTCTTAGCTTCTAAGTTAGCTAGGTCTTTTTAGGAGTGAACCAACTTAGTTACAAACTCTTCAATGTTTTTATCAGAACTTCCACCTTGGTCAACAGCTTCTTTGGCCAATGTCTTCCATTTGTATGCATTTTTCACAATCTCTTTCCCTCTCTCCCCCTCCATTATTTCCCTTATGCAATTCTCTATTGCTTCTCTCTTGACTAACCCCTTCTCATCGGCTGGAGCTTTAAGTCCCATCTTCCAAACATCCATAATATACTTTGCATTTGTTGGTTGATCTGTCCATTGTGGCGCTGCAACCATTGGAACACCCAAGCTAAGAGCTTCCAAAGTAGAGTTCCATCCACAATGTGTCACAAAGCATCCCACTGCCTCATGTGTTAATACCTCGAGCTGGGGACACCAATGAACCACAAGTCCTTTCTCTGAAGTCTCTTCCACAAAGTTTTTGGGGAGCTTTGCCTCTTCAGATTCTCTTACCACCCACAAGAAGTAGCTGTTGCTCATTCTCAAACCCCAAGCTAGTTCTTCCATTTGCTCGGCATTAAGAGCGGCCAAAAGGATACATAAATAATAGATCCTTTTGGATGATTATTTAGCCATTTCATACAAGCATCGCTGTTTGGTTTGAAGATGCAGAAACCATAGTCTTTGTCATCTTCAATCCGCTTGTCTAAGAACATAGATGGTATGGTTGGTCCTATAGTTCTCAATGGCCATATCTCTGTCATCCAATCCACTACCTACGAACAATTTTATAGTACCAAGCAAAAAAATTGGGTGTAATTCGAATAAAAAATTTCTCAAAAAAGAAAACAAAACAGGAAAGTAACAGTAAACAGCGTCAGTTTATTTGCTTAATTACCTCTGGCTCCAGCTCATATAAAGTGTTGCAAAGGACCCAGTCAGCTTTATCAACATTGGAAAATTGACTCACAAGCATATCAGTGACAGCTGGATAGGTGATTAAATCATAAATAAAAGATGGCATGTCTTGGGGTTGAACCGGTGGCAACCCAGGAAGCAAAATTTCTGCCTCTGAAAGAGGGAGTTTCAGCAACCCTTTATGAACATGGTAGTATATATTATGAACAGCACAAGATTGAGTGAAAAACACAGCACCAACTAAGCCAAACTTTTTGGCTAAGTCAAGAGCCCAAGGTAAGAAAGCATAGGATTAACTAGAGTCCAAAGCCATCAGAGATGGTCTCTAGGGCAATGGAGCTGGCTTCTTTGTGAATGGTTTTGGACATGGAGCGTGTGGTAACTAGAGTAACTTTGACTCCTTTGTGCTCCAATCGCTTGGAGAACTCGAGCATAGGATTAAGGTGGCCTTGGGTTGGATAGGATAACACCAAACAATGAGCTTTGTAGTCATTATTCGTTTCCTTCTCCATTTCTGCTAGCTAACACAGGTTAGAACTTTGAGCTGTGTTTTAAGTTGTGTTGAGAGAGTGATAAATATGAACATGAAGCGCACAATTTGTATACGGAATTCTGTGGTGGTGGGTTGTCGCTTTTCTTTTATGAAAATATATATCTCATTTAAAATACTAAATACGGATTTACACAGAGAGCCAGGGAGGGATCACGCCATCCAAAAAATTGAATTTTACAATATGAACACTAAAATGCAAGCTTTAGCCGGACTTGGATTCTTAAATTTTTATACAATCTTGCTATAGTGCCCTTTTAAATTTAGAAGCTACTATAGTAAGATTGTTAAAATAAAAAATATTATTTTATTCATTCTCACTCTTCTGAATCTCTTTTTTAATGTGTTACATATTATTTTAATATGTAGATATATTATTTTAATGAGTTAAATAAGAAAATAAAAATTGAGATGTTGAGTGTGTTGTAAAATAGTATGATATAATTAATAAAGTAATTTTTGAAATGATAAAATAAATTTTTTTTTTTAAAGAAACCAAATGCATATACTCTTATTAAGCCAATCCCAAGTCCCAACTCTCTAATGATGTATGGTTTAACTCGAATGTAAAAGGAACTGAGAGGCTCAGAATATTTTGAAAAAAGATAGCAATAGTACATACATTTAATGAATATATTGAGCTTAAAATAATTATTTTTGGTCCCCTCTCAAGAAGTTACAAGCTTGCCATGAAAATGACAAATAGGTGAGTTTTTTTATTTTTATTATTATTATTTTTTTAATTATGCTTTTTGAAAAAATGGCAATTTAAAAAATTATGGGATGAAATTTGGCTTTCTAAAAAAGTAAAGCTATTGGAAAAGTTGTCAAAAAGTAGTTTTTGAAAAAGTTGAGTATTCGGTTAATACTTATAAAAGTGGTAATTTGAGTTGTAAATTACCAAAAAGGATAAGAAATATATATATATATATATATATATATTAATAGTCAAAACTTAGAGCAAATCTAATCAGATTGCAATTGGATTCTCAATTTTGCGCCACATGTCTCATTTAATTTTAAAGAGTTCAAATCCAATTAGATTCTAAATTGGATTTCAATTTGAGTCCAATTTTACGCTATGTGTCCATTATTACATATTTTAGAAATGCATGTATGGTTTAAACAAGATGTAAGCTAATATCATGTGTAATTATTATTATTATTATTATTATTATTATTATATTATTATAAGGACGCAATTTGAGCCCTAAGCCCAAAAAGGTAAAAGGATTTAGGACCAAAGAGCTCAATACAATGAATTTGTAGAGAGTAGGTTAGAAAACTAGATTCTAATGAGTTGGGTAGCAATTACAATGGATCTAGATGACAATAAAGTAGAAGTAGACTGGTTTTATCTAAAGAAAATCGTCATTGGCACAGTCTGAGGAGATAGTTTTTGTATATATTACTTGAAGTTGGTTACAAATACAGTTCTAATTGCTACAATGTTTCTTTCTTAATTCTCCGATCCCTTTGTCTCAGGACCTCCCTTCTATTTTATACTATCTTCCCCTTCTCATCTCTACCCTCTACGTGTAGATCAGATTGTTGGTGTTGATCCTTGTCCCATTAGCCCCTTTTTGAAGTCTTTGGATAGTAGCTGCAAGGTTGAAAACTACTGTTCAGGTATCACTTCCTCATTAATACAGCCAGAGAGTTAGCTGCAGAGCATTCAATGCGGTGGTAGCAGTTTTTCCTTAGATATTTCATAGCTTTCCTCCGTCTTGTTCCTTCTTGATACTTATCCTTAGCCGTGGAATGGTCCAGAGCGTTGCTCTTGATGGCAGACCGTACCTTCTGACCTCAGTTTTGCCTAGTTGAGGTAGCATTCCTCCTTGAACCACCCTTCTGGACGATCATGATTAGATCTCACCTCTTTACTTACTGACACGGATCCTTATTATAGCGTTTACCCGTTTTCGGACTACTTAATGTCCCCAGATTGGGCCCCTAACCCAATACATACGTAGATATGTACTCTTGGGCCTTTCACCCCTACAATTATTATTATTATTAATGATCTCTCAATAGTAATTGACTCTTTTAATTTTCTTAGAGTGGAATACGCCATCGTTATTTTAAAACTTAATAATTTTGGTTGTATAAATCTTTGCAATAAGTTTTTATTGAGACTTTATATTTTTCTTTTTGTAATTATTATACTCATTATTATTGATATAGTAACGACTTTTTTCAAATTATTTTTTTCCTTCATAAAAGTTATGCACATAACATTTTCACAAAAACTTCACAATAAAGTCTATATGACAAATTTTTAATGATAGATAAAATGATAATAATATCAGTATTAAATTCAGATGAGAACTTATAACAACTTGCTTTGAAAACTTTGTCATGAAATTGTTAAGAAGGTATATGTTGTGAGTAGCACTATTTTTTTTTTTTTTATAAAGAGGAATAGCACTAATTTAAAAAAAAAATTAGGGAGACAAGAAAATGTCACAATATTTTTACAATGCTCTTTATTTTTAGCTGTGGTCAATTCTAGTATAATATTTTATTAATTTATTAAATTTTCTTTTAACATATGAAATATTTGACACCTCAACTTTTATAAAAAATATTGTAATAATTTGTTGTGTGCTAACACAATTGTAATTTTTATTTTTATAAATCTCCTTACATGATGTGACACATATGACATATACCACTTAATTAACCCTCTTTTTTTTTTTTCTCATCCACCCATTTCTTCCCAATTCCCCAGCAAATATATCTTTACCCACCAACATATCTCTTCTACAAGAAGAAGAAGAAGAAGAAGAAGAAGAAAGAGAACATAAAAATAAAAATGCGAGGATCCCGAAGAAGAAGTTTAGATCCTTGTTTTGTCCCTAGTTTGACTGACCTTTTTTTTTTTTTCATGTGTTTTACTAAAAAATTATTTGATGAAAATCCATCTAATCATAGTTAGGAATAAAAAAGTTTTAAAAAGGTGTAAATGATCAAATAAACTGAAAAGTTTAAAAAAACAAAAGAAAAAAAAAAACTAATTAAGTTCAATATTTTTGTTGGTCAAAATACATTATTAAATCATGATGTTTGTCGAGTAAGTACTATTTAGTTTCTCAAATTTTTTATTTTTTATTTTTTTATACAAGATAGAATTCTACTCTACCTTAATCTAAGTGTATAAGTGTGTGAATCTCATTCCTGGAGACTTGAACCCTGACCCTTGCCCCCCACACCCCACAAGCACTTATACCTATGGAGTGACCATCGCACCAAGGGTGTGCGATGATAGATATTGGTTCTTTTGTTAATTGTCATTATTCTCAATGCTAACATGACTTACAAGCTAATGACATGACATTTATTAAGTGACATGGTATAATTAAAATCCATTTTTACACATAAAGAAATCTGTGACTCGTTTTAAGACCTAATTGCTAACCCGTTATTAAATGAGTCTTCCCTAAATCTCTCTCTCTCTCTCTCAAAATTAAAATGGGTCATAGGTTTGCTTATGTCTAAAAGGGTTTTAATTTTTTTAATATTAAAAATGTTGTCATATCACTTTAAAAATGTCATATCGTTGTCTGTTACCCATGTAAACATTGAAACTAATGGAAGTTCACAAGAAGACTAATAACGCTTATTTTTCAAATTTCAAGGACTAATAGGACTCACTTGAAATTTAAGGAACCAAAAAACCTCACTTGGCAAACTTCAAAACCAATAGTGGATTTTGACCCTTTTTTTATTAATTATTTTTTGGTATAACTCTATTTTTATTGATCCTATTTTTTAATCAAGATAATTCATTAAAAATAAATTATATTAGAAAAATTAGGAAGACAATAAAATTTTATATTTTTTCACAATTATTGAAATACTATATTATGATTGGTAGTAATAAAAGTAATACAAATGATAATGTTATTATGTGAAAATGATATTATTTCAATCACAATTTATCACAATAATTGCCAAGAGTTTTGTAACTCAATTATTATTCAATCACTCATCCCTATTTTTGTAACTAATTATAAAAAATAAAAATTCTACCTCGTTGATATTATAATTTTGTTTTGTATAATAATTGAATCCCTCTCACCGGCTAAAAAAAAAATGATCACATTAATAATAATGAATTTAAGAAATGTTTGTTGTCCCACTCTATTCAACCAAGCAATTATTACTTATAGTTCACATTATATTCAATTGTCAAAACCTTCCATCGTTAAAAAAATATATTTAAAAAGTCAATTGTCAACCTTCCATCATTAAAAAAAAAAAAATATATAAATATATATATATATATATATATATATATATACAGTCCTAAAAATTTGGACGAAAATGTACCTAACAACTCACAAGTTGTCTGTGACCATGCATGATGAGACAAATATATCCCGAAAAAGTAAAAACCTAGAAATGGACAGAAACCCGGTCCCAAAGAGGAGAAAAGATGCCATAAAGCCAATGGCCAATGATAGGTAGAAATTCTTGAAGTAAAGCTAACGAATCTGTGGTAGTTGACGACTTTGCTTACATGCTTGTAAACGACTCTGAAAAAACTAACAACCCATCTCAAAGATTGATGGGCACACCTGACGGTCGCATATGGAATAGAAATGATCATAAGGCATTAACAGACAGCGAGGTTGACGGGATGGAGTTGACAGGTTACGTATAACTTGGTCTACACGCATAAGTATATAAGGAAATACCTTGCGCCCCACGCTTAACCCTAATCAAGAAGACTCCTACAAGGAAAGGATTCCGCAAGATACGCGGAATAAAGAGTTTCTTTCCCACAAGGAAACATCTTCTTAATCAAGGCACGGATGTCAACCCTACACTACTATAAAAACCCCAAGACCCTCACAAACCAAGGTACGCATATTTACCCCAGCTCTGGCACTCTAGAGTTGTGAAAAAGTTCTTTGACTTAACATTCAGAGGGACTTTGGCCGGTACCACACCGATACTCTTTGAAGGGTTTTCTTTGTCTTTGTTTCACAAGTCTTGTTTCGAGCAGGTGAGTATTGTGCCGCTTACTGACGATTTTCGGCATCATCAGTTGGCGCCGTCTGTGAAAATAGCGACAGTGACTTATAAGCCATATTATCACTTCTCGGACAAAGAGTTGCATGGTACTTACTCGCTCGATGACGACCACCAATAACGCTGAAGGGTGTCAAATGTTTCAAACCCTTGCCATTGCCGTAGAGCGCCTTACCAAGTAGAACCATGATCTGGAAGAACAGTTGCGCCAAAAGAACGTAGGCCCTAATACTTAGGAGGAAGACCAAGAAGGTACCAGCGCCGAGAGAAGGAACCAAGAGGGGTCAGAGGGTAGTAACGCCCCAAGCAGGCCAAAACGACAAGACACGAGCCGACCATCAGTCACAAATACAGTTCCATCTCACATAGTTGTCGAGATGCAAATGATATGGAAACGGATAGACTTCATGATGAATACCCTTAGAGGATGGATGTCTAGCGACCTCGATGACTTGGTCCATCAAATTGATTCACCATTCATAGCATCCGTCACTTCATTCCCCCTTCCACCGAAGTTTCGAATTTCGTAGGTGGAAAATTACGACGGGTCCAAGGACCCCTTAGACCACTTAGAGTCTTTCAAGACCTTGATGCACCTTCAGAGGGTGCTAGATAAGATCATGTGCAGAGCCTTTCCCACCATGCTAAAGGGACCCGCAAGAATCTGGTTTAGTAGGCAGACACTTGACTCCGTTGGTATCTTCAAGGAGCTAAGCGCCCAATTCACCTCACACTTCATCGGGAGGCATAGGTATAAGAAGTCCATTGCATGCCTAATGAACATTAAGCAGCGGGAGGAGGAGATGTTGAAATCTTACATAACCCGCTTTAACAAAGAGGCCATCTCAATCGATCCTATTTTTTGTGTATAAGAACGACCCGAAGACTTTGTCAGATGTGCTTTACAGGGCAACTAAGTACATAAACGCGGAAGACGCACTACTGGCCCGAGAAGAGAAGCCCAAGAAAAAGGAAAGATAGGAAGATATACGGCCGGACAGGGGGCGGAAGATGGCTAGGACCGGAGAACGGCGGGAGGATAGATGCTCTAAACCACCGGCAATTAAGTTCACAAGCTTCACCTCGTTGACTGCCCCGATTAACCAGGTCTTAAAGCAAATTAAGGACAAAGGAGCCTTAACTTTTCCTAGCAAGCTGAAGGAAGATCCTAATAAGAGGCCTAGGAACAAGTATTGCCGTTTCCATCGTGATCAGGGCCATGACACAACTGATTGCTACGACTTGAAGCAACAAATTGAAGCTCTTATCAGGCAAGGAAAGCTGCAAAGGTTTGTTAGCAAGGAAAGGATGGATCCACCTCAACAGTAGGCTCCCCGCCAGGAAAACGAGCGTCCTAGGCCGCCTATAGGAGACAGAAGAATGATTGTGGAGGGCACAACGGTTACTGGGTCGTCCAAAAAGGCCTGTAAGACTTACCTTAAGATGGTTCAAAACGTCTAGCTAACGGGTTCGATACCAAAGATGGTGCGAATCGACAACCCTGCCATCGAATTCTCAGAAGAAGATGCTCGACATCTTCACCGCCCACATGATGATGCACTTGTCGTTAGCATATGAGTAGGGGATTATAACACGCACTGGGTCCCGGTTGATAATGGCAACTCAACTGACATCCACTATACCTGCATTCCAGCAAATGAGGATTGATAGTGACTGGTTCCAACGAACGCTCCACTCATTGGTTTTGGAGGAACAAGGGTGTTTCCCCTTGGTGCAGTCACATTATCCGTGACAGTGGGTGATTACCCCCAGCAGATTACCAAAGACGTAACATTTCTTGTGGTCAACTGCTCGTCTGCTTACAATGCCATCCTAGGACGACCCACCCTCAATTCATGAAAGGTTGTAACCTCAACTTACCACTTAATAATCAAATTCCTTACCAATTATGTAGTAGGAGAGCTGCACAGAAATCAGGTGGCTGCGCACGAATGCTACATCTCTATAATGGAGATGGACAACCACCTCTAGGCCATAAATATAGAAGAGTGCCGGACAGTGACAGAGCCCGTTGAAAGGCTTGAAGAAATACTTCTCGACGACTCCAACCCTGATCGAATAACCAAGATTGGTACCCTTTCCAACTTGACGGTTTGCCAAGCACTAACAACTTTTCTCAAAGGTAGTCGGGATGTATTTGCTTGGAGCCATGAAGACATGCTGGGAATAGACCCTTCGGTCATGGTGCACAGACTGAATGTATCTCCCTCATTTCCACCCATCCATCAAAAGAAGCGAGTATTCGCCTCAGAATGAGACCGAGCTATAGTGGAAGAAGTTCACAAGCTGCAAGAGGCAAACTTCATTAGGGAGGATTACTACCCCGACTGGCTGGCAAACGTGGTAATAGTCAAGAAAGCCAGCGGGAAATGGAGGATATGGGTAGACTTCACTGACCTGAAAAAGGCATGTCCCAAAGATAGCTACCCCATCCCGTTGGTCGACGTCCTAGTTGACTCTACGGCTCAACACCAGCTATTAAGCTTTATAGATGCTTTTTCGGGTTACAACCAGATCAGAATGGATGAGGTAGATTAAGAAAAGACTTCGTTCATCACTAGCCAGGGCCTCTTCTGCTATAAAGTGATGCCATTTGGCCTAAAAATGCGAGTGCAACATATTAGAGGCTCATGAACAAGATGTTCGCATAGCAGATCAGGAGAAATGTCCAGGTCTATGTTAACAACATGCTGGTGAAAAGCCGAAGGGAGGAAGACCACTTGGAAGATCTCAGAGAAACATTTGACACCCTTCATTCCTACAACATGAAGCTTAATCCAGGCAAGTGTGCCTTCGGATTGACGGCGAGAAAGTTCCTGGGATTCATGGTGTCTCAGAGGGGTATCGAGGCCAATCTAGACAAGATTTGAGCCATAATAGAGATGGAACCCCCAAGGAACGTGAAAGAAGTACAAAGCCTCAACAGCAAGATAGCAGCGTTGAACAGGTTCGTGTTGAGGGCAATAGACAAGTGTCTACCTTTCTTTTGCACGTTGAAGAGATCTTTTGAATGGATGATTGAGTGTCAGCAGGCATTCGAGGACCTGAAGACCTACCTCTCATCTCCCCTGTTGTTGAGTCCTTCCCAGCCAGGGGAAGAATTGTTCCTCTACTTAGCTATATCCTCAGCAGTTGTCAGCGCAACCTTAGTCAGGGAAGAGGATAGGGTATAAAACCCCGTGTACTACACGAGTCAAGCACTTCGAGGCGCAAAGGAAAGATACCCACCAATGGAAAAGCTCGCATTCGCTTTAATTACAGCAACCTGTAGGCTCAAGCCATATTTCCAAGCCCACACGGTGATCGTCCTGACTAAAAAACCTTTAAGGTGAGCAATGAGCAATCCCGAAGCTGCCAGACGAATGGCATTATGGGCAATAGAGTTAAGTGAGTTCGACATACAGTATCGCCCACGTACCACCATTAAAGGACAGGTAGTCGTTGACTTCATTGCGGAATTCAGTAACGTAGAACACTAGGGGGCAGGGGAGTATCCTCAGTGGAGCGTACACACGGACGGATCATCCAACAGATGGGCTGGCGGAGTAGGCATTGTACTTCGTTCTCTAGAAGGGGACGAGATCGAATGTATAGTTCGTCTCGACTTCTTTACGACCAACAATGAAGTAGAGTACGAAGCACTAGTAGCAGGGCTAGATCTCGCCAAAGCGGCAGGGACCGTGAGTGTGATTATTCATTGCGACTCCCAGGTCGTCACAAACCAAGTAAACGGTGAATATGAGTGTAAGGGTGAGAGGATGAAGAAATACCTGGAGCAAGCAAAGAGAAGGGTGGACGAACTACAGGCCCAGATCTTTTAAATCCCTAGGCGGGGAAAACGAGCAAGCCGACTGTCTTGCTAAGGTCGCGTCAACAGAACATGTGGTCATCCCTGACAAGGTACTCTCCTTTATTCAGCTTTTGCCATTGATAGATACCATCGATAGATACCATCGATGTACAGGAAATAGGTTCCGAGAGCAATTGGGCCACCCCTTTAGTCTCCTATTTGAAAGACGGCACACTACTCGGTGATTTCAAGCAGCACAGTTTGTCTTAATAAAGGACATACTATATAAGAGGGGCTTCTCTCGACCGTACCTAAGATGTTTGAGCCCCGAGGAAGCAGACTATGTCATGAGAGAAGTCCATGAAGGGATTTGTGGGAACCACTCAAGGTCACGATCGTTGGTACATAAACTGATTCGAGCAGGATACTACTGGCCTACTATGTAGAAGGATGCCCAGACTTATGTCAAAGCTTGTGACAAGTGCCAAAGGTTTAGCAACATCATCAGACAACCTTCAGAAGAATTGACCCCGATGACAGCCCTGTGGCCATTCGCTCAATGGGGGTTAGACATCATAGGCCCATTCCCAATAGCAGTACGACAACTGAAATTCCTTATAGTAGGTATAGACTACTTCACGAAGTAGGTAAAAGCTGAAGCCTTGGCCACCATTACAGAGAAGAACGTGCGGAGCATCGTTTGTAGATATGGGATCCCTAGAGTCCTAGTCTCAGATAATGGGAAACAATTCGACAACGACTCCTTCAGGGATTTTTGCTCATAGTTAGGGATCAAAAAACACTACTCCTCCCTTGCCCACCCTCAAGCCAATGGACAGGTTGAAGTCACAAACCAATCCTTACTTAAAATTATCAAGACTCGGCTCGAGGGGGCAAAGGGTATATGGCCTGAAGAGCTTCCAAGCATACTATGGGCATATAGGACAACGACCAGAACACCTATAAGAGAAACACCATTTCGGCTAACATATGGTAGCGAGGCAGTTATTCCAGCAGAAGTTGGGCTCACAAGCTACAAGGTAGACAATCACGATGAAAGAAAAAACGATGAAGCAATGCGTCTATAGCTTGATCTACTGGACGAAGTCTAGGCGACAGCTGAGCAGAGACTCGCACAGTACCAGGATCTCATGGCCAAGCACTACAACTCCCAGGTCAAACACAGAGACTTCAAGATTGGAGACCTCGTCCTAAGGAAGGTAATGGGTACTGCCAGAGACCCTTCCCAAGGAAAGCTTGGCCCTAACTGGGAGGGACCTTATAGAATCACGTCATGGCAGAGGAAAGGCACCTATCACTTGGAGACGCTAGACGGGCAGCAGTTGCGCCATCCATGGAACACAAAATATCTCCGAAAGTACTACCAGTAAATGATAACATGAAGAGCGACACTCCTCATTTTCCAATTTATATTAGTTTATTTTTACTACAATACCTTGTAAGCCCAAAGGGCAGGTCTTTTTTCTTTAAAGAACAATTTTTCTACATGCATTTATCATAATAAGAGGAGTTTATTCAGATATATTCATTTGTTTCTACATATTTACTCTATGCGTTTATCATATCTACGGTAGATGGATCCACAATTAAGTGGACGGGTCCACAATTGAGTCCATAGGTGGACGAGTCCATCCTGTAAGGATGAGTTATGTTATGTAGTTCACAAGTGGACGGATTTATGATTAAGTCCATAGGTGGACGAGTCCATCCCACAAGGATGAACCTAATATTATCAAGTCCACAAATGGACGGGTTCATGATTTAGTCCACAAGTGGATGGATTTATGATTAAGTCCATAAAGTGGACGAGTTCATCCTGTAAGGATGAGTTAATGTTATGTCCGCAAGTAGACGAATTCATTAAGTCCTTAAAGAGGATGAGGTCATCCCCAAAGTGGACGGATTCATAATTAAGGTGGACGGATTTATAAAGTCCATGAAGAGGACAAATTCATTCCACAAAGACGAATTCATTCCACAAGGGTGACTTAATATCCACAAGAATAACTTAATATGACCCATAATTAAGGTGGATGGATCCACAAGAGGACGGGTTCATAAATTAGTCAATAAAGATGACGAATTCATCCCATAAGGATGAGTTAATGCTGCTAAGTCCACAAGTGGATGGATTCATGATTAAGCCCGTAAGTAGATGAGTTTGTATCATGAGGGTAAAAGTCCACAAATGGACAAGTTCATCACATGAAGAGATTAAATACACAAAGGATCAAGTTTCTTAGCCCACAAATGGACGAGTTCGAAACAGACGAATTAAAATTATTAAGTCAAAAAGTAGACGGATTCATAAGGGCAAAGGATGAACATACACACACCAATAAGCAATAAACATATTGAAAGCGACGAATATGAAATACCATAAATAAAATGAAGTTTTTACAAACAGAGCTCAAAAAACAAAAGGGCATTAAATATTGTCCGGAAATTAGAGCAAATTTACAATAAAGAGGAAAGAAAAAAAGGCAAGGTTCAGGAGGTCGGGGGGTCTTGTAGGATCTCGTCACTTTTAGGAGGAAGGTCCTGGACATCTTGAGTTGAAGGATTTTTAGCATTCGGAGGGTTGGCCGACGGAGTCAAAGGAATGACGGTCTGGTCCACAGCAGGTTGGGCAAGAATGACACATCATCCTTTGGATCCACCTCAGACTCGGTGGAGTCGTCATTCTCTTCAAAAGTAGTATTGCCTGCAGGTGTTGATGGCAAGGGGTTATCCATGGAGACAAATCCAGGTGAGGGTAGATGGATTTGACCTGTTTAAGGCAATCCTTCAACCCATCACCAGAGTATTCCATACAGGAATCAACGAATGTTTGTGACACCTGAAATCCTTCACAGCGTCAGCCTTGGCCGTCTCCACCTGGCCTAACAGGGTCCGTTAACTCCTTTTCCGTTGCCTCCTTGGCTTCTTGCTCTTTTTTCTTCTGACAACCCTCCTCCTCTAGTTTCTCTCTCAACTCCTTCACCTTCTGGTTAAGGGTATGAAGGGCGCTCTTATATTGTTCTTGCTCATCAATCAGGTTCTTAATACGCTTATGCAGATGGGTAATCACCCCTTCCTTGGCAACGCCCCTATCTTGCAAAGCTTTCATACGAACCAGCGCCTGCAGGATAGGATAACCGTCAGTTATTAAGCATAAGAATGAATAAATAGAGAAATAAAGGAAGAAACGTACCCGAGCAAGGTAAAAAAGACCTGACGCCCCCAGTTCGTTCGTGGCTTGCTTAGCACAAGGGTCCACATTCTTGTCCCTAATAATAGACTCTATCATGTTAGGACATATGTATTTCACTTATTAAAGAACATATGTCATTCTTTTATGTAGTTGGCTAATCCTTTGACAAAACGCACTTTACTTGTATTTGGGTAGATCTAAGTTGTGTTTAATACTTGAAGAAACATGTTGTTCAAGTCTAGTATTAAAGTCATGAAGATTGGACCAAGAAACAAGTGAAGAAAAGGTGTTCAATAAAGCTGGACAGATAGCTCGACACCTGCGGACAGATAGCTCGATAGCTGCTCGACACCTCCTCGACACCTGGCTATCTATCGAGCTCTTCAATTGATTGTTATCGCAATCTCGACACCTTCTTGATACCTGGTGGATCGATCGAGAAAGTTTCTGTCCCCTCGACACCTTCTCGACACCTCCTCGATAGCTGTATCTGTCGAGCCTCATTAAACCTCGACACCTGCTCGACACCTGCTATCTATCAAGATTACGGAAATCTGAATTTTCAGATATGATTTTTAGGCCAGGCTTTTGTATTTGTGCAGGGTTTCTTTTCTCACAACCTCAGACCTATATAAGGCTTATTTTAGAGGCCGCCACATAAGAGAATACAAGGAGAACATATGCAAAAGGTGACCGATGCCTTATTCTCTCTGAAAGAAGCTACTGCGTCTTTGCGTCTTAGGGTTTTGTAACCAAGTGCTTCTTGATCTTCATTATTGATGAAGTGAAGAACTTTGCAGCCAACAATCTTCTTCTAGTTGGTGATTAAGTCGCATACTAGGATCTGTGCAATTGGTTAGTCACGTATTGGGATCCGTGCATCATTAAAGGGTGGCGTTCATATATTGAAGAGTTCAGAGGTTCTGAAGCGGTAGAAGGTTTCTGCTGTGAGTTCATCTACGGGGATTGTAGAGTCTAGGGACAAAGGTTTTGTACTAGATCTAAAACTTCTCTTTACTATAGTGGATTGCTTTTTGGGAAGGTTTCCCCCCAGGTTTTTTACTGTGAAACTGGTTGGTTTCATTGGTTTTCCTAGGTCATCATATCTTGTCTTATTTATTTTTCCGCTGCATGATTTTGACATGATATTGATGTTTGTTTGTTTTAACAAGTTTTATTCATAATAAATCTAATTAACAACTTGGGTTTAAAACTTGTTAATTCTTTCAACCGGAGTCTAAATTTTCCAACAAGTGGTATCAGAGCGGGTTCACTCTGATTGGATTAATTTCCTGAGTGTGATCTATTGACCCCTGTTGTCATGGATAGAGGACAATCTTTATTTATACCTCTTTTATTTGATGGAAGTAATTATGCGTACTGGGAAGTTCGTATGAAAGTTTTTTTGCAGGCTCTAGGTGAATAGGTATGGCAAGCTGTTGAAGTTGGCTGGACTAAGCCAAAGGAAGCATTGGTGGATTGGGATGATGCAACAATCATAGCGGCAAATTTCAACAGTAGGACTTTGAATGCTCTGTTTTGTGGGGTGACCAATGAGGAATTTAAGAAGATATCATCCACTGAAGTTGCCAAGGAAGCATAGACCATTCTTGAGACCACCTATGAAGGTACCAAGGCAGTGAAGACTGTGAAGTTTCAACAACTCACTAGTAGTTTTGAAGAAATAATGATGGAAGAGGATGAGACATTTGATGAGTTTTATGCCAAACTCAAGGATATTGTGAATTCTGCCTTCAACCTTGGAGAATTTATAGCAGAATCCAAAATTGTTAGAAAAATCCTTAGGTCCTTACCTGAAAGATTCCATATCAAGATTACTGCCATTGAAGAAGCAAAGGACATTGATCAAATTCCTTTGACCGAGCTTGTAGGGAACCTTCAAACCTATGAGATGGGATTAGGCTCAATGGGAAAAGGTGGAAAGAGCAAAAACTTGGCTCTTAAAGGTATAGAGGAAGAGATTGAGGACTCTGAAGATGAAGATGAGGATGAGGATCTGACTTTCATAACTGATGAGATTATCAAGCTTCTCCAGTTTAGGAAAAAGGATAAGGGCAAACCTCCTAGGAAACCTAAATCCTCTAGGAAGGGCAAGAATGAGAAACCCCTTATCCAATGCCATGAGTGCAAAGGTTTTGGTCATATGAGGATAGAGTGTCCAAACTACCTCATGAATCAAAAGATAAAGGGTTGGTTGCTACCTGGAGTGATACTGAGGATGACTCTTCTGATGAGTTTGTGGATGAATGTCGTCACGTTATGGCCTTTGCTGTCTCAACTAATAAGGTGATTGTGGAGAGTGCTAGTGACAGTGAGGATTCTTCTGATGATGAAGTATCCAAGAAGATGACCCTTCAGGAAGCCTATGATAAGCTATGCACTGAATTCATAAAATTTGAAAAGACTTCTCATCTTTGTAGAAAAGAGCTCAATGAGGTAAAAACTAAAAAAGCTAATCTGTTAGTCAAACTAAATGAGACTACAAGGTTAGTTGAGACTCTTGTCGTGGAGAACGCCTCATTAGAAGAGAAGGTCAAGAATCTTGAGGTTGAGCTTAGTCAAGCTAGAACTCAAATAGTGAGGATTTCTAGTGCAAAGCTTGATAAGGTATTGAGTGCTCAAAAGCCTAGTTCTGATAAGACTGGCTTAGGATATGCTATTTCCTCCAGCCCCTCCTTTTTCATGGCTTCTGGATCAAGGACTGTCTTTGTGTCATAATCTGAGAAAGGTAATAAAGGTATGAAATCTAAAACTGATTTGTTTAATTCTAAATCCTTTGTTAGACCTCATGTTTGTCACCATTATGGTGATTTTGGTCACACTCGCCCTAATTGTTTCAAGTTGTTTCCTCATAAGCGAGTGTCCAATAGGTCTCGTCCTTTGTCTAAAGGCTCTGTACCTATTCTTGGTGAGTTATTAAAAGCTTTGAGCTTTTTGACTCAATTTCAGGGGAATTCTAATTCCTCTATGTCCTTTAGTAATCATACTAGGACACGTGCCTTTTCATCTTCACGGCCAAAGACTCGTGCTATGTGGGTGATAAAGGATCCTAAGACTTAATTGTCTTTTCTATTTGTCCTCTGCTTTAATTCTTTCTATCTAAAGTAGGACTCTCTTTGCTTGATTTCTTATCTGCTTTTGGAATCATGCTTTCATGCTTTCATGCATCTGCATCTTTCTATCATGCCTTCATGCATATGCATCTTTCTTTATGCTGTCATGTTGTTTGTCTGTTTTTGTTTGGTTGTTTAGTCTTTATTTTGTTGGTTTTCAAAATAAAAAGGAAAAATCATAAAAATACAAAAACAGTGTGTGTTTTGTGTACATTGGTACTTGTGTACCTTGGATGGCCATTGAAACAAAGTTTTCTAAACTTTGTATCTTTTGTAGCTTAGATGAGCATCTCTATGCACAACTAAGCAAGTGAGCTTTGTGGCTCTTTTTTGTGATGAGTAAGATTAAGTTATCTCTTGAACTTAACACTCATATCACTCTTTTTGACGGGTAGGACTAGAAAATCCTAAGAGAAAGGCATAAATAACCATCTCACCACTGTTGCCCGCCAATCATGAAAGACACCTATATGCTTCGGCATAGCAAAAGTGCAGTGTCAAAGACATCTGTATGCTTCGGCATAGCAAAAGTGCAATGTCTATGCTCAACATGTTGGGTATTTCTTTTCTCTCTTCTATATGCTCATGCATGATATGCTAAATAAAAGAAAATATGCAAAGAAAATAAAAAGCAAAAAGATTAAAATGCTTTAAATATGATTGCAAGCGTGTTTTCTAGGAGATGTGGGAGTTATAGGATGTACCTCAAAGGTGATAATCTCCATCAAACAGTTATGATTGTGTGTGAGTTAAAGTTATTTTCTCATATCTCAGATCGTCATAACATGTATACACATATGCAATCTTGCGATGTTTTTCACACACAACACGCAATATTCTTTGCTACTCTTGATACATGTGTAGGTACAATGTGATTTGGCCATCACTAGGTTTACATGTGTTAATGTATGCTCACTAAATTGTCTTGATTTGTTTTTGAAATATAAAATTGGTTAGACTTGTTTAGTGTGTGTGTGTGTTTTGGGATCTATGTGCTTAACATTTTTTTGAGAGATTTGTTTTTTCACATGTTTTGCATCCTTCTTTTATCTTGTCATCCATAGCATCTTGTTTCATTACATTCATGCATTTATATGGATTCTTTGTACCCCCTTGATCATCCTTGATCATCTTTATGTTTCTCGGGTGAAGCTTTCTAGCTTCTTGTACCCTTTGTCAATCATGACAAAAAGGGGGAGAAATTGTGGAGACTTTGTGGTTTCTTTTTTAAGATTCTACAAGTTAGGGGGAGAAATACATGCCTTTGTAAGGGGGAGTTGTGTTTCATCTTGTACCTTGGGTCTTGTGACCATTGTTTACATACATTGTGCTTATCTTCTTTATATGCTGATGTATGTTTCTTTCACCTACCTTTACATGTGTTGTTTCTTTTCTATCTTTATACACATGTTTCTTATTACTTGTATGCAATCTATTATTTCTGTTTCACACTAAGATGCCTTGATGAGTTTTGTTTAAAGTGTTTCAGAAATACAGGTTGTCAAAGTCTACTTGCCATAAACTCTCTTCTTGCAAAGTTTTTCAAGAGTTTGTGTTAGGATAGATTTTATTGTATTCAACAAGTGAATATGAGTTGAGTGATTTATGACTTCTCTCATATCTCATTTGTTTGTTGTGGTTTTGTCACGGATTGCCAAAGGGGGAGATTGTTAGGACATATGTGTTTCACTTATTAAAGAACATATGTCATTCTTTTATGTAATTGGCTAATCCTTTGACAAAACGCACTTTACTTGTATTTGGGTAGATCTAAGTTGTGTTTAATACTTGAAGAAACATGTTGTTCAAGTCTAGTATTAAAGCCATGAAGATTGGACCAAGAAACAAGTGAAGAAAAGGTGTTCAATAAAGCTGGACAGATAGCTCGACACCTGCGGATAGATAGCTCGATAGCTACTCGACACCTCCTCGACACCTAGCTATCTATTGAGCTCTTCAATTGATTGTTATCGCAATCTCAACACCTTCTCGATTCCTGGTGGATCGATCGAGAAAGTTTCTGTCTCCTCGACACCTTCTCGACACCTCCTCGATAGCTGTATCTATCGAGCCTCATTAAACCTCGACACCTGCTCGACACCTGCTATCTATCGAGGTTACGGAAATCAGAATTTTCAGATCTGATTTTTGGGCCAGACTTTTGTATTTGTGTAGGGTTTCTTTTCTCACAACCCTAGACCTATATAAGGCTTATTTTAGAGGCCGTCACATGAGAGAATAAAAGAAGAACATATGCAAAAGGTGACCGATGCCTTATTCTCTCTGAAAGAAGCTACTGCGTCTTTGCGCCTTAGGGTTTTGTAACCAAGTGCTTCTTGATCTTCATTATGATGAAGTGAAGAACTTTGCAGCCAAAAATCTTCTTCTAGTTGGTGATTAAGTCGCGTACTAGGATCCGCGCAAGTGGTTAGTCACGTATTGGGATCTGTGCATCATCAAAGGGTGGCGTTCATATATTGAAGAGTTCAGAGGTTCTGAAGCGGTAGAAGGTTTCTGCTGTGAGTTCATCTACGAAGATTGTAGAGTCTAGGGACAAAGGTTTTGTACTAGATCTGAAACTTCTCTTTACTATAGTGGATTTCTTTTCGGGAAGGTTTCCCACTAGGTTTTTTACTGTGAAACTGGTTGGTTTCATTGTTTTTCCTGGGTCATCATATCTTGTCTTATTTATTTTTCCGTTGCATTCATTATTGACATGATATTGATGGCTTCTTAGAAAGCTTCTCTCCAGGAGTGGCAGACACCTTTTTGGACAGAAGGTTGTCTTTCTCGTCACCCTTCCTCTTAGTCGCTTCCTTATTGACGGCCTTGGGGGCTGACGAGGACGCCCTCTCCTTTCCCTTAGCGTTCTTCTCCTCTTTCTTGCGCGCAACAGCTGCCCTTACTTGCACCTTCAGCCCAGTTGCCTCCATTTCTACAAAAGGGCAAATAATGAGTATTGGAACAAGTGACGACCTTGGACAAGCCAACGGAAAAAAAAAAAAAAAAAAGGTTAAGGTGGATAAACTTACGATGATAGGAGTAAGCGTTAAGACGACAAGCTGCTGGTGTTGGCTCAAGACCCCCACAAAAGGGTCTTGAGCCGACGGAAAAAGGGCAAATAATGAGTATTGGAACAAGTGACCACCTTGGACAAGCCGACGGAAAAAGAAAAAAAAAAGGGTTAAGGTGGATAAACTTACGATGATAGGAGTAAGCGTTAAGATGACGAGTTGGCTTAAGACCCCCACAATAAGCGTGTAAAGTGTTGAGTGTAATGAGATCCTGACAATTCCACTCGTCCAACGGGATTTCTGTTACACGACAAGTAAAAGCTCCTTTCTCGTCTGTGATATGTGGACGAACACTAGCTGAAAGAAAACAAGAAAAGAAGACGATGTTAGAAATTCGAAACAAATAGACTAAAAGAAGTAGATGGGATTAACCTGAATCCTTGACATAAGCCCAAGTGTTGTCGAAACCATGAGGCATCGTCTCCCACTCTTCCTAACAACATACCCAGTTCGTCCCTTTGATGAAGAAATATCTACCCTTCCAATTCCTATTAGAATCGGGCATATCGGATACCAGCCTTAGCCCTTTCTTCCTTGCAGCAAAGTGGTATATTCCCTAGGATAAGATGATGTGTTAAGGACGGTAGCACCAAAAGAACTCATCAATAGTTAGCTGACGGTTCCCTCCACTTAGACGGCCCCACAGAATCTCGGCCCCAATGAATATCCTCCAAGCGTTGGGGGCAATTTGGCTGACGGACAACCCTAGAAAATTGGCCAACTGACGGTGAAGGGCCGTCAAAGGCAGTCTCAATCCTGCCACGAACATGGCACCATGCATGCCGACGTCCGCGGTCTTCCCTGAGTAGTATCTCTCAAACTTCCCAGGGAGATGGATTGGGATGTTGTCCAAAATTTGGTAACAACCACGTAAAGTTTTGAAAACCTTGTCCAACATCGTCGGTAGAAAGTCATTAACTATCCATTTTTTAGGAAGGATGAAAGGATGGTCGTCTCCTGGACTGCCTGAAGTGCTCTCTAAGACCTCCTCCTTTCCAATATTTTCATCCTCGTCACTCTCTCTCCCCCCTTCTCCCTCGTCATCCTCATCTTCACCCTTGCTTGCTACCTCATCTTCTCCTCCACGACTTTCCACTTCCTCATCAGAAGATTAGGTTGACGTTTCCCTCTCTGATGACTTGGAGAAGCCCTCTTCGGGCTCATGACCAGATGGGAAGACCTCGTCGTAACCCACCCCCTCGCGAACTGATAACTGTTCACTCATCACTTCTCTAGACATCTGACTACCTACAAGCAACGAAGGTATTCTAAGAACCTAAGTTGACGGCCTTTCTAAAAAGAGGTTTCACAATTAACTAGGATAAAAATAAAAGGCAGTGAGGGTAAAGGTGACTTACCAAGTAACGCAGACGGTTTCGTGAAAGATGACGAGCTTAGCTAAAGGACGATGACGTGGGCAAAGTCCTTGAAGTGACAGGTTCGCTCTGATAATCAACAGAAATGAAATAGAAGAAAATAAGGAAGGAAGTGGGGTAAATATAGGATGAAAAACGTACAAAAGACGAAGCGACACCCTCGTCCAGAAACAAGGCCAATTGGCTTGAGCCACGTGTTTTGACATTTATGGCTGCTCGAGGAATTAGTGATAGTGTTGTTATATCTTTATTTCTTGTCTGTGCTTACCCGAAACTTTGATACTCTGTTGTCGTGTTCCCTTCTTACCGTCATTGGCGCCACCCTAGATGTAAGGCTCGTTTAAGCCAAGAGAGGGCGTATAGGGCATGGGAGGTATAGGGTTGCTTAGGGTATGTGTTACGAAATGCAACGGTGTTGAGAAAAACATGATAATTGAGTGTTAAACCTAGGATAGTATGGAATAGTTGTGGAGATCAACCTCTTCTGTCAAATCCAGGACTGATTGTCCTCTTGATATTGTAAATGAAGAAGATCACACTGTTGAAGAACATGAGCTCCTTGATTTCCAGAAATGGAATATCCCTAAAGTTGATACTAAAAATATTTATAAGACTAGTTTTGTTGAGAGTACTTTTCATCCCATTTACAAAGTTAGAACTGTTGAACAAATATTTTCTATTTCAAAAACTCATAAAAAATGTTGCTTGTTTTCTAAGAGAAATATTAATGATTTCCTTGCTAAAAAACTCAGTTATTTGCATATTGGTATGGTTCAAGTTACTGTTAAACCACTCAATAGGAAATGAATAAATGCTTCTGTTTTCATGTGTTTAAGAGATGCTAGATTTAAGAACTTTAAAGATAGCATTCTTGTTATGATTACTACTTCTTTGTATGATGGTCCTTTATATTTTAACTGTTATCTTGATATTAATCTTTCTTTGGATGATATTAATAGTGTTAAAGCTTTAACTTTGAATATTGCCTCATCTGGTTATCACATGGAAGAAGGTAGTAAACCGTTTGCTTTGATTTATCACATTTATTACAGATTATTAGGTACTCAATTGAATCTTGGTGTTAAGATCAATAGAGAACCTTCTGGTAAAACAATGTTAATCACATGTTCAACCCCTGATGCTAAAGTTCAAGTTCCAAAAATGATTCAACGACAAGATGTTAAGCTTCCCACTTAATGGTTTTTGGAATAAGAATCTCTTGTTGCTAAACCTATTTTTGATGAGCTAGATCTCACACATATTCAACAATATTTTGATGGTACTGTTAAAATAAGTTTTCAAAACAATCAACCCTTGAGGATCAAAGAAGGAAGACTTTCCTTTGCTGGATCTAAAAGTATTTCAAAAAGAGATCAAGATCTCAATGAATTTTTGCAAAAGAGTCTTAAAAATCCCATTGATTTAAAGTTAAAAGGTGTTTCAAGTGATAAATCTCAAATCAGCTCTGTTTTCTATTCCACTAAACTTGAACCTTCTTCTCCATATGGCAGAACAACTAATGAAGAAGAAGAGGACACTAGATCTGTTTGTCCATCTGATTATGATTTTCCTCCTATTGAAAATCCTGTTTACCAAAACCAATTAAGAGTTTTAAATGTTTTGGATGAAAGCTTTGAAATTGATATGGTTTCCATGTATAATGAATTCATGCTTGCAAAAAACAGAAAAAGAAAAATACTACCAAAGTAATTTTGCTTAGTTTGAGAAAGACCGTGTTAAAAGGAAATGGTTAGAAAAGATGAATCAACTGAAAAAACTCATTTTGTTTTTTGACTTTCTTGAAAACTATTATGTTTCAAAAGATGAAGTTTCAAAAAATCGTTTGAATGTGATAAAGAAATCAAATTTTGTTAAAGAAGATAAAACCATTGTTAGGTCTAGTCATCCGTCTCTTCAGACAGTTTTGATAATTTTCAAAAGACGGAAGTGAAGGCCTCTCCTTTCAAAATTGCTGATGATCAAACTCCTATCATTAGTATTATTGAACAAAACAATTTTACTAATGAATCTTTACATGTTATTGGTCAACAGCTTGACTGTATTGAAGAAAAAATTGTTGAAAAAATTGTTTCTATTGAAAAACCTATTTCTGTCAAAACTAAGAAACCTTTGATCAATTTACCTAGTCAAGATAAAAAATTTAAGTTTAAAACCTCCCAATCTGAAACTCTTGAAATTGTTGAAAAAATGCTTGCTGATTTAAAGGTCAAAACTGAAAGTATTTCTACAAGTAATCCTGCTACTCGAACTATTTCAAAAAATGAAAAAGAAATTGTTTCTGAAGAAAATATAGATTCTGATACTATATCTTCTGTTTCTGCAAAAAAGGTTTTTGATGATGATTTACCAGAAATTAAAAGATTTGTTGGAAATTCCAAACCTATGTTTTTTACAAAAAATTGGTACTCAAAACCCACTCCTCCTGATATACAGTTCGAAGAAAGATCTTTTCAAATTCAGTTTTCTATTTTTGCTGATAAGATTTATGAATGGAATATTGATGGTTTGTCTAAACAAGAAATCATTAATAAAATGGCTCATATGTCTATGGTTGGAATTGCTTATGTTAATAACCATAATCTTGATCACCTTGAAATTGTTGACCTTCTTGCTATTGGTTTTTCTGGCACTCTTCATGGATGGTGGGATTCATATCTCACAGAAGATTTCAGAGAATCTGTTAAACATGTTGTTAAGAAGAATGATGAAGGTTTGCCTATTTTTGATGAAAGTATTGGTTGGAGTATTCCTAATGGTGTCAATACCTTGATTTATACTATTATCAAACATTTTGTTGGTACCCCATCTAATATTTCATCTTGAATTTATGATCTTCTAAATAATTTGAGATATCCTACTATGTCTGATTACAGATGGTACCAAGATGTTTTCCTTTCCAGAGTAATGCATCGGAAAGATTGTTACTAGCCTTATTGGGAAGAAAAGTATATTGATGGTCTACCTCCTATCTTTGCTCATAAGGTAAAACAAGAATTAATTGGTAAAAATGATTCCATTGATTATGATAATTTAACTTATGGTGATATTCTAAGCACTATTAAAAAACTTGGTATTAATATGTGCAATGATGAAAAACTCTTAAAACACCAATTAAAAAATAAAAGAAAAGCTAAGTATGAAATGGGTAATTTTTGTGAACAATATGGTTTGCCCCCTATTGCCCCTTCCAAGCAAAAAGGAAAAAAACATGATAAAAGTCACAAAAATTATAGCCATAAAAAACATAAAAGATACAAAACTAATTTTAATGATTTTTATGCTAAAAAGAAAAATGTTTCTAAAAAATATGATAAACAAAGATCAGGTAAAGGTAAATGTTTTAACTGTGATAAACCTGGACATTTTAGTAAAGATTGCAAACAAAAACCTGGTAAGTTAAAGAATAAGTTCAACATGTTAAATATTGATGATAAAGATTAAGAAGAATTATTCAGAATCCTTGAATCAAACAATTCGTCTGATTCTTTGGAAGATGATTTTTCTTCTTCAACTGATTCTTGCTATCAATCTGCTGATGATTCCTCTGATTCACCAAATGTTAAAATTGGTTGTAGAGATTCTTGTTGCAATGTTATTAAATCTGTTAATACTCTCACTAAAGGTGAAGAAAATGAAAGTCTATTGGTTAAATTGATAAGTCAAATTGAAAACCCTAAATTACAAAAAGAATATTTGAATACGTTGAAGAAGAATTTGATAAAAGATGAAACTAGTAAAAAACTTAAATCAACGATAAGTTTTGAAGAAACTTTAGAAAGATTTAATAAAAAGAAATCCAAAGATTTAACTGTTAATGATTTACAACATGAAATTAATATTGTTAAACAAGAGATAAGTGAATTAAAACATGAATTTAAAAACATTAAAAGTGATAATAATAATCTTAAACAAGAATTGTTATTGTTAAAAATTGATAAAAAACTTGACAAATCTGATAATGAACAAGATGAGCTCAAAGATGGAGATGAATCCAGTCAACAGGCTCTTCTTTCTGATAAAGGTATTGTTGATAATTCTCAACTTAATCTTGTTAATAAAATACTTCCTCCAAAATGGTTTACAAAAGTTAAAATTGTTGTTTCTCATGATCATCATTTCACTATTATTGCTATGATTGATTCTGGTGCAGATATGAACTGTATCCAAGAAGGATTGATTCCTTCAAAATATTTTGAAAAATCAATTGAAAGATTGGTTTCTGCTAATAGCACTCAAATGAAAATTAAAAATGAATTGAATAATGCTCATGTTTGCCATGATAATGTCTGTTTCAAGATTCCTTCTATTCTTGTTAAAAATATGACTGATAAAGTGATTCTTGGTCTGCCATTTATAAATGCTTTGTATCATTTTCTTGTTGAACATGATGGAATTACTACTGGTCCTTTTGGACAGAAAGTAAAATTCAAATTTGCTTCAAAGTTTGAGATTGATACTGATGATGCTTTGAATCTAATTCATGCTAAAATCAAACATCTTAATTTCCTTCAGCAAGAAGTTAGATACAAGAAAATTGCTGAACAACTTTCTGATAAATTGTTGCAATAAAAAATTGATAATTTTCAGAAAATTCTGATTGATGATGTTTGCTCTGATGTTCCTAATGCTTTTTGGCATAGAAGAAAACATATTGTTGACTTGCCTTGTGTTAAAGATTTTGATATCCCTACTAAAGCTCGCTCTGTTCAAATAAATGTTGAAACTGTTGAATGCGAAAAAGAAATCAATGATTTCCTTCAGAATAGACACATTATTAATTTGTCTTATATTAAAAATTTTCCTGCTGATATACTTATACAAGAACCAAGGATGGGTTTTTGCCAATATTTCACAGATACTTTTGAAGGCAATATTCATAGTGCCAAACTACTAACTATTACCAACTACCCTAACATTCTCAATGATTCTTTGCAGGAATTGAGCAATGCTACGTGGATAAATATCACTAATAAGTGGAATAATAATAATACTTATACTTATACCAGTAGTAAGTGGATTATTATGGCTTCCTCGGCAGAGAGGAGGAACAAAGGAAAATCTTCTGCATAGGACTATTCTTTTAAAATGCATGAAGGTGCATCTTCTGGGGTAAAACCCAGGAGATCAACATCCCTTCAGGAATTTGTCCCAGCAGAGGTGACATATTCCGGTGGTGACATGATAATTGCTCTACAAGAAGTTTTATCAAGATCTTTACAATTTCATAATGGAGTCTATAGTGAATTACCAGATTCCATAAAATTTATCCTTGATAACCTCCATGCTGCCTTTACTCTAAATTGCCACTCCCTTTTTGAGAAAACCCTCAAAGCATAGAAATCCACCTTGTTAACGTTACTGCACAAAATGAGACTTATATGAGCCACTATGCTAACCTTGTTTAAGAAAATAACCTTATTTCAGGAAATAAACTTGTCTCAGAAAATAATCATGTTTCAGAAAATAACCTTGTTTTAGAAAATGAGGCTTTTAGAAGCCATCTTGAAGCCTACATTAGTCAACTCTTTGGTAAAGAGGAAATCCATTCAATGGATAAAAAGACTATAATGGGCACTAATTATGCTAGATTAAGCCTTAAGACTCAATCTTTGTTAAGAAGTGCTATTGTCAACTTGCCTACAGATATACAATCTCGTATTCTAAAAAGCAAGGCTATGTTCAGGTCTTTTAACTTATGGTTCAAATATTTCAAGAAACTTGTTATAGCCACTTTTCCTGATCCTGATGAGTTAGATGAATCTGATAACGTATTTATCCAACTGGAATGGGAAGAAAACTTTGGGAGTACTCTTAGAGTGTATGAAGAGAAACATTCATTTCCTAGTCTCCTAATTAATTATGATGATGGTTCATATGTTGCTGATGATTCAGATGATGTTAATGATAGAGATCCTAACTGGCTTTCCCAAATGTTTGAATATGGCTTTATTAGGTTCATAAAATTAACAAGCCATTACCAAGCTAGCCAGCTTCCGCAAATTATTCAGAATGCTATTAGAGGATTTAAAAGTCTTTTTGTTTCCATCAGATGCTGGAGCATTTTGCCAAAATGGGAAAGAGATAACTAGATGAATGTCTAGCCCTCAAAGCATCTCATTCTCATCAATGGAAATACTCACCAAGGACAATGGTTTGAAGGAAATTCTCACTTGTCCTTTAAAGATCCTTATGCTCTTATAGAATGTTGGAGAAATTATTTTAATAACCAAATTATTGATGTTGCTCAGAACCTATGGAAATATTATCATTTCATAGGAAGCACAGATAAAATCTCTGTTTTTGGTCCCAGACCCTATGCTAATGCCATTGCTCATTTGCGGATAGCTGATCATTGTAATCTAAGAAATCTTCTCATCCCAGGGAGAACTCTGGTGTTTGAGCCACTTCTATATTGTGGGTTCTATAATCATTATGCTATTTACCATGAGCATGAGTGTGATAATGATCCTCTATGGGATCCTTATGATTGTTATCCATCCGATGCTCCTTCCATTAATTAATGAGTGGCCTCCTTAGGTTACTGTTACTGCTATAGCACTACTATTTTGAGATTCTCGTTAGTCTAATGATTCTCAATAATAAAGTTATTTCCCCATGCTACTCCTACAGTCAGAAAATGTTTGGTCAAGATACTCCTGATCTAGCAGTTGACTGATGATTAATTCCCCTATTTTTCTAGCCTGCACAATGGCCAAAAATGCTACAATATTCAAAAAAAAAAAAAAAAAAAAATGCTACGATAATTACCCATTCTCTACTGTGAAGTCTCATGCTCTACTATGAAGTCTCATGTATGCTCTATTGTGAAGTCTCATGCTCTTCTGACAGGTCCTTTGGAATAAAGAGATTCCTCAAGCTTATGATGATGTTCTTGGAAAAAAGAAAAATGAGTTTCTCAGGCTTTTGGTCTTCTCAAGCTCTTGTTCAGCAAAGACTTGGCACTTTAGATTGAAGAATTTGACAAGACTTTGCTGCTGATTATTTGAGTCAAAAAAGTGAAAAAACACTGTTCACTTTTTTACTGTTCATGGATTACTGTTCACTGATTACTGTTCACCGATTACTGTTCACTTTTTACTATTCATGACGTTGTTCACTCCGAATTTTTGCCTATTTAAGGGGGGTTGTCCCTTAAGTTTGGGTCAGAATTCTCTTCTGGAAAAACCTTCTTTCTTTAGAAGCCTTCCCTTAAGTGAGAGAATTCCTATTACCACTATTCCTACAATCCTTGTAACTAGAACTAGTTTAAGCTTTGTAACTGTTAACTTGTTGAGAGCTTGTAACTACTACTATCTGCTGTAAGAGCATTAGCATTGGGGAATGCAAATGCCAGATGTAAGGAGAATTTGACATTTGCAACCCCAAAAACTATTGCATCAAAGAATTGTAAACAGCAGTATTGCAAATTTTTTTGCAATACTGCTTCAGTGCAATTCTAAACATAGAATTGCACTATAGCAGTATTGTAAAATATATATATATATATATATATATATATTTTATGATGTTTTCCCCTGAAGTTTCTCTCTCATCAACACATTATTTATGTTCTCTTCTCTCTCTCTTCCTTCTCTGTTTCTCCATCTGCTCTCTCATCTCTGAAGCTTCATCGCCATCTCCGAAATTTCTCACCTGATTCACCCTCACCCATCTCAACCGATTCATCCTTACCCATCTCCATCGCTGAAGCTTCACACAGCCTCTCTTTCATCTCTCATCGTGGATCGGCGAGCTGGGTTTGGATCGGTGAGCTTGGATCAATTGATTGTGGGTTTGAAACAGTGGATTTGTTGATCAGTGGGTGGATCGGTTGGTTTGATCATTGGTAGCTCCGATGGAGGCTCCAGTGATGATTTTTTTTAAATGGGTTTGCTCCGGTGGGTTTCAAATCGGCTGCTTGGGTTTTTGATTGGTGGATTGGGTTTGCTAATCGGTGGCTTGGGTGGTGGGTGTGGTGGCCGTTGTTGGCTCCAACTGGTTTGATGGTTTGTGTGTGTGTGGCTCTGTTGATAGTTTGTCTTTGTGTGTGTGGCTTTGTAGATGGTTTGTGTTTGCGTGTGCGGTGATGGGTTTGGATAGGGTAATCGGTGTATCATTGGTCTGTGTGTGTTAAACCGATGCTAGAGATTGAGGGAGAAAGAGAGGGAAAAAATACTGTTGGAAAGCCCAAGAAAATCGAATCATGCCTAAGTCTTAAAAAAAGTGATGGTTGAAAAGAAATAATAAAAAATAATATTTTAATAAAAATAGAGTTTTAAAATGCTGGAAGTATTGTAAAATTGTATAGTATAATGATAAAATGACTTTTTAAAATGGTAAAATTGAGTAGAATTGGAATTTTTCAATGCTAATGCTCTAAGTGTTTTATTCTACTTTCAATAACAAGTATTTTCAACTTTCAGTTTAATATACTACTTGTTGCTACCGCCATCTTGGACTGTTCTATTTTTTAATTGCTTTGATATATATACTGTTTGGCTGGTTCTACCGCCTTACTATTGTTTTAAATTACTTTGATTATAAGATATATATATACATATATATATATATATATATTAACTCCACAACCCAATAGTTGGAATTGACGGGATTATGGAGTAGGGGGCAGCTGATAGGTAGAAATTCTTGAAGTAAAGCTGATGAACTGTGGTAGTTGACGACTTTGCTTACATGCCCGTAAACGACTCTGAAAAAACTGACGACCCATCTCAAAGACTGATAGGCACACTTGACGGTCGTATATGGAATAGAAACAGTTAGAAGGCATTAACGGACAGCGAGGCTGACGAGATGAAGCTGACGGGTTCCATATAACTTGGTCTACACGCATAAGTATGTAAGGAAATACCTTGCGCCCAACGCTTAACCCTAATAAAAAAGACTCTTACAAGGAAAGGATTTCGCAAGATACTCAAAATAAAGAGTTTCTTTCCTACAAGGAATCATCTTCTTAATCAAGGCACGGATTCAACCCTACACTACTATAAAAAACCCCAAGACCCCTTACAAACCAAGGTATGCATAATTTTACCCCAACTCTGGCATTCTAGAGTTGTGAAAAAGTTCTCTGACTTAACCTTCAGAGGGTCTTTGGCTGTTACTACACTGGTACTCTTCGAGGGTTTTCTTTGTCTTTGTTCCGCAGGTCTTGTTTCGAGCACGTGAGTATTGTGTGGTTTACTGACGATTTTCGGCATCATCAACCAGTGAGGTTGGTAGTGCTTGGATTGTCATTGTTGGATGATTTGGAGGACAGTAGATGAAATAGTGAAGTATGCGGAGCCAAACTTTAAGATAAAGATGGCTCAGTCATAATGAGCTATGTAGCCCTTTTTTAAAAAAACCTTTTTCTAAGACAATTATTCCCAAAAACAAAAGGGACTTTATTTTAAAATTATTTTCTTATAATTTCTTTTCCTCAAAATTCATGGGATTTCATTTCTAAACATTTATTTTCCTTTTTATTTTTGGTGAAAAATCCCATTGAACTGGCTGTGTTAAATATTTTTTCCCTAGAAGGTCTTTTTCCAAAAGTCTATAAAAATTTTCAAGAAATGCTTTTCATAAAAGTCCATTGGAACTTCTCTTTGAGAAATCCATTCCCATTTCCAAAAATACTACAAATCTAATAAAATATTTTCCAAAAATTCCAAGAGAATCAAATAAATCTTTTCCAAGAGATGTTTCCAAACCACCCCCCCCCCCCCCAAAAAGGCATTTTCCCAAAAACTCCTAAATACAATTTAAAATTTTTTCTAAAAGTGTGTTTCCCCTTAAAAAATTCTTCACAAACTTACAAAATTACAATTTTAAAAAATGGTTTAAGAAAATTATGCTAGGATCATGACTTTAATTGATTAAGCCCATTAACCTCAAGATCAAGCCAACAAAGTCCACCTCCCCCAAATTTAACCTATCTTTGTTGTCTTTTTTACATGAGAATTGCATGGAGGGTAAGTTGCTAAATTATTATTATTATTATTATTGCTTTTAAATTAATGAGTGAGGTAAGCCATATTTAAATTTCAAAGTGAAACTCTTTTATAAATAAATATGTGATTAAAGAGAGAAAGATAAGGAGAAAAGAGGAGAATAGAAAGTAGTGTGATTATGGTTCTCAGTAGGACAGGGTAAAGTAGCTCCCCCCCCTCCCTACTGTAGTATTCTGTTTTCCTCTTTCTAAGAGGAAGAGTTTGTCCCCTTTAGTGGTTTCGCTACTAGTAGGGCTTTGTTTTTCCTATTTTCTTGTCTCTTGGTTTTCAATGTGCCTTTGATAGAGTTAGGAATGGAGGATCTTACTCATAGTTGGTAGAAGCTATCTTTTTCCAGCAAAGGAGGAGCGAATATGGATCTGTGAAAGAATAAAAAGATTCAAGGGTTTGCCTTAGCAGTGAAGTTCTTTTCTCGAAGATCCTTGAATATCGACGCTGTGGCTTGGAGCCTTGGACCTTCCGCCCATTGTGGTGTACAAGTGGTAGTTGGTGAGCCCTAGTCATTTGATAGGCATTTGGTGGTTTTCCATCGGTATGATGGCTTGGTCCCAGTTCAAGAACTCATATTTGAAAGGGTTTGTTTCTGGGTGCAGATTCATCAGTTACCCTTCTCCCATCTCACTGAGGAGGTGGCTCTCAGTCTCAGTGTTAGGACTAGTCATAAGATCTAGGGATTCGTCAGAAATGAGGGGTGGAACATTTATGAGGGTCAGGGTTTTGTTGAATATTTTGGAAACTATTTGTCGTTGTAAAAGGGTTACATTTGGGTAGAACTCCAGAGGTTGGGTTTCGTGACTACCAAATATATGTTACTAGTGTGGTAGGTTTACTCATGATGATAAGGAGTGTGCAACTTGGTTACAGAGCAAGGGTTCGCTTGCTGTGGAGGAATAATAATTCGGAGTATGGTTTGAGGGCAGCACAGTTTAACTTAGCAAGATGTTCCCATGTGGAAGTGAAGGGCTTTGAGATGGTGGAACACCCTCATCGATCTGCGGTGAGCAAGCAAAGTTTAGGGTTGGAATCCAAGCCGCTGGTGGCTCCTCAAACGATAGTTTTAGGTGGCATGGTGATTAGTAAGGAAAGTACGGGGATCTCGAATAATTGCTTCTGTAATCAAACTTTAGCGGATTTTACGAAAATCATTAAGGGTATTAATGATAAGATCAACCAAGGTTTTAAGAATTCAAATTCAAATATTCCCTCGTGTGACCATCAATGATACAACTGGGCGTATCAAGGTGCAAAATGTAAATGGCATTTCGACGGAAGATCCAAGTCAAATAGTTATCGTTATGGAGATAAATCTGGAGGATAAAGTGAGGGCCAAGGAAAAAGAGTTAATTCCTACAGAGTTTACGAATATTAGTTTTGAGCTGAGCTGGGTTGAGAAAAATCATCCATGGAAGGGAGGCTTACCTAGAGGACGTGGCAAGGTAAGAATAAGATTAGTGGACTGGGTTCGGATTTAGCTCATTCCGGGTTGGGCCTAGAGCAAAATATACGACATGGGCCTAAGAGAAAGGGTGAGTTCTCGTATGTGGATTTGATGGAATTAGGGGAGAAGGAAAAAAGGGCGAAGAGAGATGATGATGTTCTTGTACTACCAACTTTTATGGGATCGACAGAGGTTACTGAGCAGTCCCGCTGGGTCCAATAAGTCTTATAAGTTGGAATTGTCGAGGGCTTGGGAACCCTCAAATAGTTAAAGCCTTGCGAAAGGTTGTACAACAAGAAAATCCCATTTTAGTCTTTCTTATAGAGACTGAACTAAATAAAGAAAAGGTAGAGAAAGTTCGTGATCAGTGCAACTTTGAACACAGTTGGGTTGTCCCTAGCATAGGAAAGAGTGGGGGCTTAGCTTTATTTTGGAAGGAGGGGGTTACAATAGAAGTGCTATCAGCAGAGCAATCACACATTGACACGTTGGTAAAGGGTAGAGTTTTGATAGATTGGTGGCATCTCACGGGTTTCTACGAGGCACCAGAGACATTAAGGCGGGATGAGTCTTGGGCGCTTTTGAAAGTGATGAGGGATATGTCTAACTTACCTTGGTTGGCTATTGGCAACTTCAATGAGATCACAAGTGGTTCCAAGAAGGAGGGAGGGAGCTTTCATCCTAGGTGATAGATGAAAAACTTCCTCGATGCTACTAACTGGTGTGGATTACGTGACTTGGGATTTGTAGGGCCAAAATACACTTGGCTCTATCAGAGAGTTGATGGCAGCCAAATCAAGGAAAGGCTTGACAGAGCTCTGGTTTCACTGGAATGGGGGGCATGTTTTCAGGAAGCAAAACTTTTTCACCTCACTTGTTCAACATCTAACCATTTTCCTTTGTCCTTGCATTTTTTCATGAGGCCTCAGAACCAAAAACGTTGCAAGATCTTCAGGTTTGAATCCATGTGGTTGAAGGACTCGAGGTGCAAAGAAATAGTGACAAATGCATGGATAGAAGGGAGTGTATTTGCTGTAAACTTCCCTATATCTCATTGCTTGGAGTTTTGTCAAAATCGGTTGGAAGTTTGGAACAAAAATGAGTTTGGGCACGTCAGAAGGAGAATTTTTGAGTTGCAGAAACAGTTAGAATGGTTTAAACTTCAATTGGCTTCACCTACTACCATCAGTGCTACATAGGAGACGAGAGTGAACTTGAATTGTTGGCTGGATAGGGAGGCTACCATGTGGTATCAGTGGTCTCGGATCAGTTTGTTCCAGTCGGGCAATAGGAATACGAGGTTTTTTTTTTATGCCAGAGCAACCACCCTTTACAAGAAAAACATCATTGCAGGTTTGTTGGATCCCAATGGAGTTTGGCAATAGGAAGAGCATAAAGTGGAAGAGATTGTGGTTAATTACTACACGGACCTGTTTTGCTTTAGTTGGCCTTCTGAGTTCATCGAGTTACTAAATGCAGTTCAACCTAAAGTCTATGGGTCCATGAATCAGACGCTTGCTAGGGATTTCCAAGGTAATGAAGTTTGTACGGCACTAAAGCAGATGTACCCCTTGAAATTGCAAGGTCTTGATGGCATGCCTCCTCTTTTCTTCCAACATTTTTGGCCTACAATTGGTAACATGGTTACTAAAATGGTACTAGATTTCCTTAACTTTGGCATTGCCCCTCCTATGTTCAATGATAATCATATTGTTTTGATTTCAAAAAATAAAGATCCTAAGAGTATTTTTGATTATCATCCTATTAGTCTATGTAATGTGATTTTTAAAATTGCTTCTAAAGTTATTGCAAACAGGCTCAAGAAAGTTTTACCCTCTATTATTAGTGATACCCAACGTGCTTTTATGCACAAAAGGTTAATTACCGATCACGTTCTTGTGGCTTTTGAGGCTATGCATCACATCAGTCAGAAGAAGGCAAGAAAGAAGAGAGAGATGGCTTTGAAATTAGACATGAGTAAGGCTTACGACCGTGTGGAGTGAGTTTGTCTTGATAATATGGAGAAGCTTGGCATTGATTTGAGGTGGAGAGGTTTAATTATGAGATGTGTGACAACTGTCTCTTATTCATTTAGAATCAATGGGAAGGTTTGTGGGTTAGTTCAACCTTCAAGGGGGATTCGCCAAGGGGATCCATTATCACCTTACCCGTTCCTTATTGTGGTGGAGGGTCTCTCTTCTTTGATCAAAAAATTTGTGGAGGATGAAAATTTGGAGGCCATTGCAGTATGCCGAGGGGAGCCAAAATTATCACACCTATTCTTTGCCGATGATAGTCTTATCTTTTGCAAAGCTACCACCTCAGAATGTGATTCTTTGCAACAAATCATCCAAGTGTATGAAGCAGCATCCAGTTAGCAACTAAATCGTGCAAAAACTTCATTGTTTTTTAGTACCAATACTTCTAGGGAGGTTCAAGAGGAGATTAAGGAAAGGTTTGGAGCTCAGGTGATTAAACAACAAGAAAAGTATCTGGGTTTGCTATCGCTCATTGAGAGGAATAAAAAAACCAGTTTTAGTGACATCAAAGACAAACTCTCTAAGAAATTGGCGAAGTGGAAGGGAAAACTTCTTTCAAAAGCTTGTAAGGAGGTCTTGATTAAAGCCATGGCCTAGGCTATCCCTACTTACACCATGAGTTGCTTCAAGATCCTTGATTCTCTATGTGATGAGCATACTAGTACGATACGGCAATTCTAGTGGGGACAAAGAGGGGAGGAAAAGAAGATGGCGTGGTTGAGTTGGGAGAAATTATGTGAACCAAAGGCGTGTGGTGGGATGGGTTTCAAACAACTTAAACAATTTAATTTGGCACTGTTGGCAAAGCAGGGTTGGCGGCTTTAAACCTGCCAAAACTCTTTACTTTATCGTGTCCTCAAGGCTAAATATTTCCCCACTTGTGACTTCCTACATGCTACACTAGGGAATAATCCTTCATTTACCTGGTGTAGTATCTTATTCGCACAACCCATTGTGAAGTAGGGCCTGCAGTGGAGGGTTAGGAATGACTCGGACATACGGGTCTAGGGGGATAAATGGTTGCCTCAGGTTTCCAACTGTGAAGTTATCTCTCACGGGCTATTTCTGCAACTGGATACCAGGAAGTGTGAGCTTATTCATTCCGAGACCAGTTGTTGGAAGGAGGAAGTTATTCGCTAGATTTTTTTTCTGTTGGATGTGGAAGCTATCTTAAGTATCTCTTTGAGTGCTCAACTTCCGGGTGATCGCCTTATTTGGGCGGGGTCTAATAATGGCAGTTTCAGTGTTCGAAGTGCTTACAAGGTAAGCATGAACCTCCATTGGTCCATGAATGTAGCTTCTAGCTTGATGGATAGTTTTCTCTATGTGTTCTAGAAAAAACTTTGGTGCTTACCAACTCCCCTCAAGTTTCATCATTTTGCGTGGAGGGCTTGCCGTGACATCCTTCCTATTAATGATAATCTACAACAGCATCGGATGCTTTCAGAAAACTTGTGTAATGAGTGTGGTACTGCAGCAGAGTCATTAGGTCATTTTTTCTAGTCTTGCCCAAGAGCTTAGCTGGTCTGGGGTTGCTCGAAATCGACAAGTTCCATCAGGTCGGGTCAGTTTCACTCTTTTTTCGACTTGCTATGGTTCCTTCTGATGCTTGAATCTTATGATGATGTTAAGGCTACTTTGGTGGTCACTATCGCTTGGTCTATGTGGTGTAATCAGAATGAGGTTCAACATAGGGTTATAAGGAAAATCCCGGAAGCTTTAGTCCAATGGGCAACACAATACCTGGGCGACTACTCAGCTGCAACGTGCTCTACACTAGTTATTCCCGAGGTACTTAACTCTAATTGGACTCCACCACCGCCTCCTCTGTTTAAGATCAATGTGGATGGAGCTATATGCAAACACCATAGTTTAGTGGGTGTGGGTGTAGTTATCCGGGATGACAAAGGCAGAGTTGTAGCAGCTTTGAGCAAGAGAATTCATGCACCTTTGGGCTCGTTAGAAGCGGAGGCAAAAGCTTTTGAAGCTGGTCTCCAATTTACTAGGGACACAAGTATCCAAGAATTTGTTCTTGAATGGGACCCCATCCACCTTCAACTGTGGCTTCACTGATCCTTGGAATGCAAATTTTATGTATCGAGTTCCGCTTGGTTACTGTTTCACATGTAAGGAGGCAAGGAAATAAACCTACCCATCTTTTAGCAAAACATGCTCTTAGCATTGATGATTCTTATGTATGGATTGAAGAGAATTCTTGTCTTATTGAACAAGCTCTCATCCAGGATTCTGTATTTGTTCCTGTTATTTGAATAAAATTGCAGTCTTCACATCAAAAAAAAAAAAAAAAAGTGATTAAAGCATGTCTACTTGTATTTTTAGTATATTTTCAAAAGAAGGTGAGATGTCTAACACTTTCTTCACATGTAACCGATCGAGCTTTCAAGTCCATGTCTTTGGTTCGAGACATTCCTTTTCCCTTTTAGCTTAAGAGCCCTTAGGAAATCCTTTTCCCTCAATGCCATGTGTTACACTGTTAATAGGCCTTAGTTGCCTCTTGTAATTGCTTTGAGGCAACTTCTCCCACGTTGCTTGTGTATATTTGACACGTGTGTTTTGAGGCAATTGATGTAGATAATTTTGAGGTTTGAATGTGTAAAATTGAGCCATTAGTGCGTCAAACTATTAACACCTAAAATACCCACACAGTTATCTCATATGTTTTTTTTTCTCCTCTATCGTGCACCTGCCTCATTGCTGGAGTGCTGGTCATATCTGCCACTCCTTATTTTCCACCTGCCAAAATATCGGTTAAATATATCTACCTTTTCTACTATTAACCATTTTCCCCTAAAATGGCTCAATCTTGATTTTTATTTTATAGATTTTGGGTTTATAATTGTGTGGGTTTCAAGAAAAGGGAAATTCGTGTGTGGATCTGTATATATATATATATATCTTATTTTTGTGGCAACCCCCAATCTTTCAAATGACACACGGGAAGACACAGAGATTTAAAAGGGGAGTAAGAAGATTATTATGGGAGTTGGTTGAGAATGTAAGCAGCTAACAATACATACACTATTACTGGAAGATGTGGAATAGAACAGGATACTATATACAACAAACTTACTGATATTCTTAGATTGAAAAGGGTTGTTACATATGACATGGGAATTTTACATAAAGAGGAAGGAAGGGAGGAGTTCTGAAACTCTAAGGCTCTATATCCTTCCTTCATACATTGATCTTCTATTTATAGAACTTGGAACTCAACCTACAATTAAACATATTTTACAAATAATTATTTTGCCGACAACACAGTAGAATGCATGGGCTTGACAAATCTCCTTTTTAGCACCATAATGTCTTTAGGTAGGACTTGTTGGCAATGATAAAAGCTAGTGGCAATGATAAAAGCTACTGCCATACGGAGGAATGAATGTTGCCAACAGATAAAGATGAAATCCCTCTTCTTCTTCTTCTTCTTCTTTTTAAGTGTTGAATATTGTTAGTCCCATCCATCTCTTCCTTGGAACAAGTCATCATCAATATCCAAATATGGGTCATGATTGTCATAAAAAGGGTCATTGTTTATAAAATGGTGGCCAACTAGAAAGGGATTGGGTAGTTCCCATCCATCAACATGTGGCAATTGTTGGTGATAGACTTCTGGAGTACTTGGACCTGATTCATTCAGATTTTCAATTCCTGTGTTGAGAGTTTCTATCCACCTGAGTGCTTTCTGGCAACACAACCAAAAGGGGTCCACATGCACATGGAGAGAATTATTTAGATTAGTGAACCAATGGATTTCTGGCAGGTGGAAAATTCCTTCTACTTAAACATCATTTTTTGAACTAAACTTGACAATCATGGATCTTGCAATAATTCTGTGTCCAAATCTTGGATGAACTTTAGTGGTATATTGTTTCCAATCTCCATTATGAGCATCATTTTTTAGGATTTCAAACCAGAATTTTTCAAAATATCTATTATTGTTTGGGAAAAGTAGCTTGTAAAATCCTGATTCAAAATGAATGCACAAATAATACTCATTAAGCATATACCACATGTAAAGGTACTGGAAAACAGTCCAATTAGATATCCAAAAGGCAAAAGGTGTTTTCCATGGATGGTCCGGGTTAGGATAGATGGCAAGAAAATGGTTGTAATGTTGTTTAAGGTAATCATGGAGAATTCTGATGATTCTTTTGGATTTGGCTTCAAGGGTCAGGTTTTTTATGTGATCTTTTATGTTTGAGGGTAGGCTTTCTATCATATCAGTTATGGAATATGAATGTGAGGATGAGGATGGGTCTATGATAGGGTATACACACAAAGGTGAAGAAATGACTGTGGTATTAATGGTTGGGGATTTTCTAGAAAGATAGTCAGTAATCAAATTATCTTTTCCCTTAATATGCCTGACTTGGAAAGACCACTGTGAAAACCAATTTGACCATCTAAGCAGCTGGAGATGAGGGAGCATCTTTCTTTTGAACTGAAGCATTTTTGGGAAGGAAGACATGTCCATTTCAACTAGAAAATTATGCCCAAGGAGATGAAATTGGAACTTTTCAATTCCATTCTTTACTGCAAGTATTTCTTTAAACATGGAATGGTAATGGAGCTTTGAGGTCTTGAATGCACCACTTTTATATCCACAAATATTCCTCTTTCCATTAGTTTCTTCAAAAAGAGCTGCTACCCAGTATTCATCACTGACATCTATTTGTAGTACTTGCTTGCTTGGTCCTGGAATTTGCAATGGAGGAAGCCTTTCTGCCAATTTCTTCAATTACTGGATTGCTTTCGTGTGGGTTGAATCCCATTCTGAGGGGTTCTTCTTCAAGAGTTGAGCTAGACAGTTTTCGTTCTTGGAAATCTTTGGTATAAAATCAGACATATAATTAACAATTCCAAGAAACTGTTGTATCTGTTTGGTAGTAGAAAGCTTGTCTAGAAACTCTTTAAGAGATGTAGCAATATGTGGCTGTAGAGTATACTTTCCATCTGAGATAGTCATCCCCAAAAACTCTATTGATGTTTGCCCGATGACCATTTTTTTCTTTGAGAGCATAATTCCTTGAGATTTCACTAAACTATAAAATTTAGTGAGCAATTTTTCATGGGAATCTGCATCTTTTGAGAAGAGAAGAATACCATCTACATAGATCAATGCATTTGCCAAGAGAGGTTGAAACAATGTCACCATTGCTTTTTGGAATTGAGATGGAGCATTTTTTAGTCTAAAGGGCATAAACTTCCACTGGTAATGATGATTAGGGATACAAAATGCTGTTTTGTATCTGTCTTCTGGATGAATTCCTAGCTGCCAAAATCCTACTTTAAGATCAAACTTTGAGAACACTTTTGCATTTGAAAGATGTTGGAAGAGAGCACTTTTGTTTGGAAAATGATTGAGATCTTGGTAATTGATTACCAATCTAAGTTTTCCTCGGATTTGCTTAGCATGCTTGTTAACATAAAAAGGCTTCACAAGCACACGGGGAGGAAGTGGGTTCAATAGGACCTTCAGTGAGGAGTGTGGAAATCTCTTGTTTAGCTAGGGCTAAATGTTCTGGATTCATTCCTCTGTGGCTAGCTTTTGTAGGATTAACATCTTCATTTTTTTGAAAGGAAGGTGTATGAAAAAGTCTGGGCTCATCCATAAGGGATTTGGATTTTTTTTTGTAAAAACTCAGAATGGTTATTTGCACAACAATCATTAATGATCTAGAATCTTAGGAAGTCATAAGGATCAATAACAAACAAGTGAGGGACTTGGGTCCAAGTAAGGAGATGTTGTTTATATGAAAGTCCTTTTGATGACCATCTAAGGTTAGGTATTTGGTGAAGGATATCAAAGCCTATAAGAAGGTCTCTACTAGTGAATGGTGATCCACGGATTTAATGTTTTATAGTGAGGGTTGGGAAAATTCTAATGTGTATGGGTTTGCTTTTTTTTTTTTTTTTTGTTTTGGTAATTGGGAATGTTTCACTATTTACTGCACGGAACATCTGGTAATGAGGTAACCAAAATTTCTTAGGTAATATTTTGGGATGAATGATTGTTGCTACTGCTCTAGTATCAAAAAGGGCAATGACAGGAGTAGGTCTGGAATATGAGTCAAGGAGAATGTGAACTTGTGCAATAGGAATAGGGCTTGCCAAAGAGACTAAAGCAGGCTAAGAAGTATAGATGGCTTGAATTTCTGGGTCTAAGGCCATTCAGAATCTGTGTCTTCTTCTGTTTTAGGGCATCCCATGACTACTAGTGCTTGAGGAGAATATTCGTCATCTAACGAATAGAGTGATTCTACATCAAAAAAGGGAGTGTCTTCTGCATGAATCTAGGCTTGCTCAAGAAGCTTTGCTGCCTTTTCTCTCTTCGGGCAATTTTTTGCAAAATGTCCTGGGTTTCTGCAAACAAAGTAGACTTTGGAAGTCTTTCCTTTGAATTGCTTTTTCTTGAGGAATCTCCATTTCTTTTTCCTGAAAAACCTTTTTTTTAGTTCTGCCTGGTATCTCTTTTTTAATGAATACTTCCTAAAGTGGCTTCTCTTTTTTATCGAATAATCACAACTTTTTTCATGACATTTTATCTGCAAATCTTTCCTCTTGCAGCTGTCCTTGAGTTTGTTGTGAATCTTCTCCATTTCTGAAAGGAACTTCCTTTGCTTGCAGAGCTTTTCCAGGGCAATAAGCATATGTTGATAAATTTCTCCCAATGAGGCTTAATTCAAAGTTATTCTTTGAATGTTCATCATTCAAAGGGTTTCGTCTCCCAATGGTTTTGGAAGAGAATTGAGAAAAGTCCATTTGATATTCACATCATCCATGCCATTGATGGTATAAATCGCCTTGACATCCGATCAAAGTGTCTTTCTAAATCTCCCATTTCAAATGAACAGCATTTCATAGCAAGAAATTCTTCTCGTGCAACTTCTTTGTAGTGTGTTGGTGCCCCAAGGAATTCATTATTAATAATTGTAAAGAAATCTTCCAATGTTTGAGATTGGGCTGCATGCCTTTGTCAAAATTCTCCTAAGGAAATCCACCATTCTCTTATTCTTCCTGTAAGCCTTGCAATGAATTTAGCAATTACTTGGGCAACTATGGAATTTGGAACATGGAGTTCAGTAGTACACCATGAGTACATGTCAAAAAACTTTTCATGCCACTTGGAAGGAGGAGCATCATCAATGGTGAATAAATGCTTTAAATATGTCATTGATGAATAGGTAAGACGAGTCTGGTTGTCAAGAACAAAAGGTGGAGGTGGAAAAATAGGTGGTGGAGGTGAAGGATGAAGAACATCATCTTCTTCTACTGTTGGTTGGTCATCTTGTTGATACATAAATATTACTTCAAGACCAAGATTAGAAAGATCCAAATCAGTATAAAAAATTATTGGGAGCACAAGCAGGTTATTTGAGTCTTCTAGAGTGATGGCTTTTAGGAAAGATGAAATTGGGTTTGGAGGATCAGGATCTATGGTTAACATGCTCATATTTGGGAGTTTGGAGGATGCACCAACAATTGGATTTGAGGGTTGGGATAATGGGTACTTATCAGGGGAGGGTTTATTCTGTGATTGGCTTTAAGTCTCTGTTTTGGGTTGGATCGAATATGTTATGGCTGGAAAGATTCCACTGCTCTTGAGAGGGTTATGATCAGGGTGTATTGTGGTTAAAGGTTGGAAGTTTTGACTTGTGGAAATAGATAAAAATGGAGAGGTTAAGGGTATAGAAAAATCTTTATACATCAACTGTCTGGATTGGTTGGGGGTATAGACAATCATTGGACAAGCCTATGTTTCTGTCTTCTGGGATTTCTCTATAAACTGGAGTTGTGACAACAACTTTTTTTTTTATCCCAAAAGGGGGACGAAAACTGACATATCTTTGACTGTGGATGCAATTGTTGCAATCTCTTATTCTACTTTCTTGATTTTCTTCTTCAAATCATTGGTAAGAGTTTCAGAAGATGAAAAGGTCTGTGTGACTACTTCTGCCAATTTTTTGCTGGTTGTCAAGAATCTTTAAAAGAGCTTGGTTTTGGGCCACAACATTCTCTGCTTGCCAATTTAAAGTTGCCTCTATTGATGAGACTTGTTTTCGGGTTCCATCTGAATTAGTTCCAACAGGAGTTTTGATTTTCCAAACATGTCTTGTGTTGGCCTGGGGGTGGTCAAAGTTTTCTAGTGGAGGAAAATCTTGATCATAAGAGGATGAAGGTCTGTCAATAGTGTAGCAGGGTAAAGGGTTTTGTGTCTGGGTTTGTGTGAAAGGAGGAGGATGATATTTATGTAATTGAGGGAGGATATTCTGGTAATATGGAATCAATGGGGGTTTAGGCTCATGGTTAGGATCTTGTTTAGGCTTGGGTTCTTTACATGGAGGAGGAGAAAACTGGGGTTTCTATTTTTTGGTTCTGGGGTAAAGGACATAATAGTCAAATTTTCTAAAAGGTTCTCCCAAGATGTCTACTTCAGGATCACCAGCCTTTCTTTCAAGCTTTGCTGGAGATATTTTTTCTTTCTTCTTCTCAGTTGATCATCATCATCATCAATTGATTCTTCTTTGCATTCATCACAATCACAAATGTCCCACCATATATGGCCAGAGGATGATTTTCCCTCATAACAAGGTTTTCCATCTTCACAGAATGCTTTAATTACAAGACCTTTTTCAGCTACATATGGTATGGGCTACAACATTGCCATATGGGTTGGAAAGACTGTTATATCCTTCTTTTCTGGTGGAGCCTTGAGGAATCTTGTCTCTACTTCTCCATTTTCTTTCCTGATAAAGAAAGGATTATTGGACTGGATCGGCTGAACTGCTTGATGAAGTGACTCGTACTTCGTGATCCATGACTTTGGAAAAAGGGAAATCATTTGTGTTAGGTTCTAAAGATTTAGGAATTTATGTATTTAGAATTCTAATGTGTAATGTTGGCAAACCATGATCAAAACATTATGTTTAGTCTTGTTTAGGCATGCTCAAAGTCGTGTAATTCATGTAAAACTGGAATCGAGTGATTGCAGATTTATTGGACTAAATCTATAAGGCTCGATCGATCAAAAATTAGACTCGATCGATCGAACCACATACAGATTTATTTTTCTGCAGAGTTCCAGTTCAGCCCAAACTCTATTTAAACGTCTTGGGGATCAAGTAAAACACTCATATATAAGGAAAACCCTAAAACATTTTTGAGACTTTTGATGAGAGAGATTAGAGTGCCTCTTGTGCCTCATTTTATTTTTAGGGTTTTGTACCCAAATCTCTCTAAGGTTGTTGCTCATATTGTTGTTTTGTGTAAATCTCTTGTGAGATCTTTGAGGAGCTTTCCTTTACACAAAGCTTAGGGTTTCCAAGATTCAAGATTATGTCAAGAACTTGGCGATCATTCAGTTGCAAATTCAAGAACTTAAAGATAAACAAGTGGGGGTGCTTGTACTTGATTGAAGAGTCCAAGAAAGAAGGAGTCCGTGGATTCGGAGCTTGTACGTGGTCATGTCAGTAAGTTCTACTGGTGGGTAGCATTAGGAAGTCAAGCGGGGAGCTTGTAAGTCCTTTTGTATGAACTTCGATTCTTTCATAGTGGATTCAGGTTTGCCTTGAGGATAGGTGGGTCAAATCCTCCCTAGGTTTTTACCGTGTGGTTTCCTGGGTGATCATATCTTGTGTTATTTATTATTCCGCTGCTTTTATATCTTGATATGATTATTTGATTGTGTTAACCTAGATTTGCATAATTTGACTAAGTTAATCACTTGGCTAAATAAACTAGGTTAATCTGGTTAGTTTAAGGGGTCTAAATTTCTAACAAGTGGTATCAGAGCGGGTAGCTCTTCTGTTTTACATCTTTTGATCTAAGAGCTGATCCTTGACCCCTGTTATCATGGATAATTTGAAGTGTCTTTCTGCTCATATTTGTGATGCTTTGAATAAAAAGGACACTATTGTTTCTGTTGATTTTTTTGATGCTTTTGAAACTCTTCGTAAGGAATTATCTAAATCTTTGAAAATTTCTAAGAAATTCAAGGAAGAGTTAAAATTAGCTAATCTTGAAAAAGAGGAATTGATTGTTAGATTAGATGAATCTGATAAAAAGAATGAATTTTTGAGAAATCAAATTTCCTCTCAAGATGAGAAGATGAAAAGCTTGGAACAAGAGTTGGTTGAATATAAAGCTAAAATTGAAAATTTAACTAGTACCAAGCCTGCAGTTGATAACAGAAGTGTTTATGTTTCTCTTAAGCCTAAAACTGAGAAAGTTTATATCCCTCCTTTCAAGAGAAATAATAAAGAAAAGGCTTATTTTGCTAGGTTAGACAAAGGTAAAAGTTCTGATGTAGACGCTGAAGTTTCTAAATCTAAGTCTAAACCTACTGTTAGAGAGCATAATAAATCTGTTTTTGTGCCTACCTGTCACCTTTGTGGTGTTGTTGGTCATATTAGACCAAATTGTTCTTTGTTGAGGCAAAAACCAAAATCTGAGAATAGGTTTGCTGTTAGGAATACTGATGTTCCTAAATTTGTTCCTGTTTGTCACTTTTATGGTGTTCATGGTCACATTCGTCCTAATTGTCATAAGTTGAAATTTAAGCATTCTGTATGTCAATCTAGGATATGTGATGATATTTCTCCTGCCATAAGTCCATATAAATTGTTTCATATTCTTTTGAAAAATTTGAGCTTGTTGGCTTGTGAAAGGAATTTGCAGGATTTTAGTCTTTCTCAGAAGATTGGTGTAATTCCTCAAATACACTCTGCTTTCCATGGATTTTCACCTACAAAGCCGAAGACTCGTGCTATATGGGTGAGGAAAGATTTTCCAAGGTGAGTGTTGCTGACTTGTCCCTGATTTAATTCTTTCAATTGTTTGTGGACATGTCTTGTTTCTGTTTTTGGTTGTTTTGTTTTTTAGTTTTTTTATTTAAAAAAAAAAATCCAAAAACTTTGAAAAATTACAAAAAGACAAAAATATTTTATTTTGTGTCTTGTTTTATTTTGAGTATTACATGAGTTATAATATCTCTCTTGATTTAGAACATGCTTGACATTGTAGAGAAACTTGAATAGTTTGTGCTAAGCTATTTTTGATTTTGTGTGAGTATGTACTAGTTTGTACATGTACTCAAGGGTTAATTAAGAAATTGATATTTCTTGTTTGTGTACCCTCTATAGCTTAGTTAAGCATTGTCATGCATTGCTTTTGCATTGTTCATTTAGCATAATATGTGCTTTTTTGTTTTTGGTCATATAATTTTTAAAACCAAAAAGATTGTTGTGTTTTCTATTACATATCATGGATTTGAAATCAAGGTTGGCCACCTTATCTTTACATAACATGTTTATGTACCCTGTTTAGCTTTGATGAGCTTATTTATTGCACTTGACTAGTTGAAATTGTGTAGTGCATGTTGTGTGGGAAGATGTTTATGGTGTTTATCACTTTGTCTTAATCTTGAAGTCACATGTTATTTGACTGTCAGACTTGATCCTTTTGAGAAAGGCATAAATAACCATCTCACCACTGTTCACTAGCCAATCATGAACACCTTAGTGCATATCATAAGATTTTGTGCTCGAGAAAGTGTAGCACATGCACAAAAAGAACATAAGGTGTAGCCTCGGCTTAATTGCTTAATGCTTAAAATTTGTGTGTACTATAAGGCTTGATGTCAATTCACTTAATTAAAACTGGTGTGTACTATTAGGCTTGATGCCAATTCACATAATTAAGAGGCAAAATTCAAGAAACTTACATGATTGCAAGCTTATGTTCTAGGAGATGTGAGAGTTATATGATGTAATTCTTTAGGTGATAGTCTCTTTTAAATTCTATGTTATGAATTTTGTAGACTTTGTGATTGATTGCTATTCACATATCACCTTACATGTATCTCAAGCTTTTGCTAGTTGCACACACTACACAAGTTACTCTTTGCTAAACTTGGCACATTATATTGTGTGTGATTTTGTTGTGGCTATCCAAGATTAAAAGTTCCTTGGTTTTAATCCAAAATGTGTATAATGTTTATGCTTTGAGGAGTTTCTGCATTAAAATGCTCTGTTTTTCAAAAATCTGATTTTTCCAGACTTTCGATCGATCGAACCTGTTTTTCGATCAATTGAAATTGCGATTAAAATTTTTGGTTTGAGTCTACTTGACTCGATTGATGTTCGATCGATTCTCGATTGATCGAAACTGAAAAATTTTTAGTTTCTATGTTTTTGACCAAAATTTTTTTCATGCATCATTTGTGTTTAGGATTCACATGCATTGCATTGTTTTTGTATCCATCTTGCAGTTTTGCAGTCATATCTCTCATTGTTTTCATACATAACATGCATACACTTTGCTACATTAGGTACTCAACTTGATTTAAAAATTGGTTGATTAATTTTTGAGTTTTGTACATTCTAGTATATGCTATTTCTTATGTGTGAACTGCAGAAAATATTTTTCTTAAGAGATATGATGGATAATCAATGTGCAAATATTTTCTCTACTCATGCAACTGTTTATGGGTCACATAGTGTCATGTTTGCATTTATTGAAAGAGAGAATATTTTTCTTCATGTGTATCGTCACCTTAGTTTTTAACTTTGGTTTGTCTGTTTTTAACTTTGGCCCTGTTGGTGAGGATGTTCTTGATCCTGTTGGTGATGCTGCTGCTACTGCTGATTCCCCCCCCCCCCCCCCTTTATTTTTCTCCAAACTGTTTTTCCAAAACTTGTTTTGTTTTTTCCTATTTTTAGAGGGGGAGAAATTTTTTAACCTTTGTGGTTCTTAGGGGAGTTATTGCTCTTCTTAGGGGGAGTTGTCTCTATTTTCTCTTACTCTGTTGTGTATATTTTCTGTCTACCTTCTGATTAGATAGTCTTTGTCAATACGTGACAAAAAGGGGGAGACATAGATGACCTGTTTGTTTTGTTTAGGGGGAGAATATAAAAAACTTTTTGATGTATCTAACTTAGGGGGAGAGTTAGAATTTATTTTGATTTATATGTTTCTTGTTTCACTTCTTATTGATTTATGCTTATGAATTCTTCATTGGTATATGTCTTTATTTTGTGCTATGTGAAATCAAGAATTTATTTTTGTTTACATGTATTTTCCACACATGCGTTTATGCATTTTGTTTAGTGTTTCAAGAAATATACAGGTTGATTCAATTGAGCTGCTATCTATACTTGCAACTGATGGATAGTAGTTAAGTTGGATTTGTTGTTATGAGCATTATTTTTGTAATGGGCTTTTACTTTGTAAACTTTGAGCTTTTAGTTTGTGTTTTGTCACGGATTGCCAAAGGGGGAGTTTATTAGGTTCTAAAGATTTAGGAATTTATATATTTAGAACTCTAATGTGTAATGTTGGCAAACCATAATCAAAACAATATGTTTAGTCTTGTTTAGGCTTGCTCAAAGTTGTGTAATTCATGTAAAACTGGAATCAAGTGATTGCAGATTTATTGGACTAAATCTGTAAGGCTCGATCGATCGAAAATTAGACTCGATTGATCGAACCACGTACAGATTTATTTTTCTGCAGAGTTCCAGTTCAGCTCAAACTCTACTTAAACGTCTTGGGGATCAAGTAAAACACTCCTATATATAAGGAAAACCCTAGAACATTTTTGAGATTTTAGAGAGAGAGATTAGAGTGCCTCTTGTGCCTCCTTTTATTTTTTAGGGTTTTGTACCACAACCTCTCTAAGTCTTTGTTGCTCATATTGCTGTTTTGTGTAAATCTCTTATGAGATCCTTGAGGAGCTTTCCTTTACACAAAGCTTAGGGTTTCCAAGATTCAAGATTATGTCAAGAACTTGGTGATCATTCAGTTGCAAATTCAAGAACTTAAAGATAAACAAGCGGGGGTGTTTGTACTTGATTGAAGAGTCCAAGAAAGAAGGAGTCCGTGGATTCGGAGCTTGCACGTGGTCGTGTCAGTAAGTTCTACTGGTGGGTAGCATTAGGAAGTCAAGCGGGGAGCTTGTAAGTCCTTTTGTATGAACTTCGATTCTTTCATAGTGGATTCAGGTTTGCCTTGAGGATAGGTGGGTCAAATTCTCCCCAGGTTTTTACCGTGTGGTTTCCTAGGTGATCAAATCTTGTGTTATTTATTATTCCGCTGCTTTTATATCTTGATATGATTATTTGATTGTTTTAACCTAGATTTGCATAATTTGACTAAGTTAATCACTTGGCTAAATAAACTAGGTTAATATGGTTAGTTTAAGGGGTCTAAATTTCTAACAATCTGGTCCCTTGTAAGTTGTCTAGGGACAAATGTACACATCGGAGTTAATCTTGGGTCAACTTGAATAAGCAATGCATCATCAGTTTGAGCAATTTCTGGAATTGCCACATCAAAGGCATGATTTTGGAGCCTATAAGCAAGCTGGTAAAGGAGTGGGGATGCATAAGTATCTTGTACTAGAGAAGCTCCAATTATCTGGACTTGAACTTTGAGTGCATCACAAAGATGGGGATCTTTTAAACGCATATTGAAATTTGGGAAGAGTGTGTCAAAAACAGTTCCAGCATTTAGAGTTGTCTGGACAGTTCCTATGACTGCATGTTGATACTCCAAAAATCTGGAGTCAAGGAATGCCATTCTGGAGACTGCAGGGAGTCCCTTTCTTCCATGGAAGGTTAATGCCAACCTTACAACACCAAAGTGGAGATGAGTATACCCTTACTTTTGCCATGAGTTAAAAAATTCCCTAGGAAGAGAAAGAGTAATGAAGTTTTCACCATCATTTGCTAGAATATTGAACTGGTCAAACTTATAGACTTGAACGTATTCTTTTACAATAGAAGGATGAGAATGACCAATATATTTTTTTATGGTTTTTTTGAAAGAAGATTGGAGTTTATTAAATATAGTGTAGGGATTTACAATAGGGAAATTAGTAATAGGGATTTTACTATCTTCTGGTACATGGGAGATTTCATATAAATAGTCTAATCTATTTGTTGTGGATCTACGAAGGGAGGGATCAAAAGGGAATTTAAAGGTATCACTCTCTGCCGAGGACGTGGTAGCAGTAATGGTTTTCGACAGAAATAGTTGTTTTCCACAAACCTAATAGGACCACACTACCAACTTTTGGCTAAACAATCTAAAAGCTCGAAAATGTGTTGAAAACACAAGAGCTGTTTAGACCCCCAAATTAAAGATACGGCTTGATTGATTTCACACTAACTTAATACTAAGCGCGGTATAGTGTAAATGTGAGCGGATAAACAAACAAGCTAATCTAATCCATAAACATGACAACACAACAGTAAAATGGAATGTAAAAGAGTAGGGAAGAAGAATGCAAACACAAGTTAACACGTCGATGTGTTATCGAAGATGAAACCGAAAAACTTGGTGAAAAACCTCTCTGCTGCCCTCCAAGCGGAAATCGATCCACTAGACAATCAGTTGGGATACATGGGTTAGCAAGAGACTCTCTAAGCCTAATCTACCCATTGTACCTAAGCCCTCCAAGCTCCTACTCCAACAAGACTTCTCGGAATCGTGTCTTTTCTAGCTCTCCGGATCTCGTAATACGCCTGATTGCATCCACCAAGCCTCACCGGCTTCTTTTGGCAAATCCCCAAAGCTTCTCAAGCTCTAAAACACTTTCTACACTTTGAATAGGTGTGGGTTGTGTTTGGGTACAAATCTCTTCTCACGGTATGACAATGGGAGAGGGAAGGAGAAGAGGCTACAATGATTTCTTACTAAAGATGAGTAGCTCTCTCTCTAAAAGATGGGTGTGTGTGTTGTTGAAAACGCATCTAGGATTTTTCTTTCTGAATTGCCTCATATACATTTGTGGGTAATGAGGGTATATATAGTATAGGTGAAGAAAGTTACTCTTTAAAATCCTCCAGGTAGAATGTTTCGCGACTATCTCGCGGGAAGGCCTTACCCACAAAACACTCGCGAAAACGACAGCCTGACACGACTCTTCAGTTTCCAGTCATGTGCTTCTCACGTAGCTCTTTCACGGGTTAGCTTCTAGTGAGCTTCTCACGAAATCCACTGATCTTCAACTAAACTTGAGTCTTCACTAACTTAATACTAAACCCAATACAATAAAATCCCACAAAATACAAGGAACAAAATTAAAGCAATTACAACACTTTTTGTCATGGAATAAAGCCAACATAAAACATAGTTGTAAATCACAACTTTACAATCTCCCCCTTTGGCTATTTCGTGACAAAACACCCTAAAACAGACTCTAGACATAAACGTGAGTTTGGGAACAATGGCAAAACTCACTCACACCTAATTCTAAAAGCTGTGATGAACTTGGAACAAGATACCTGTAACCTAAAACACTTGCACAAAACGCATTAGTCCCTCAAGTTAAATCAAGTGATAAAAGGAAAAGTATAATGTAACAAGTAAACATACGATCAAGTAAACATGGTGTAAAACATATGAGCAACTTGATCAAACATAAAATAGTCATATGGAAATGACTACAATGATCATATAGCAAAGAAAATGATCATCCAAACATGCCACCAATAAAGCATAATAGCATAAGGATAAATGCATGTCCAACACACAAACACAATGCAATGATCATAACTCAAATTACCAACAAGCAACGAGAAAACAAGCATAAAGTAAATCAAGGTTTTCTCAAAAAGCAATGTCTTCTCCCCTCTTGGTATATGCATCTCCCCTATGGCTTTCTTCATGTGTTTGTGAAAATGCCTCTATGAGTGTTTATCCTCATGATTGTGATGACATGTTACTTGAATCATTTTCGATTGTTGATATTCCAAATGACATACTTTTGAAGAAAAAGGCTAAGAAGTTTCAAAAGAATTTGAGCATGTTATTTTGTGAAAAGGATGAGTTGATTGCTAAGCTCAATGAATCCAACAAATTGGTTGAGAAATATAAGAAACTTGCTGAAAATTCTCTTGAAAAGCTAAAAGATTTTGAATGTTTGAATATGGACTTGGATGCTAAACTTGTTTTGTCTAACAAACTTGTTGATGATCTTAAATGTGAAAATGAATATCTTAAGATGCATGCCAAGTGTTTGATTGCTGAACCTGTTGCTAAAAAGGAAGAAAATATATGTTGCAATCATATTGTGGTACCCAATTTTGTGCCTATTGTGTGTTCTACCTCAAAGGACAAATTGGTGTACATTCCTTCACACAAAAGAAAAAAAAAAAAAAAGTGGAGAGAAAGGCTCTTAAGCCTAAGCCTCTGTTTAGGCCCCATCCTAGGGAATTAAGTGGATCTAAGTTTGTTCATACTTGCTACCATTGTGGTGTGATTGGTCATATAAGACCTCAATGTCAAAAGTTGAAGAGAGAACAAACCCATGTTGCTAGAACCCTTCCCAAAAGGCCTAGTGGACCAAAATACATTGTTTGTCACCATTGTGGTGCCTTTGGTCATCTTAGACCTCATTGCTCTAAGTTTCAAGCTCTTAAAAGAATCAAAAGAAAAGAGAAACTTGAGCTTCTTGGACATGCTAAACCGGATTTGAGTGAAAATAGTATGTTGTTAAAGAAAGTGTTTAATACTCTTAACTCCTTATCTATCTGCATCTTCGGTTCTCATTCTGCCAACCCTCGTCTCATTTCTCATGAGACACTCATTCCAAATAATCATTCCGTTTAAATGAGGAAGGGTTCCTATGGTTGAGCTTTTGCTCTTTTGATCCTTGATTTAATTATTTCGATCTTTGTAGGACCCTTCATGCGTTGAATGTCATAGCTTCATGCATTTTGTGCATCTTGCATTTCTTTATATGCATCGTTTTGTTTTGATCTTACTTTTATGTTTTAGTTCTGTATGAGTAAAAATCCAAAACCACATAAAAAAGTAAAAATTTCAAAAAGTTTGATCGTATATGTTTAAGCACATATCACATTTGAGTTTGGCCTAGTACCTTCGTACTAATGGCGTAGTGCATTTTCGAGCTTAGCTTGTTCTATATGCACATATATCTGTGTGGAAGAAATCTTGAAATCTATGTGTGATTATTGTAAATAGATTTTCAAGCTTGTCATGAATGATTGGTCAATAGTCTTGATAGTCTTGATAGTCTTGATACTTGCATAGACTTGTGCCTATATCTCTTCCCACTTTATTTTTATGTTTTTGCAATAGAGCTCACCAAATGTAAATCTCCAAATGAAAAAAGATATTGAGCTGCAAAAGCCTGTCGCACATACTAGTATTTTACTAGGAAAAAGGGAAAGCGACTTTTTATTGAAATGTATGGTGCTCAAAAGGCTAAAGGCTTATTCTAAATATTGAAATATCAAAAATTTCAAGCACCGATCTCATAATGAGATGTACTGTTCATAGATGATCAAATGTTATGATTTGTAAAAAAGCCAAATGAAAAGCTTCAAAGATTTGTAATCATTCTCTTGTGGGAGGTCATTTATGTTCATTTCTATAATTGAGATAGACCACTTGACTTAGTACCAGTTGTGCATGACTTTATTGAATTGATCATTAAAGCTTCACTTTGTTCTAAGGACTTTTCGACACTTGATTCACACACACAACACACAAGTTTAATGTTTAATGAATGCCTATTTCATTTATGTGTTTGTACATGTTCAAATGTGATGTGTATGTGCTCAACCATATATGATTCAAACCAAAAAGATTTTTGTTCTTTTTGTTTGCTTTTGGAAGTGATTTGTATCACCTATGTTTTTCAAAGTTTTTAATGTGTTTTTGTGTAAAAAAACATGTTTTCTGAGTGTTTTCGTGACCTATTTCATGTATAGGCTCAATTGAGAGTTGGTCCAATTTTAAAGTTTTTTTTAGCTTTGGACAGAGAGTTTCGCGACTGTCTCGCGAGTAAGACTTACCCGCGAAAAATTTCGCGAGTAAGCTTCCCGCGAAAATTTCCAGATCAGCTTTTTAAAGGGCATTTCGTGGGTCTTTTGTTTTAAACTTCTCCCATCTTCTCCCAAACCCCTGTTTTAATGCTTCAACATCAAAACCCAACTAATTTCAAGTGTTTTACATTCCATAAACATCTCTAAGGTAATCTTTAACTCTTTTTCATTGATTTTGATCCTTAGATTATGTTTTGGGGGTTTTATGTTCATAGTTGGGATTTTCTCAAATGGGAGTTGGAAAACTTATTTTTTGTCAATCTTTTTGATTGGGCTTTGTTTAAAATGATGATTTGCTTTGGATGTTGGCCCCTTGTGGCAAAAATAACATGTATTTAGGCAAGATTTTCATATGTTCTTGCATTGTTTATCATACATGTGTAGTGTGTGCACTCTAAGTGTTTGATAAAATGCCCAAATGGCATTTTCTCGTTGTTTTGGACTCCGATGAGTACCAAACTTTGGGGATAACCATAATTATTCATGTTTATCATGTTTTGATCATTGGTTGTGTGTTTTATACACTTTTTCCCGTGAGTACTTTTTGATGCATTGATCATGCATCTCACATGCACACTAGATGCACATTTGCTACACACACTCTAACACTTGACATGTTTTGCATTCACTCATGCTAGTTAAGTCTTTTTAGACCTTTTAGCACATATAACATGTTCTTTGTGTCTATGTCATGCCTAGGTCTATATCATGTTCCATCATCCTTAGCATGTCATGTTCTTTATGCTTTGTAGCATTTTTTATGTTTTTTTTCTTTCGTTTGAGCTTCATTTTCTCATTCATCTTGCACCCCTCATGCATCATCTTTTTCCCCTGTTCATATCTTCTTTTCTTTCCCTCCTTCTTTTTGAATCATTTGTCTATTCATGACAAAAAGGGGGAGAGTATCGTTTATTTCTATATGACTTATATGCACACTCTTAGGGGGAGAAATTTTACCTCGTGCACATTCGTAAGGGGAGAAAGCCATAGTGGAGATGCATATACCAAGGGGGAGAAGACATTGTTTTTTTTTAGAAAACCTTGATTTACTTTATACTTGTTTTCTCGTTGCTTGTTGGTGCTTTGAGTTATGATCATCGCATCATGTTTGTGTGTTGGACATGCATTTATCCTTATGCTATTGTGCTTTATTGGTTGCATGTTCGGATGATCATTTGCTTTGCTATATGATCATTGTAGTCATTTTCATATGACTGTTTTATGTTTGATCAAGTTGCTCATATGTTTTACATCATGTTTACTTGATCGTATGTTTACTTGTTACATTATACTTTTCCTTTATCACTTGATTTACCTTGAGGGTCTAATGCATTTTGTGCAAGTGTTTCAGGTTACAGGTATCTTGTTCCAAGTTCATCACAGCTTCTAGATTTAGGTGTGAGTGAGGTTTGTCATTGTTCCTAAACTCACTTTTAACTCTAGAGTCTGTTATAAGATATTTTGTCATGAAATAGCCAAAGGGGGAGATTGTAAAGTTGTGATTTAGAACTATGTTTTATGTTAGCTTTATTTCATGACAAAAAGTGTTGTAATTGCTTTAATTTTGTTCCTTGTATTTTGTGGGATTTTATTGTATTGGGTTTAGTATTAAGTTGGTGAAGACTCAAGCTTAATTGAAAATCAGTGGATTTCGCGAGAAGCTCACGAGAAGCTAACTCGCGAAAGAGCCATGTGAGAAGCACATGACTGGAAGCTGAAGAGTCGAGCCAGGTTGTCGTTTTCGCGAGTGTTTGGCAAGTAAGGCCTTCCCGCGAGGTAGTTGCGAAACATTCTGCCTGGAGGATTTTTAAGAGTGACTTTCTTACCCTTCACCCATATTATATATACTCTCATTACCCACAAATGCAGAAGAGACAATTCAGAGAGAAAAACCCTAGATATGTTTTCAATAACACACACCCATCTTTTAGAGAGAGAGCTACTCATCCTTAGTGAGAAATTATTGTAGCCTTTTCTCCTTCCCTCTCCCATTGTCATACCTTGAGAGGAGATTTGTACCCAAACACAACCCGCACCATTTAGAGTGTAGAGAGTGTTTTGGAGCTTGGGAAGTTTTGGGGATTTGCCAAAAGAAGCCGGTGAGGCTTGGTGGATGCAATCGGGCGTATTGCGGGATCCGGAGAGCTAGACAAAACATGATTCCAAGAAGCCTTGTTGGAGTGGGAGCTTGAAGGGTTTAGGTACATCGGGTAGATTAGGCTTGGAGGGTCTCTTGCTAACCCATGTATCCCAACTGATTGTCTAGTGGATCTATTTTCACTTCGAGGGCGGCGGAAAGGTTTTTCGCCGAGTTCTTTGGTTTCCTCTTCAATAAGACATTGAAGTGTTATCTTGTATTTTCTTTCTTCTTCCCTATTCTTTTACATTCCATTTTACTGTTGTGTTGTCATGTTTATGGATTAGAGTAGCTTGTTTGTTTATCCACTCACATTTACACTATACCGCGCTTAATATTAAGTTAGTGTAAAATCAATCTAGTCGTATCTTTAATTTGGGGGTCAAAACAGCTCTTGTGTTTTCAACACATTTTCTAACTTTCAATTGGTATCAGAGTGGGTACATTTATTGTGGTTTAAATATCTAAGTGTGATCCTTGACCCCTTGTGTGTATTGCCATGGATAGTGATTTGTACGCTTCCTTTGTTGTTGATGATTGTAGCATGCCATTTGTTTGTGAAAATACCTTTATGAGTGTTTATCCTAATGATTGTGATCACATGTTACTTGAATCATTTGCTATTGTTGATATTCCAAATGACAAACTCTTGAAGAAAAAGGCTAAGAAGTTTCAAAAGAATTTGAGCAAGTTATTTTGTGAAAAGGATGAGCTGATTGCTAAGCTCAATGAATCCAACAAATTGGTTGAGAAATATAAGAAACTTCTTAGCCTTTTTCTTCAAGAGTTTGTCATTTGGAATATCAACAATAGCAAATGATTCAAGTAACATGTCATCACAATCATGAGGATAAACACTAACATTTTCACTAACACATGGCATGCTACAATCATCAACAACCAAGGAAGCATACAAATCACTATCCATGGCAATACACACAAGGGGTCAAGGATCACACTTAGGTATTTAAACCACAACAAGTGTACCCGCTCTGATACCAATTGAAAGCTCGAAAATGTGTTGAAAACACAAGAGTTGTTTAGACCCCCAAATTAAAGATACAGCTCGATTGATTTTACACTAACTTAATACTAAGCGCGGAATAGTGTAAATGCGAGCGGATAAACAAACAAGCTACTCTAATCCATAAATATGACAACACAGCAGTAAAATGGAATGTAAAAGAGTAGAGAAGAAGAATGCAAACACAAGATAACACGTCGATGTGTTATCGAAGAGGAAACTAAATAACTCGGCAAAAAACCTCTCTGCCGCCCTTTAAGTGGAAATCGATCCACTAGACAATCAGTTGGGATACATGGGTTAGCAAGAGACCCTCTAAGCCTAATCTACCCGATGTACCTAAGCCCTTCAAGCTCCTACTATAATAAGGCTTCTTAGAACTGTGTCTTGTCTAGCTCTTCGGATCCTGCAATACGCCCGATTGTATCCACCAAGTCTCACCAGCTTCTTTTGGCAAATACCCAAAGCTTTCCAAGCTCCAAAACACTCTCTACACTTTGAATAGGTGTGGGTTGTATTTGGGTACAAATCTCCTCTCAAGGTATGACAATGGGAGAGGGAAGGAGAAGAGGCTACAATAATTTCTCACTAAGGATAAGTAGCTCTCTCTCTAAAAGATGGGTGTGTGTTGTTGAAAACCTATCTAGGGTTTTTCTCTCTAAATTGCCTCTTCTACATTTGTGGGTAATGAGAGTATATATAGTATGGGTGAAAGGGAAGAAAGTCACTCTTAAAAATCCTCTAGGCAGAATGTTTCGCGACTACCTCGCAGGAAGGCCTTACTCGTGAGACACTCGCAAAAACAACAACGTGGCACAACTCTTCAGCTTCCAGTCATGTGCTTCTCACATGGCTCTTTTGCAGGTTAGCTTCTCGCGAAATCCACTGATCTTCAATTAAGCTTGAGTCTTCACCAACTTAATACTAAACCTAATACAATAAAATCCCACAAAATACAAGGAACAAAATTAAAGCAATTACAATACTTTTTGTCATGAAATAAAGCCAACATAAAACATAGTTGTAATATATATATATATATATATATATATATATATCTTATTTTTGTGGCAAGCCCCAATCTTTCATTCTAGTGCCCTCTTTCTTGGTCCTCTGACTAATAATCAGCAAAACATTAATTTTTATTTCAGATAAGATCTACTAAAATCTGACAGCAAGGATGGGGCAAATAAAAATGAAAATTTTGTCAGACAAATCTCCCATTGATCTGTGACTTATTTATTATGTAAGATTCAGCATTTTGCATGCGCCATTAATTATTTAGTTAGTATATATGATATATCTTTACATGTCCTTAATTAGGTTGCCTAGAAAGCAATATAAAATAGGGACAATAGGATAGTTTAGTATTGTGTGAGAAAACTAAGATGTGAAGACAGCAAGGATAGCAAGCAACGTAGAGATAGGGAGAATTCAAGAAGAAGAGAAGTTGTCATTATTGACTTTAATGGTTCGTCTTTCCTTTGTCTCTTAAGAATATGGGTTTTTTTTTTTATTATTATTATTAATTTTTGTGTTTTAAGTGTTTTTAAAAATATAATAATATCTTAAACTTAAAATCTTACATTTTAATCTAGTCTTTTAATAGTTGAATTGGTCCATGCCTGATCAACATTTTGTAAAATATTTATAAAAAAATTTTGTGGCTCTAACGTTACTTTTTTTATATAAGGTTTCACATGATTAGGGACAGAACTACCTTAAGACTGAGGCGGACCATGCTCCCCCCCCTCCCCAAAAGGTCCTTTGAAAAAAAATCCTATAATATATATATTTACACAAAAAATTTACTTTTAGCTCTAAAATTTATATACTTGGCTCCCCTCCCCAAAAAAATTGACAAGCTTACACATAAATCTCAAAAATAGATAACAAAGAAAAATCTTTTTAAAAAAAACACATATCCAGATAATAAGAAAAATTTTTGGACAAATCATAAATCTGGTCTAAGTAAAAACAATAACAACAAATCAATTATAAATCATAGCAAAACAAATCACAAAAACCCTATAACTTTTACCCAATTTCTCTATCTCATTTAAGGGGCATTCTAGCATTTTACCCCATTTTATTTTTTTAATTGGCAAAATGCCCCTGTTTCGAAACTATATAGGTGCGTGTCCCTGTTTCGATACTCGATTACCCTAAAATCGAGTTTCAATGAAATACTCGATTTGTAGAAAATCGAGTTATGCCCGATCAAACTTTAAAAAAAAAAAAAAAAAAAAAAATTTGCATGTAACTCGAGCTTAGGGAAATCGAGTTCCATGCAAAAAAATTTTACAAGTGTGATCGGCCAATATTCAGGGAGACCTATAGCGGCGTTTTTAAGCCCTATAGTGACGTTTTTAAGCCCTATAGCGGCGTTTTTTCTGGAAAAAAATTTTATACCAGGTTTCAGTGGCCCTATAGCGGCGTTTTTTAATTCCTATAGTGGCGTTTTTCTGGAAAAATTTTTTATACCAGGTTTCAGTGGCCCTATAGCGGCGTTTTTTATCCCTATAGTGACGTTTTTAAGCCCTATAGTGACGTTTTGGAACTCGATTTCCATTTAGTCGAGTTTCATGAATTTTTTTTTTTTTTTTTAAAGTTTGATCGGGCATAACTCGATTTTAAACCAATCGAGTACTTTAAGTAACTCGATTTTAGGGTCATCGAGTATCGAAACAGGGGCACGCACCTATATAGTTTCGAAACAAGGGCATTTTGCCAATTAAAAAAATAAAAGGGGGTAAAATGCTAGAATGCCCCTCATTTGAGAGCTCTATGCCTCTCTTAAATGACTCCACCTCATAGACATAGAGACAACTCTTATATTGTTGATCGCTCCATCCACACACCAGTTAATCACCAACAACTTGGATCAGTTGGTGTCTTTAACTCAACCAGTGGAAATAATTTATCTATTTTTTGAATGGTAGAATTTATTTTTATTTTTAATGTTTTATTAACTTTGGGACACACTTATCATGCATGCATAAATGGTAAAACATGTGTGAAACAACAACAATCTATCATTTTGTGCCTTACATAAACTGCCACTAAAGCATGTGTGAGATTAGTCTATTGGTAATAAATTTTGTGACTTAACTAAATTAATGTAATGACAGGAAAGGCTTTATTATTTACTTGTCCATTATAATGTGATTGTTTAATAAATCTCTTTTAATTTTTTTTTACTATTTTTTCAAACTTGCAATTTTTCAAAGGAAAAATTCTCAACCTTACCAAGACACCAATAATTGTCTTACCCTTTTTTTCACTGAATATTAACGCATGATATTTATTAACCATTATTTTAGTTGTTTTATTAATATAATGTTTGACATAGATTTGAACTTTTAACTATAGTTTTTAGTATATTTTTTTTTAAAAGAATCTTTTAACTATATATATAACATTATGAAGCTATTAGTTATAGAATTATGTGAAAAGAGCACATAATTTTTTAAAATTTATAATGTCAATAGAATAAAGAATCGAACTAATTTTGGCCAGACCTTGAAAATATTAGGATGTGCCAATTAACTTACAAAACTCTTGATTATAAATTGTCATTTGTGATTTTTTTTTTCAAAATAAAAAATACAAATAATTAAAAAATTAATGCTAATAATGTATCATTGTCAACCTCTAGTATTGATATTTCAATTTTTTAAAATCTTTAAACAAAGAACTTTAGTCCCCCCCTAAATTTGAATCCTGGTTCCGTCTCTGCACATGATTATGTATTTTATCATCCGATAAAGAAGTGAAGAATGGTATGTGTTATTTTTACAAAGTTTGTGAGATAGCAAATAAGTATAAGGAAATAAGAAGGCTAAGAATGAAATAGTCAAGAGTGGTAAGTGTGTTGCAAAGTGTCTACATCAATAAAATTTCTTTTCATTGATAACTTCTTTGTGTATTTTACTTGAGCGTGTTGAGATTTATTACAAAGTATTTGCATTGAAAAATACTTTCTTTCAAAGTATTAAATTTATTGTCATGACAAAACTTTCACAATGCCAACTCTTAATAATTCACCCAAAAAAAAAATTTGTCATTATTTTGTGTTTTTTTAACTATATACTTTAGTAACATCCTTAAAATTCACCAATACAGCTTAACCTTTATCATAATACAAACCAATGTAACTTGGAAGTTGGAAAGAATTGAGGTCAAGTTAGGCATGTGGTAGCTTTATTATCTATATATATATATATATATATATAAAACCGAAACCTCTGAAACTCCCACAATTGTTCACATCAGCACAATATTTATAAAATAAAATTAAAAACAATCATACGCGGGAACCCAGCACAATATTAAAAAAAAAAAAAAAAAAAATTTAAAAACACTCATACGCAAGGAAACCCCAAAACTAAAAGCCCTAGCCGCATATCCTTCTCCTCCCAGCAACGGTAAGTGATCAAGTTTTAGATTCTAAATCTCTACTAATTTGAAGGTATTTCCTCTTTTTCTTTTTTCTAAATTTTTTTTTTTTACTTTTTTTTATGGGTCTTTCGGCTGGATTTGAAGAAAAACAATGCAACTTTTTGCTGCAAAATGCATAAATCTGAACAATATTTATAGATGATCTTTACTCTTTGTAGTCGCTGATCTACCTTTAAAACAACTAATAAGGGATGCCCTGAAGGAGTTCATTGGTCTCTCTGGTTTTTTTATTATGTATTTTGTGCTGCTGTAACTTATCAAAAAAAAAAAAAAAAAAGTATTTTGTGCTACTGTAACTCCTGATCTCCAGCAACAAATCCTTTTTGTTCTGCAATTCAAAGCAGGAAACCTCCCAATCATATTTTTTGAAAAACCTCTTTATCACCAGAATACTGGAATTGCACCAGTTAGAGTTTTTACTGGAAATTCTATGCACGTGTCCCTCCATAAATCACCCAAATCCATATTGAGAGGTGATATTGGCTATTGTTTGATACCTGCGATAATTTTGTGCCTTTGGGACTGTCAATGCCTATTCCAGTAAGAGCTTTTATAGAAAATTGGATGCATGGATTTGACCATAGATCCATGGAAGGCAGGTCAATAGGAATATTTGGCTTCTCATTGTCTTGGTTCACTTTTTCAACCATTCTAGCATGTTACAAAGCTAGCCTTAAGCTGACCATGCTGTTGTGATTGCTAATGAGCCATACCACTAAGAGAAGAAGGAGGTGTACTAGCTCTTTGCCCCTCCATCGTTTCTTAGCTCTCACCATCACATCTCTCGAATCAAGGTAAGAATCCCCTCACTCCTTAATTTGCTTTAATATTATTTTCTATATATTGCTCTTTCTCTCCTCTTCAATTGTTCATAGAATTTTGTTAGTTTGTGGCTGTGGGTTTCTTTGGCTGCGTGGTTGGGCTTTGGTTTGCCATCGATAAATAGGGGTTTTCAGAAAATTTCTAATTGTGCTTATAGGGCTTTGTTTCTGTTGCTTTTTAGTATTGCTTCGTTTATGTTAATAAGCATATTTACACTCAAAAACTGTTGGGTAGCAAGTGAAGGTTCTAGTATTAATTAGCTCCTTATTTTTGTTCTTTGTAGGTACTTAACAGGATTTTGTAGAATTTTTGGTGTTTTGGCTGCTTCTAATTCAAGTGAATTCCATGAGGTGAATTTCATGTAAGATGTAGTTGATATTTTCAATAGAAATTGGATGTGCAGTTGACCTCAAGCACTCGCATACCTTTAAATTAGACAACAATGAACTATCATAGCCAGTGAGTGAGATGTAATGAACTATCTGACCACTAGCATTATTGTTAAGTTTTTCTTCTTTTTTTGTGAAAATTCATAGTTGCAAATATTTGAACAATAAATGTTATTAGCTTTCATAGTTTACTTATCAGGAAAAAAAAAAATGCTTCATGGTGAGATGAAGGAGTTTAGTGGTTCAATTGATACTTTAGTAGAATATATTTTGTTCTGCCACAAACAACCAATTTTTTAATCCTTTTTTTTTTTTGGGTGAAAGCACAGTTAATTGGAAGAAATTAGATCTTTCATGCTTAATTCAAGCAGTGTCATATGGAAACTTTGATTTGCCTAGAATCAAGAAGCATGAAAAGGATGGAAATGCAAAGAAATTTCGATTACTTTATCTTATTTGTTTGGTGCTAAATTAGAATTTGCTTCATGTTGGAAAATTTACAACCTGAAGAAGTTTTGAGTATCTTAATTGTACAAGAAAGGATTTGACCTTTGATCTAATGGAGTTCAAGAAAGATTGGATTTGTTTGGATACAACAGTTGAGGAGGAAAAGGTTAGTAAAGCAATGTTAAAATTTATATTTGATGATGCCGAAAATCTCACCAGTGAGTTGCACGATGCTTGTACACTCGAAACGACACCTGCACAATAAAAAAGGAGAGGACCTAACAGAGAGCACCGGTGTGGTGCCGGCCAAATACCCTCCGAAGGTCAAGTTAGAACCTGTTTCAACTCTAGAGTGCTAGAGAGGGGTTAATTATGCGTACCTTGATTTGTGAGGGTATTGGGGTTTTTATAGTAGTAGAGGGTTGACCTCTCTTCCTTGGAGTAGAAGTCTTTTCCATATAGGAATTCATGTGAGCGTAGATTGCGGAACCCTTTCCTTATAGGACTCTATCACTGGGCGTGGTGTCCAAGTAAAGGATTTTCTTGAACCGTCGGCCTTATGATTCGTCGGCCTGACCAGGGATGTCATTCTCGTCAGCTTCTAGAGTTATCCTTCGCCACATGAACCGTCAGCATAAGTGTATGCTGACGGGTTAAGCATGTGGGGCTGTATAACCGTCAGCCTGACGTATGCTGATGGGTTAAGCCTAAGGCGATGTCAAACCGTCAGCCTTAGTATACGCTGACGGATTAAGACTATAATGCTGCTATTATTTATTCCTTATCAGTTGCCCCCTACTCCATATCTCCGTCGGCCATAACTGACGGGTTATGGAGTTTTCATCCGTTCCTACCAACTGCTTTAACCAGGAGAGAGAATAATTATAAGCTGTCATACCAACATTAAATGCTAGGACACGTGGCGTGCTCTGGTTGGCTCGGCGTCTGGTTTGAGGGCGTCGCTTCGTCTTCCGTGCATTTCCCTTATATATATAGATGGCCCACCTCTCCCCATTTTCGTATTTCACTTTCCCTGATTCCTGGAGAGCTATCCGTCGCTTATCTTCCGTCAGCACCTGCCAACATTGTTTCCGTCACTTCTTCGGCCGTTACTTTCGAGGAACTTGTAAGTTCTCTTCTCCTTTTGTTCCTGCTTTATCTCTTTTTAAGCCGAGTCGTCATCCTAGGTGCTTAGATTACACCCGTCACTTGTAGGTAGTCAGATGTCGAGTGACGCGTCGAGTGACCGGTCGTCGGTCCGCGATGGAGCGGGCTACGACGAGGTGTTTGGTTCAGGTAGTGAGTCAGGGAGCTCGTCCTGGTCTTCAGAGAGGGAGACGTCGGCCTAAACTCCCATCGAGGAGGTAGGAGGTCACGGAGACAATGGCCCGGAGAGGGAAGTAGGTGAGGGGTGTGACGAAGTGGAAGGAGAGAGATATAGTGACGGGGATGAAGGTGATGGCGGGTCTAGTGAAGGGGATGAAGGTGATGACGGGTCCAGAGAGGGGACTCCTGTGAGTCCTGGAGGCAACCGTCCCTTCATCCTTCCCAAAGAGTGGGCTGTAAATAAGTTTCTCCCCAAGATGACTCTTAAAATTTTTAATGAGTTACGGACCCGTTTCCAAATCCCCGACCATATTCCCATCCGTCTGCCTGAAGATGGTGAAAAATGTTATACGGGAAGAACTGCAGACGTCGGTATGTACGACGCCATGTTTGCCGCTGGTCTTAGACTACCCCTGACGGCATTACACCGTCAGTTAGTTGACTTTCTTGGCTTATCCGTCAGCCAAGTTGCTCCGAATTCGTGGAGATTTTTATAGGTGCCGAGGTGTTGTGGGGTCGTCTGAGTGGAGGAAATCGTCAGCTTACCTTGGACGAATTCTTTTACTGTTATAGACTTCGGCACCTTTCTTCTTCCAAAGGGATGTACCATTTTGCCGTCAGGGAGAGAGATCTCAGGTTGGTGTCTGAGACGCCGGATTCGAATAGAGCCTGGAAGAGCAGGTTCTTTTTCGTTGAAGGGACGGACTGGGTGTGTCGTCAGGAAGAATGGGAAACGATACCTCACGGCTATTTTGACAATACTTGGGCGTTTATAAAAGAGTCAGGTCTTAGTCGTCAGCTTTTGCTTTTAGTTTATGCAAGTAATAATTTTTGGTCTTTTAATGGTTCTAACGCCGTCGGTTTATTTGCACTTTTCAGCCCTCATTCGCCCCTCCATCACTGGTGAGCAAGAGGATTTAATCCGTCGGGTTTTGGAGATTCCCTTAGAGGAGCGGTCGTGTCGGGACTTAATCACCCTCGACTATCTTCACGCTTACTGTGGTGGTCCTGTACCGACGCCTGAGGCTCGCAGGCTAGAAGAACTCTCCCGTCATCGTGAGTACCTTACCCTTATCTTTGAATTTATCCTTTTATTACCGTCGGTTTTTACTAATGTGTTTCTTTCGTAGAGATGGACGTGGCCAAGCAACGGATAAGGGCTGCCGCTGCCCGTTTAAAGGAGGAGAAGAAGGCAAAGGGGGAGACGGGACCCTCGTCGACCCCCAAGATCGTCAGGAGTTCTTCCAAGAGGAAAACTGACGGGGAAAATAGCCGTCCACCTAAGAAGGCAGCCGTCGGTTCTGGGAGTGAGCCACCAGAGAAGCCGTCGCCTAAGCTTAGTCATGGGGCAGGGAAAGGTGTAATGACCTCTTCTGGTCCCGTCCTGCAGGGGCCCCGTTGCCTGCTAACTCACAAGGATTTTGCTGTTGAGGCAGTGGAGTCATTCATCAAGCCTGCTGACATAGATCCTTGTGACTTGTTGGCGACGGATGAGTTGGGGTCGTCAGCTTTGTTTGACCTCACCCGGGTAAGCCATCTCTCTTGGATGTTTCTTCTTTTATTATTATTATTATTTAACATGACTGACGGTTGTATCCTTTTCTAGGCCCTGGTTCGTGTAAAGGCGCTTCAGGACAGGTGCGTGGCTAAGGAGGGGGTCGTCGCTCGCGTGAATAAGCACAATTCCAACATGCGAAACCAGCAGGCTCAATATAAGGAGGCAATGCGTCTTCTTAACGTTGAGCTGAAGGAAGTGAAACAGAAGTTAGAGCAGGTGGACCGTCAGAAAGGCGAACTGGAGCGAGAGCTGACGACTCTCCGAGATCAGTTGGAGACGGCGGGGGCTGATGCGGTCAAGAATTTCAAAGCGTCAGACTCCTTTATTGATTCCTGTGGCGGATACTACGGCACGGGTTTTGATGATTGCCTCAGACAGGTGGCGTCGGCTTTTCCTGAGTTGGATCTTTCTGGTATCTCTTTGGATGACGCCCAGCCTATGACGCCCGCTGCTGATTCTGTCACCGCTGATGTTGACGACTTAGTGGGTTCTCCCCATGGAGGTGGTGGAGTCGTCCTAGCCCAGCCTGCTGTGAACCTTCCAACAACTACCGCGACCCCTCCTGTGGTGCTGCTTGACGGAGAAGACCCTTCTGCTAAAGAGTAGAGAACTTTTTGGAGTAACTCATGTTTTTCCCTTCTTTTTATGTCTAGCAAACAGCTTTATTGAGTGCCCCTTGGGCCCTTATTTGTAATATTTTAACAGCTTAGTGCCTTTTTGGGTTTTTGCTTATAACATCGCTGCTTTTTGTCTATAATTACTTTTGCTTGACTTGTTTTACTTCGTATGTTTTGTGGACTCCATTTTTATGTCGTCAGCTATTTGGTTTGTACGATCAGTGGGCTTGGTTGTTTTAGACGTCAGCCCTTTATTTAGGTTCAGCTTAATAGCTGATGAGTGGACTTAGCCACTTTCCGTCAGCCTTCTTTTTAGGCCGTCAGCTTAATAGCTAATATGTGGACTTAGCCACCTGTCGTCAGCCTTCTATTTAGGCCGTCAGCTTAACTGCTGATATGCGGATTTATCCGCTTTTCGTCAGCCTTTTATTTAGGCCGTCAGCTTAACTGCTGATTTGTGGACTTAGCCACTTTTCGTCAGCCTTTTATTTTGGCCGTCAGCTTAACCGCTGATATGTGGATTAGCCACTTTTCGTCAGCCTTCTATTTAGGCCGTCAGCTTAACTGCTGATTTGTGGACTTAGCCACTTTTCGTCAGCCTTTTATTTAGGCCGTCAGCTTAACTGCTGATATGTGGACTTAGCCACTTTTCGTCAGCCTTCTATTTAGGCCGTCAGCTTAACTGCTGATTTGTGGACTTAGCCACTTTTCGTCAGCCTTCTATTTAGGCCGTCAGCTTAACTGCTGATATGTGGACTTAGCCACTTTTCGTCAGCCTTCTATTTAGGCCGTCAGCTTAACTGCTGATATGTGGACTTAGCCACTTTTCGTCGGTCTTTTACTAACTTTCATTTGTAAGTAGAAACTTCAGCAGTTCTGAATAAATTCCTCTTATTGTCATGCATCTGTATAAAAAGTATCTTAATGAAGGAAAAACCTGCCCTTACGGGCTTATTGTATCAAAACCAAAGTAAAAGACATGCCCGTTGGGCTTATTGTAGTGAATACTTAAAAGTAAACAGTAAATCTAAAAATAAAAAGATAGGTGTTGCTTTTCATGTCGTCGCCTCTACTGGTAGTACTTTCGCAAGTGCTCAGCATTCCAAGGGTGCGGTAGCTTTCGTCCGTCCAGTGTCTCTAGATGATAGGTGCCCTTCCTCTGCCAGGCCGTGACTCGGTAAGGTCCTTCCCAATTCGGGCCGAGTTTTCCTTGAGTTGGGTCTCTTGCTGCGCCCATGACTTTCCTTAGGACGAGGTCTCCAACCTGGAAGTCTTTGTGCTTGACCCGGGAGTTGTAGTGCTTGGCCATGTGGTCCTGGTATCGCGCGAGCCTTTGCTCTGCTGCTGTCCTGACTTCGTCCACTAGATCGAGCTGTAGACGTAGGGCTTCGTCATTCTTCCCCTCGTCATGATTGTGCACCCTGTAGCTGGTGAGGCCGACTTCGGCTGGGATGACTGCCTCGCTCCCGTATGTAAGCCGGAACGGTGTTTCCTGTGTCGGTGTCCTTGCCGTTGTCCTGTAGGCCCAAAGTATGCTTGGTAACTCTTCAGCCCATATACCCTTTGCCCCCTCGAGCCGAGTCTTGATAATCTTCAGCAAGGATCGGTTCGTGACTTCGACCTGTCCGTTGGCTTGAGGGTGGGCGGGTGAGGAGTAGTGGTTCCGTATTCCTAATTGTGAGCAGAAGTCCCGGAAGGCCTCGTTGTCGAATTGTTTCCCGTTATCCGAGACTAGGACTCTAGGGATGCCAAATCTGCATATGATACATCGCCAAACGAAGCCGCGGACGTTCTTCTCCGTAATGGTGGCTAAGGCTTCAGCTTCGACCCACTTCGTAAAGTAGTCGATGCCCACAACCAGAAACTTTAGTTGTCTTATTGCCGTAGGAAACGGCCCCATGATGTCCAGTCCCCATTGAGCGAACGGCCATGGCGCCGTCATCGGGGTAAGTTCTTCGGGTGGTTGTCTGATGACGTTGCTGAACCTTTGGCACTTGTCGCATTTCTTTACATAGGCCTCGGCATCCTTCTGCATAGTTGGCCAAAAGTACCCCGTTCGTACTAGCTTGTGGATTAGCGACCTCGACCCTGAGTGGTTTCCACAGATCCCTTCGTGTACTTCCCTCATGACGTAATCTGCTTCTTCGGGACCTAAGCACCGTAGGTAGGGGCGGGAGAAACCTCTTTTGTACAAGATGTCTCTTATTAGGACGAACCTTGCTGCTTGAACCTTCAGCTTTCTTGCAGCCTCCTTTCCGTCCGGTAGTACGCCGTTCTTCAGGTAGGAAACTAATGGTGTAGTCCAATTGCTTTCGGAACCAAGCTCCTGTACATCGACAGAATTTATAAGTGGAGAGAGCTGAACGAAAGAGAGTACGTTACCAAGGGTGGCCATATGCTCGGCTGAAGCGGCTTTGGCCAGGCGATCGGCTTGCTCGTTTTCCCCTCGCGGTATCTGTGTGATTTCGGCCTTCAGCTCGCTGACCCTCCATTTTGCTTGGTCCAGGTATTTTTTCATCCGTTCGCCTTTGCACTCATAATCCCCATTTATCTGGTTAACCACGACTTGAGAATCGCAGTGAATGATCATTCTTTCGGCTCCCGCAGCTTTGGCGAGGTCAAGTCCTGCTATCAGAGCTTCGTACTCTGCCTCGTTGTTGGTGGTAGGGAACTCAAGGCGGATCATACATTCGACCATGTCTCCTTCGGGTGAGTGTAGCACGATGCCGGCTCCCCCAGCCTGCCTGTTGGAGGATCCGTCTACGTGTATGCTCCATTGGGGAGATTCCTCTGCCCCCTTGTCTTCGCCATTTGTAAATTCAGCTATGAAATCTGCAACGACCTGTCCTTTAATGGCGGTTCGTGGGCGATACTGGATGTCAAACTCGCTTAATTCTATAGCCCATAGTGCCAGTCGCCCAGCGGCTTCAGGGTTGCTCATTGCTCGTCGCAAAGGCTTGTCGGTTAGGACGATCATTGTGTGCGCTTGAAAGTACGGCTTTAGCTTGCGTGCGGCTGTAACCAGCGCAAATGCGAGTTTTTCCATGGGCGGATATCTTTCTTCAGCTCCGCGTAGCGCTCGACTAGTGTAGTACACGGGTTTCTGCACTCTCTCTTCTTCTCTGATCAAGGCGGCGCTGACAGCGGCCGGGGAGACGGCAAGATAGAGAAAGAGTTCTTCACCTGGTTGTGAGGGACTCAGCAACGGGGGGGAAGAGAGATAAGCTTTCAATTCTTCGAACGCTTGCTGGCACTCGGCAGTCCATTCGAAAGATCTCTTCAATGTTCGAAAGAAGGGTAAGCACTTGTCCGTCGCCCTTGACACGAACCTATTTAGCGCTGCTATCTTGCCGTTAAGGCTCTGCACTTCCTTCACATTTTTTGGTGGTGCCATCTCTATTATAGCTCGGATCTTGTCCGGATTGGCTTCGATGCCCCTTTGGGAAACCATGAATCCTAGGAATTTTCCTGCCGTCACCCCGAAGGCGCACTTTCCTGGATTCAGCTTCATGTTGTAAGAGCGAAGGGTGTCGAATGTTTCCCTAAGGTCTTTCAAGTGATCTTCCTCCCTTCGGCTTTTCACCAGCATATCATCTACGTAGACTTGGACATTTCTCCCGATTTGTGGTGCGAACATTTTGTTCATAAGCCTCTGGTATGTCGCGCCCGCATTTTTTAGACCAAACGGCATTACCGTGTAACAGAAGAGGCCTTGGCTGGTCACGAACGAGGTTTTCTCTCGATCGGCTTCGTGCATCTTGATTTGGTTGTAACCGGAGAAAGCGTCCATGAAACTTAAAAGCTGGTGCTGAGCCGTAGAGTCTACTAGAGTGTCGATCCTCGGGAGGGGGTAGCTGTCTTTGGGGCATGCTTTGTTCAGATCGGTGAAGTCTACGCACATCCTCCACTTCCCGCTAGCTTTCTTGACCATCACTACGTTGGCTAGCCAGTCGGGGTAGTAAACTTCTCTGATAAAGTTTGCTTCCTGTAGCTTGCAAATTTCTTCAGCTATGGCTCGATCCCGTTCGGGGGCAAACACCCGCTTCTTTTGCCGGACGGGTGGAAAGGACGGTGATACATTCAGCTTGTGCACCATGACTGAAGGGTCTATTCCTGGCATGTCCTCGTGACTCCAGGCGAACACGTCCCGATTTTCTCTGAGAAAGGCTGCAAGCGTTTGTCGGATCATGGGACTTGCAAGGGTGCCAACCTTTGTTGTTCTGTCAGGTCTGGAATCGTCAAGGGATATTTCTTCAAGCTTTTCGACGGGTTCCGTTGTATTCCGATGTTCTTCTATGCTCATGGCTTGGAGTTGATCATCCATTTCCATCATAGCCACATAGCATTCGCGTGCGGCCACCTGATTTCCACGCAGTTCACCTGTTCCGTACTCGGTAGGGAACTTGATCATTAAGTGATAAGTCGAGGTTGCCGCTTTCCATGAATTGAGGGTGGGTCGCCCCAAGATGGCATTGTAGGCCGACGAACAGTCGACCACAAGGAACGTTACGTCCTTTGTGATCTGCTGCGGATAGTTGCCTGCCGTTACAGACAGTGTGACCGCACCTAGGGGAAATACCCTCGTTCCTCCAAAACCGACGAGGGGGGCATTCGTCGGAATCAATTGTTCTCTGCTGATTCCCATCTGCTGGAATGCGGGGTAATATAGGATGTCTGCTGAGCTCCCATTGTCAACCAACACTCGGTGCAAGTTGTAGTCCCCCACTTGCAAACTGATAACGAGCGCGTCGTCGTGCGGGTGGTGAAGACGTCGTGCATCTTCTTCGGAGAACCCAATGACGGGGCTTTCTCTTCGTGCTACTTTTGGTACTGAGCCCGTCAGCTGCACATTTTGAACCATCCTGAGGTACGTCTTCCGAGCCTTTTTGGATGACCCGGCAGGCGTCCCTCCTACAATCATCCTGATGTCGCCAATGGGCGGTCTAGGGCGGTCATTGTCCCGTCTTGGGGGCTGTTCCTGAGGTTGTGGATCCGCTCTTTCTTTGCTTACAAACTTCTGCAATTTCCCTTGTCTTATAAGGGCCTCGATTTGCTGCTTCAGGTCGTAACAGTCGGCCGTGTCATGGCCGTGATCTCGGTGGAAGCGGCAGTATTTGTCTCTAGAACGCCTGCTAGGGTCCCCCTTCAGCTTTCCAGGGAAGGCCAGAGTCCCTTCGTCCTTGATCTGCATTAGGACTTGATCTATCGGGGTGGTTAGCGGGGTGAAGCTTGTAAACCTTCCTCCCGGAGGTTTAGAACGCCTCTCGTCCCTACGATCTCCCGTTCTTGGCCTCTTCCGCCCTTGATCCTGTCGAGCGTCTTCCTGCCTTTCCCTCTTCCTTGGTTTTTCTTCTCGAGCCTGCAGCGCGTCCTCAGCATTCATATACTTAGTGGCCCTGTAGAGTACTTCCGACATGGTCTTTGGGTCGTTTTTGTATAAGGAGAACAAAAACTTACCCTTTCGCAACCCATTTGTGAAGGCTGCTACAAGTATTTTGTCGTCGGCTTCGTCAATTGATAGCGCTTCCTTGTTGAAGAGTGTGATGTAGGATCTCAGTGTCTCGTCCTCTCGCTGCTTGATACTCATTAGGCATGCCGTGGACTTCTTATACCTGTGGCCTCCAATGAAGTGTGTGGTGAACTGAGCGCTTAGTTCCTTGAAGGTGTTGATGGAGTTGGGAGTCAGCCGGCTGAACCATACCCTCGCGGAGCCTTTGAGTGTTGTAGGGAAGGCCTTGCACATGATCTCGTCTGCTACACCCTGAAGATGCATTAGGGTTTTGAAGGTTTCTAGATGGTCTAGAGGATCCTTTACTCCATCATAGCTGTCGATATGCGGCATGCGAAATTTGTGGGGTAAGGGGAAAGAATTCACAGCCACAGTGAAGGGCGAGTCAGTGCAGTTGACTAGGTCGTCAAGATCGCTTGACACCCGTCCTTTAAGTGCGTTCATCATAACCTCCATCTGTTCCCTCATTGCCTGCATCTCTGCGACAACATGTGGTGGAGTTGCATCCGTGAGGGATGGCATGCTCAAGTTCTGCCTCTTTGGTTTGCTTGGGGCGTGGCTGCCTTCCGGTTTCTCCTGATTTTTCTTGGGAGTGCTGTTCCCCTCCTGATCCCCTTGTTGGTCGTTCAGTGCTGCATTCTTCTGGCGCAGCTGCTCCTCCAAGTCGTGGTTTTGTTTGGTGAGGCGCTCCACGGCGGCACCAAGAGTCCGTACTTGTCTCTCGAGGGCAGTCGTGGGTTGCTCCTCTTCTTGAACGTCGTTAGTAGTTGCCATTGAGCGAGTGAGTACCATGCAACTCTTTAGTCCGAGAAACGATAGTACGGCTTACAGCGATTCCCACAGACGGCGCCAACTGATGATGCCGAAAATCTCACCAGTGAGTTGCACAATGCTTGTACGCTCGGAACTACACTTGCACAACAAAAAGGAGAAGACCTAACAGAGAGCACCGGTGTGGTGCCGGCCAAATACCCTCCGAAGGTCAAGTTAGGACTTGTTTCAACTCTAGAGTGCTAGAGAGGGGTTAATTATGCGTACCTTGATTTGTGAGGGTATTGGGGTTTTTATAGTAGTAGAGGGTTGACCTCTCTTCCTTGGAGTAGAAGTCTTTTCCATATAGGAATTCATGTGAGCGTAGATTGCGGAACCCTTTCCTTATAGGACTCTATCACTGGGCGTGGTGTCCAAGCAAAGGATTTTCTTGAACCGTCGGCCTTATGATTCGTCGGCCTGACCAGGGATGTCATTCTCGTCAGCTTCTAGAGTTATCCTTCGCCACATGAACCGTCAGCATAAGTGTATGCTGACGGGTTAAGCATGTGGGGCTGTATAACCGTCAGCCTGACGTATGCTGATGGGTTAAGCCTAAGGCGATGTCAAACCGTCAGCCTTAGTATACGCTGACGGATTAAGACTATAATGCTGCTATTATTTATTCCTTATCAATATTCATAATTTCTTTTTATTTTTCCATTATTGCTTGCTCAATCTCCCTTATTGATTAGTTCTTATATTCCTTTATCTTGCGCTAGGAAAAGAAAATAGTAAAGCTTTTGGGTTTTATGTGGATTCCTTAAAAATTATGACTCTATGGCTTACTTTTTCTTGATGACTTCGATGGAATGTTGAATATTGTAGTCCTTAATTCTTTTATGCACAAGACATTAGTCAAATTAAGTTGAAAGACATTTTGAAAATTCCTAATTAGTCAAAATCGATTCTTTAGTCGAATTTTTTTTAATTTTTTTGAATATACCTAATCTGTGCTGAATAAAAATTCAGATTATCGTGACTTCTTTGGCATTCGGATCTTTCTAATAATGACAACAATATTAATAATGCAACTGATGCTTATCCCAAAAGTCAATGGAATTATAGTTTTATGTACCATCAAGGTCTTCTCTGTAGATGAAAATGTGGTTTTATTTATATCATTGATGGTTATGTGGTTTGTTTCTGATGCTAAAAGTTCTTAATTCAATTCCATAATTTTGGGCATGGTTAGTTTTACTTTATGATTTTTAGTACTTTGGTTGAATGCCATATAATGTTCTTATTGGCGCATCACATAGATAATAAAGGAAAAGTAAATATTGGGGCTCCGTCATGTGCTTGTAGCATTTGCAAGCATATTTCAAAGATGATTCAAATATGTGATTATCTTTGGAAGATGATTTTCTGTTTTCTAATTGTTTGAATTGTGTTAATTTACAAGATAAAAATATACTACTATCATCTTATTTCAAAATGTAATACCAGCTTTCTAATTATTTGTTTATAAATAATCTATAAACACAAATGTTCTAACTTTGTATTAATTAACTCAAACCACATTAAATGCCTGTGTGTTTCAGATATGTAATGTTTCTTAGTGGCAATTTTATGGATGCTAAAAACATGTTTTATAAGCTTGAATTTACATGTTTCTTAGCAAAAATTACTCAAAGAAGAGATAAATTTTAAACCCGTGCATCGCGCAGATTAGCGACTAATTATTATTATTATTATTGTTGTTGTTGTTTTGTGTGCGTGTATAGAGAGAGTTTTTTTTCCTGTCTATGTGGTTATACAAGACAAGCCAAGACAAGACAAGATAGCAATCCCTGTGTAACGTGGAACGGTTGTTACTTATCTACCAACAATTTTTTTTTTTTTTTTGCTGAATGATCTACCAACAATTTGGAATTGCATGTTTGTGAGGTGGCATATTGATATTATATATAGGTGTATTTTTCTTTTAGGGGCCACACCATGGTGTATGCAACTATGCATGTATGTACGTGTATGATGTATGGGTGTAATAATGAATTTGTATATCTGATGTGGCTTAATCATGCCCGGATAACCTTAACAACTATGTTGTTGAGTCCTTTTTGGTAATTTGAACCAGAAAGAACAATTTCAGTCCAATGTTATTCAAACGCACAGTTGTGATTTTAAAAATAGAAATCAATTTTTTTTCATCTCTTCTCTTGCTTGTTGGGCTCACAATTTTGCTTGTTGGGTTGCCCATTATATTTGAGACGAACCTTTACGCACCTCTTCTCTTATTTTGATTCTCTTCCAATGGTTTTAGATTTTTTTTTAAAAAAAAAAAAAATTAGATAAAATTTATAATAAATTTTTATAAATTTTTTTTTATGTGAAAGTAATATTTTTTGGGGCTAAAATGTAAAATGTACCCTCTAAATTTGACTGAAATTAATTTCAGTCTTCTAACTTTACTTTTGTTCAATTGAATTATTTAAGTTTTAAAGTTATTCAATTCAAGCCTTTTGTCCAATTTCGTTAAACAAATTTTTGAAAAAAAAATTTACATAAAAATTCTATAAAATATTTTAATTAATCTTATAGATTTTTTTTCATGTGAAAATAGGGCTATAAATGAACCAAGTCGTTCATAAACAATTTGAGCTTGGTTTGATAAAAAGCTCATTCAAGTTTGTTTGTTTATATATAAGCCAAGCTTAAGTTTTAGTTTTAGGCTTGTTTAATAAAAGAGCCAAGCCCAAGTAAAAAAAAAAAAAAAAATTGTTTATGAACAAGCTCGTGAACATTAGGGATTGATACAAAATAAGTTGAGTTTAGACTTATTTATGGGTTTGGTAATAAAATTGATATGAGTTTTGACAAATAAACTCATGTCTTTCTAAAATTTTAATTAATCAAGAGTTGATACCACTCATCCAAACCAAATAGGCTAGATAATAAGCTTGATATGAGCTTGATAATATACTTGTGTTGGATCTCAAGCCTAAAAGCATGATATTGAGCTCAAGTTTAACTTGATTTTGAGCTTGAGCTTGGCTTGACTAATTGTCAAGCCAAGCCAAGCCAAGTTGAGTTCAAACTTTTATACTTTATAACGTGCTCAAACTTGAACATTATTTGTAGGCTTGGATTCAAGCTCAAGCTAAAATTGAACATTCTAGTTTTGTTGTCAAGCCAAGCTTGAACTTTTACCACTCGACAAAGCTCGGCTCGTTTACAGCTCTATGTGAAAATAATATTTTTTAAGGGCAATCTTTTAACAAAATTAGGCAGAAGATCTAAATTGAATAAATTTGAAATTTGGAAGACTGAATTGAACAAAAGAAAAGTTAAAGAACTAAAATGAATTTTAACCAAACTTAGAGGGTGCATTTTGCAATATTTTAGTCTTATAATTATATATCTATGTATTCTTTATTAAAAAAAACATAAAAAATAAAAAAACACCAGAAGAGGAGGAAAAATAGGGGGCAGAATTTTGTTTTTGCAAAATCAAAATGGCGTCTTCTCTTTGTCTCTGCCCAAACGATTCTCCTCTTTGTGTCTCTACAATTGGTGGTAAATCATGTAATGGTTTCCAGTGGCGGAGCCAGAAATTTAGGTCAGGGGGGGCAAGATTAAAAGTAAAAAACTAATCTAAAAAAATTAATCAATATTAATAACAAAATAAATAAGCAATTATATGCTAATGTAATTGTCATATAGAATCTAATATAAAATGTAAACTTTAATTTGGTTTTTCACATCTAGCTTAATTTACTCAATTGCCCTTGACGATTTTTCATATTTTGAAACCGCTGCATGATTTTTTCACACTCAGTAGTCTTAAATATATCTTTCTAAACAATCATTCATCCATTGATTTCTCATTCGATTGCGTAGTCGATTTTTAACTATGTTCATTGTTGAAATAGCTCTTTCAATAATAGTTGTTGCAACTGGTAAGATCAATGCCAAGGTCACTAATGAGTAAACCAATGGATATGAAACATCATTTTTCATTTCTACCATCTTTTCAACAAGCTATCCAATTCGTTTAAGTGTTGAATGCTTTTAAAAACTCAACAAAAACTCTAAGGTACAAATCGAAAGAGACTGGTATCAAAAGAATTTTTTTTTTAAATGTGAGGCATCCTTTACTACTTTATACTATATATATATATATATATATTTTTTTTTTTTATAGAGTCCTATTAGTATTAGTATTAGGTAGTGTATTCCTTTTTCATTTGGCAGTACGATCCTCTTTTCTTTTCTTTTTTTTTTTTTTTTTTTTTAATCATTATTAGGTCAGCCCCATTCCCCTATGATTCCTATTTCCTTATGGCAGTAGGATTTGCATCTTCTGTACAACTACAACCTAATGTCTTTTGTGTCGGGAGGGAATGTGTAATATATGTACCATATTAGTACTAAAAAAATTTGAAAGTTCAGGGGGGCACCTGCCCCCCCTCCCTCCGCCCCTGATGGTTTCAGACTTTCAGTTTCAGATTTTGTTTTTTGTTTTTTGTTTTTTTTTTTTTTTTTCCAAATTTGAATCTTGACGCTCAGCGGTTTGTACTTGTGTTCTCTCCATATATATAGAAATAGTCCACAAGAGCGGTTTCAGACTTTGGCATGCCTGTTGCACCAAATCCAAATTCAATGAAAAACAGGTACATTACATAAATACATTCGTTTTATTTAGTTCCAACTCTCTTTATATGACCCAAATTACGGAAAACCTATATACGTGTGCTTTTAGTGAGCTTAGGTAGTCATTGCAATCGTAGCAATAAATATGGCTGATTGAATAAGAGATTTGATCATATTCAATCTCCGCCTACACCAAAAATTGATTGGTGTTTAATTTGGCCTGATGATAAAAAGTTATCATCAAGAACGAACATTATAGGTTGAAACTCTTTCTAAAAAAAAAAATGGTTGATTAAATGGTCTAGTAACAATCCATGCTACTTTTATTAATATTTAAGACAAAGATTAGAAAATTGAAAATAAAACCTCTGAATAAACAGACTCCATCTAGACTAAAACAAGAAATGACAACCTAACTTTCTTGGCTAAGGCATGGTTTATAGCATTATGCTACCTCTTAATATGAGAGAAGGATTAATATCTATTTTTTTAAGTCATGAATAATATCAAATTAATAGCTTAATAAATGTATCAGTTAATTACCTTTTTTTTTGTTATATATATTTAAAAAAATTGACATATCATTCTTTTCTTTCTCAAAAAAATAAAAAAATAAAAATCATCATTCTTTTAAATTCACTCAAAAAATTTGCAGCGTTTCAAGCTTTAATTAGAATTACAACAAATCATGACTAAAACATATAGACATTCCTTATAACTTATAAGCTCTCACTTACCACAACCAAACATTGAAAACAATCCTAAAAAAGAGAAAAGAACACTCATATTAGACCTTGACCAAATCTGAAATATGAAGATGATGATCGGATGAACTCCAGTCTGCTAAAGAGATATAGATTCCTCAAGCACTAGATGAAATTCAATTTTAGGTCAAGTTGGCCCTCTACTCAAAAGTAGTTTTATTATTGCAGTTGTATATGGTTGTTATTGTATACTTGAATTAGTTGGAACATTTGTCTTCATTGCAATTTGGAAACTACTCTCACATGTTACCACTTACCACTTGTGTACATAAGTTGATTGTTTGTGTATAAAAGAAAAATTGTTCTTATGAAATGTACAAATAAGTTGTAGGAGTCTTTTATGCTTTTGGGCTAAGGTTTTCTGCAGTGGGTAGGAGAGTTCAGTCTGGCTCGTTATCTTTGCAGAATCTTCTTGGAACTAATCTGTGCACAAGATAAAACACTCCAAAAAGACAACAAGCAATATGTGTGTGTGTGTGTATTATAGCAAGAATGTCAGTCTAAATAATTTGTTGGTGGTTAAGCATAGTTAAATTAGCATAATCATAGTATAAAAAAAAGAGTCTCCGCCAAGGGAGTCAATACCGTACCGAAGGCCGTTTCGGTTTGGTTATTGGAACGAAATATTTCGGTACCGGTCCGTACCGGTATACCGTTTCGGGTTTACCGCTATTTATAATAATAATAATAATTTTCTTAGAGTCTATACCTTTTATATTATTTAGGACTTTCAGGATTTGTTAATACATTTTAAGAATAGCTAAATTTCCATCTATGACTCATGTAATTTATTAAATAGAGTAAATTAAAACTAAATGCCATTAGGAGTTGACACTTGCCCATCTAAGCAATTGACCAAAAAAAAAAAGTTATTGAAAATTTGAAAGTGCAAAATAAGCATTCAGCCCAAAAAAAAAAAAAAAAAACATAACAAGCCATTAAAGAGAAGAGATAAGGACCAAGCAGTCACGTGGGCTTTGGAAAAAGCCAATAAAATAAAAGCCTATTAAGCTTTTGGCGGAGAAACCAAGAGAAAAGGAGCTGAATGTGGGTACAACACCACAACTTGACCAGTACATCGTCAATGTAAAATTTAAAACATTCAAAACCTGTGAAGAGAAAGAAAACAAGCGAAGCAGATGAAGTGAGATCAGTGGCTCAAAAGAAGATCTAAGCGGCTAAAATGAAGAAGAAGATGATTTTGTTGATGATCTGGCACGCTGATGCTTCAATGATGACCATTAGTTGCTGTAAGTATAAAGTTTTTTTAAAAAACCCATTTAAATTTGTACCGGCCGGAAATGCAAATACCGCCGAAAAGCTCCGAAATCCGCCGGAATAGCCGAAATGAGCCGGTACACCCCGGTATTTGGGGCGGTACAATTCAGCCTTGTTTCGGTACCGGCTAAGGTGCCGGAACGGAATATTCCGGCGGTACCGGCCGGTACGGTACGAAATCATCTTCCTTGGTCTCCGTAGGAAGTGAGCTAAAGAGAGCCTAAACTTCAACTTAAACAACCTTGTTACCAGATTAGGCCATAAAGTTATACATTTTGGAGGATGGGTTAGGATATATACTTTTCATCTGATGAGATTACAAAGAGTGGGTTTATTATGTGAGGGAGGGAAAAGATATGCCTATTGATGCATGCTGTGTTCACTCTTCTATTTCTCTAAGTCTCACTTCACTCTTTCCCTTTTCTCTCTTCTTTCTCTTTCAATTCTCTGTTTAGATTGCCTAAGTTACTATCCTTGTTCCTTTTACGGGAACTGTTCCTATTTATATACCAAATCAAGTTTATGTGATTTCACTCTTTTACTCTCATTGCTCACCAACCATTTGTGTCCACTGCAAACACTCTTCAGAGTCACCTATTACCCTTTTTGCCGTATGGGTTCAACCTCCACTACCTTTGAGCATGTGTAATGTTTTCTCTCTCTTCCACTACCTATTTCACAACAAACTCTCACCCATTTCATTCTGCCATGTACCTTTCTCTCCCCTTTGAATGGTAAAACCTTGGGTCTCTTTCAACCAATCCCTCTAGCATGCATCAATTGGTTTAGGCTGTTTTACTACCTATTTTGGGTAAAAACGCTTTTCTAGCAGTGCACCTCCTAAAAGAGGTCCTAGCAAGATATTGGAAATAGGCTTTTTTCCCCATCTACCAAACCACATCCTCTGAAACCCTTTAGCCGTGGGCCCACCATTTTTGCATTGGCTGGGTACAGGTTAGTGGTGCTCTGGCCATTGCATTGTTGTCTTCTTCCTTCACGCCTTATTTTCTTCATTTCCCACGTGGTTTCTACCTCTGTTATTTGATTTTTTTTGGGCATTTTATTCTTTGTCGAGACTGAGGCTTTCCACTTCTATTCGTCCTTTATGGAGAATGATGTGGGCTTGTTGGGCTTGCCTCATTTTGCCTTTCTAAGTTGGGTCCATGGGCCTTTCAAGGTCTTTCCCTTATTACTTTCTATTAATTCTTGCCAGGTTGGCCTATTGGGTCTTTTTCCTCTTTGCTTCTTCCTTGGCCCATTCAAGACCCGTTCTTATTTCTTGTAGAGGGCATTTTACCGTGGTTGACTCTTCCACATTACCCATGGACCAATGTTTTCTATTCCTTGTTCTTTATGGATATTCTTTTTCTTTGGGCCATGCTTATTCACTTTTTGGGCCCTAGGGGTGTGGCCCTATTGCTTTGCTTTTATTCTCTAATCTCTCCTTCCTTTTTCTTGGCTTGGTTTGAGCTTTTTTGCCGTTGAGCCTTTGTATCCATTTTATCAAAAATGGTTATTGTTGATGCTCATTTTGGGGAACCTAGTAGAAGGAAGAAGCCCAACAATATGGGCAGAGAAGAGTTAGTGTGTGGATAGAAAAAAAAACCATTAAGCCCGGATGGCAAGAATAATGGATCATAGGCCCATAAAATAAATAAATGGGCCTTGAGGGAAGCAAACGGGCCTAAAGGAGTCCGAAGAGAAAAGTAGTAAATCCATGGGCAATATGTGATGAAGAAAAGTGAGAATAGGCCGCAGCAAGCTCGAAGTAATGCAAGTAAAGAAAGTAAGGGGTTGATGAAAAGCCCACAAGCCCCAAGGGTGAAGGATAAGGTAATTGGGTCAGGGAAGTCCAAAAGAGTTAGTAAAAGCCCATAGGAATGCAAAACTAGAAAAAGGGCCAAGGATGCCCAAGGAAAGCAAATGGGCCAAGGATGCCCAAGAAGAAATAAATGGGACAAAGGAGGCCACAAGCAATGTAATAAAAAAGCCCAAAGTAGCATGAGTATGAATCCAATGACCATATTGAGTCATTAAGAGAAGAATAAGCAGCAGGCCCAAAGAGGCCCATCAAGCTGGGGTCGAATATCACCACAGTAGGAATAGTGGGGTAGCATGGCAGGAACGGTAACAAGACTACGGAAGAAGCAAAAGAGTATGGTTGTAAGAAGAAAAGCCCATAATCAAACAAGGCCTAGCCTTTGAGAAGAAGCAAGCTGTAAGGAATGGGAAATCAGAAAGAAGTTCACGCCATAAGAAGTCAAAGACGAGTAGCAGAATGTGCAGACGAGCCTCCAGACCACGGCAAACGTGTGAGCAGCAGATAAGTTTTGGACGTACACAGAAGGGGAGCAAGCGCAAGGCCCATACATCACCAGCTTGTACCCAGCCAATATAGGAAGTGGTGGGTCATGGGTCATGGGTCAGAGGTAAAAGAGGGTACGGTTTGACGGTGAGGAGAGGGGAAAGCCTATTATGGGGTTCCCGCTTAGGTTTTTTTGGGGAAAATGCCCTGCTGGGATGACATACTGCCTAAAAGAAGCAAGGATGAGTTGAAACCACTAGGTGCGTGCCATGAGGGATAGGAAGAGAGAACACCCACACCGTGGCGGATAAGAATGCCATGGTAAGCAAGCAAACAAAATAATCTTCTTTATCTAGTGATGGGGAGTGAAGCTGCCAGCATAGGTAAGTGGTGGTAGCTAGACAACTGATAAGCTAGTGATAGTCGGCAAGGATACTCAAACTAGACAAAGGTAATTAAAGGCTAAAATGGTAAAAACTAGTCACGGTAAGTAGTATATAAAGAACCCTTGCCATGCACAGTAAGGGGGGATCATCATCACGGCAATAGTAACCTCTAGGAGAGAATCACAACATTACTAGAGAGGTAAGCACTGAGAAAAGAAAAGAGGGAAAAGAAGAATTAAATAACAAAAAATAGAGAGCATAGAATGGCAAGCATGCACCAATAAGTTAATCCCCTCTCTCCCTCTAAAGGCCTACTCTCTGTCAGAGGCAAGGGATTCTTTTGGGCACAAGCCATTCAGGCCTATTTCTCTCAAAGTTATTAATTTCTATGGCAGGATCTTCCTGAGAGATTACTCTCATTGAGGAAATGTTTCCCTTATTGGTCTTGGTCCTGCAACATAACTCAACATGACGGATTGATCTCCTCCTTCTTTGATAACCCTACTTACTTCCGCTATTTCATTTACGAGGCGTTTCTTGTCGTTGTGGCCTTCATTTTAATTAAGAATCCTTTATTTATTATGTCTAATGGCAAAAGTGCTTTATTTTATTATTATCACATCTGCTTGCTATAACTCTTCCATAGCAGCTCTGCCTGCCATGGGCATTTGGCCAAAGTTTCGGCAAATGGGGCATGATTTGTGCACAAGCTGGACCAAGGTGGGTTACAATTGGAACGGTCCCGACTCCCTTATCCAGAACACTTGGGCCCAGTACAGCGGGAGGAAGCTCAGCCCAACATCTCAAAAAGGCCCACCACATTTAAATTGGCTACTTCACTAGGGAGTTAGGAAACAGATAAGGACAGAAGATAGAAGCCCTCACAAGCAATGCCACCAAAATCCAGAACGACACGAAACATAAGTGTCGTGCCCTCGTAGGCTGAGTCTAGATTGACAATGCCACACCCACAACAGCCAAACCAAGCGGAAGGTATCAACAGAACGGGGGCTGAACCCCAACCACGGCCAAGAGTCCCCACTAACAATACCAACATCTTCATCGAGGTGTTGCAGTCATTGCAGCACTCACAGCAACAAATGATGGAAGAAATCTGTCAGTTGAAAATAGACAAGACAAAGGAGAAAAGGAGCCAGAATGACTCAGAGTATGCAGCAAACAAAGAGGAGACACCAGCAGGAGGTGTCCCGCAGAATGTGGAATAATGTTTCATCACTATGGTCGAAGTAGCAGCCCTCCTAGAGTAGGAGAGGGCCAGAGCACCTAAGGAGAGATTCTATGCAAGAAGACTTCCTTACCTATTAAAGGTACTCAACAAACCATACCCCGAGAGGTATGAACCACGAGCCTTTGCATAGTATGATGGCAGGAAGGGAAGTGTCGTTGAGCACGTGAGCAAGTTTATTGATACTCTTGGCCCTTATGCAGCAGACGAGGACTTATGTCTTCAAGAGTTTTCCAAATCACTATATGACTGGGCATACACTTGGTACATCGACCTAAAGCCAATCCCAACTTGGGATGACATGGTGGATGTATTTTGCACTAAATACTTCCATGGAGAGGAAACAGTAACGCTTGCAACCTTGCAAGCAACCAAGCAAAGAAATGGTGAGGATTTAATGGAATACAAGGTTCAGGGACATAGCACTATCAGGGAGTACAGAGTCGTCTTGGAAAACTTAAAAATCTCCCAATTTGCGCAGTTGTTACAAAAGGCCAGGAAGACTGCCTAGTCAATGAGCCAAGTTCCGACAAAAGAAACACTCCACAAGCTATGGCAGTATCCATTGGTGAACGAAGGAGGAAAACTGATGGAAGGAAATACGATACTCCCCCACCAATACCATGTACCCCAAAGGAGCTAGATGTGCTTCTTGACAAATGAAAAACAGACTGAGTCTTTAAGCCTAATCAAGTTTCCAAAGAGCCCACGGAGGAAGAACAGAGGGACCCATGCTTCTTCCGTTTGCACAACTACGTGAAACATCCTACTACAGAATGTTGGGCGCTCTACAAATTGGTACACCGCAGGATCAAAGAAGGGACTCTGGAACTATCCCAACAGGAAGTTCAAAGAAACCCACTCCCAAATCACAAAGGGAAGGGTGTAGCAGCGATAGTGATTTGTGTAGATCCAAGGGAGGACAAAGAGGAGAATCTAGCCCTGCCTGCCATAGCAATTACCACCTTATAGAAAAGCTCCAAATTCAAGAATTTGTTTGACCAATTGGGGCTTACAGCAAAAGAGCGAAGGATAGCCACAGAGGCCTTGGTAAGCATTGCCTTTGGGGCAGGAATAGAATGTTTAACAGCGAAAGTCACAAATGACAGTGCCCTCTTGCAAGAATTAAGTGAGATCACTTTTAGTGACGAAGATATGGAGGTGGGGTACTCAGACCACGGGAGGCCCTTTCACTTAGTAGCATCCATAAATCAAATCCCCATCAAGAGAGCCTTGGTGGATATAGGTGCTTTTGTAAATCTCATTCCATTAAGCATTTTACAAGCGGCACGAATTTCAGAAAGAAAGATTCAGAGGTGCCCAATGGAGGTGACAAGATTTGAAGGAAGAGGCGAATATCATATGCTTTTAGGAAGGCCATGGTTGCACAAATACCGATTAGTCCCATCCACCTATCACCATTGCGTGAAAGGAAGATTGAATGGCAGAATGATACGTATAACAGCAAATCCATCGCCATTTAAGCAGGCAGAAGCTCATCTAGTAGAAACTATGTTCTATGACCAATGGGCACCATCTAGGAAAAGCTCAGTATCAAAGCCGCGAGGCACCTTCATACCTAAGTAGGAAGACATCCAAAGTGATCCAGAACTTGATCTAAAGGAGTTGCTATCACGAAAGAAGAAAAGGAAGGAAGCACTTGCTGCAGAATCAAATGACACACCACAATGTGTCAGGGTCCGAGGCCCTGATGGTAGGATTGTATACAAATTATAAAGGTGCATGGGGCCCACGTGTGAATTACAAGCGGGCCCTAGACAAGAGTGGCAACACAAGAGTTTGGTGTGTTGCGCGGCTCAAGATAGCTCGGAGGAAGAGAGTAATGAAGAGAAAGATGAGGAAGTTGTGGCAGAAAAGGACGTACAGGTTGTGGCAGAAGCAAAGTTGGAGGAGATTAACTGGGTGTCTGACTCACAGGAACCATGACCCATCTCAATTAGTTTAAGACTGTCGGAAAAGGAAAAGTTAGGATTGATATTGTTGCTAAAAAAACTCAAAAATGTCTTCGCATGGAATTATAGTGAAATGCCAGGACTGGACCCTAGGCTAGTAGTGCATACATTGAATGTGGACCCCAAGGCTAAGCTAGTGGCCTAGCCTACCAGGATATTCCACACTGAGATAGAAGGGCAAATAGTTAAGGAGGTACAGAAATTGTTGGCCGCAGGATCCATTAAGCCCATTCAACACCCGCGCTGGTTATCCAACATAGTGCCTGTAAAGAAGAAGAATGGGCAGATAAGGTGTTGCATAGATTTCAGAAACCTCAACAGAGTCTGCCTAAATGACGAATTTCCATTGCCAAACATGGATTTACTGATAGATTCGGTGGCAAGGAGCGCCATGTTTTCATTTATGGACAAATTCAGTGGATACAATCAGATCAGGATGAAGCCAAAGGATGCGGAGAAAACTGCTTTCAGAACACCCTTAGACAATTTCTACTACATAGTGATGTCGTTTGGGTTGAAAATGCAGGTGCAACTTATCAGCGAACAATGACAGTTATATTCCATGACATAATGCATCATGAACTAGAGGACTATGTGGATGACATAGTGGTAAAATCAAAGAAGCGAGAAGAGCACGCCCAAGTTTTGAGAAGGGTATTTGAAAGATGTAGAGCTTTCAAACTGAGAATGAACACCCTCAAGTGTGCATTTGGAGTGTCCTCTGAGAAATTCCTGGGTTTCCTGGTTCACAATAGAGGAATGGACATAAACTCGGCCAAAGCTACGGCCATAACAACCGTGAAACTGCCAGCCACAATAAAGGAGTTAAAAAGTTTCTTGGGAAAATCTCATACATCCGGAGATTTATCCCTAGATTGGCATCAATTACTTCTACTTTCGCCAGATTACTCAAGAAGGGGCAAAGCTTTGAATGGGAAGAAGCACAGCAAATAGCATTCAAAAGGCTGTAGCAGGTCATGATGAACCTTTCTACTGTGCAAGCCCTAATCCGCAAGAAGCCATTGTTGCTCTATCTAGCCACCAACTCGTATGCCGTAGGTGCCTTGATTACCCAAGAAGATGGAGGTGACATTGAGCAACCAATTTACTACATTAGTCGTGCCTTAAAGGATACAGGAACTCGTTACCCAAGGGCAGAAAAGGCATGCCTGGCCATAACCATTATTTCCTGGCCTACGAAGTGTGGTTGATGACTAAGCCTCACGCAATCAAAACTTTGTTGTGGCAGCCAATTCTTTTTGGTAGAATATCCTAGTGATTGCTACAATTGTCACAATACGACTTGAAAGCAGGAACGCCCAAGGCAGTAAAGAGCTAAGCTATAGCAGACTTGTTGGCACAATTCCTAGGAGAAGAAGAATTCCCACTGGATGATGAGGTCCTAGGAGAAGTGGCTATGGCAGAAGAAGTCAGAGAGCAATGGGTGATGAAGTTTGATGGGTCTTCTACCACCCAATCAGGAGGAGTGTGAGTAGTTTTGTATCATGAAGAAGACAACACTGTGGTGCTTTCATTCAAATTAGAATTCCCTAGTTCAAACAACACGACGGAATGTGAGGCCTATCTAACTGGGTTAGCCACGACCCTTGAAATGGGGATCAAGCATTTAAAAGTAATGGGTGATTCGGACCTGGTGGTCTGCCAGGCCAAGGGAAGCTTCTCCTTGAAGGAACCTAACTTAGCCTCGTACAAAACAATGGACCATAAGATGGAGGAAAAGTTTTCAACTTTCGAAATAGATCATGCCCCAAGGAATGAGAACCGGTATGCGGATGTATTGGCCGTGTTAGGCTTATAGATAATTTTTGGAGGAGATAGCACCAGGATAGAAATCAGCAAGAGGAAGGAGTCTATTGTGGAGATGCTGAAGGAAAGGTTCCAAGAGGAACAATGTGAAGAAGATTTGACGATTCCTATGAAGGAAGTTTTGATAAAGGGAGAAGATACGACAGAATTGAAGGTGCTAAAAGACTACGTCTTGGTAAGAGGAGAATTGTATCGCAGGATGCCAGGTAGGGTCTTGTCTAGATGTGTGGGACGAGAGGAGGCCCAAAGAAAGTTGAAGGAAGTGCATGATAAGACCTGCGAATCCTGCGGAGAAGTCAATCTTTATCGCAGACTTCAAAGGGCAGGTTTCTATTGGCCAAGTATGGGTAAGGACGCAGATCAAGTCCAAACCCAATGCGAGACCTGCCAGCTTGTAGTAGATAGAGAAGAAAGTTACGCTATATTTGTCATTGAGACTAGAGAGGTCCATTCACGCAATACTTGACAGAAGGTATTCTGTCACAAAAGCACAGTGAAAGATACAAGCTTAAGAGGCTGGCAACATGTTACTTTTTGCATAACGGAGTCATTTTCAAGAAAATGGTATAATAGGGACCCATTACGATGTTTGGGTCCCGAGGAAGTAGGAGAGATATGGGGAACACTAGGGGAAGAAAAAGTTATACAGATGCCTGCTATAAATGGGTTACTACTAGCCCATCATGAAGGAGGATACAGTAGAATTCGTGAAAAAAATGTCATAGCTGCCAAGTACAAGCCAACCTAATTCATACTCATCTGCAGAACTTATATAGCATGGTCACCCTATGGCTCTTCCACACTTGGGTGCTTGATTTGGTGGAGCCAGTTAACCCACCATCGCGTGGATACATATGGATCTTGGTGGCTACAGAGTACTTCACCAAATGGGTAGAGGTAGTGCCACTTCGTAAAGCCATGGGAGGAGCAGTAGTAAACTTTATCAAGGAGAACATAATTGTGAGTTTTGGGGTACCCCATAGGATTATCAGTGACAATGGCACGCCCTTTGTCAACAGTGATGTGAGGAAGATGTTGGAATTCTACTAAGTCAAATACCATCGTTCATCGCCTTATTTCCCTCAAGGGAATGGGTAGGCAGAGGCGACAACAAGATCTTCATAAAGATCATCAGCAAAATGAGCCAAGAATATATAGGAGGATGGACAATGCACCTGCCAGACGCTTTTTAGGCTTATAGAAAATCACCAAAGTCAGTCACAGGGTTTTCACCCTTTTCGTTTGTTTACGAGACAGAGGTAATGAGCCCGGCAGAAGTGATGACTCCCTCTTTAAGAGTTATACAGATGCGGGAGAAAGAGAAAGAAAAGGGAGTCTTTACGGCAGAAAGATGTGAAGTCCTAGAAGGGCTTGATGAAAAAAGAGAAGAGGCCCAAGAGCGCAGCCACAGATATAGACAAAGGATGACTGAAGCCTATGGCAGAATGACTAAAGAGAGGGTATTCGCAGAAGGACAACTCATGTTAAAGGTAGTGGACCACATCAGGCAAGATATGGTAGGACCATTTAAGTTTTCACCAAAATGGGAGGGACCCCTTGTGATAAAAGAGGCACATGCAAGTCGGTATTACCGTTTGGCCCAGATGGATGGCAAAGATCTGATGGATCCCATCAATGGCAAATGGCTAAAATGTTATTATGCTTAACAAAAAAGGTTATGTAGTTATCCCTTTTATTTAATGAGTTTTGTGTTTCCTTTTCCTTCAAGTGACTATGTCACAAGACAAGATTGTAATGTGCTTTTAATAGTATGTAATGAAAAAGTATGAAGTGTTACAAAAGCATACTATGTAACAAAGTGTAGCATCATAGTTACAAACCCAAACTATAGCAGTCATATTAGACTTGCCAAACAAGTGCTATAGGAAACATAAGGTGTACTAGAAAGGGGAATAAGAGAAGGAAAATAAAGGGGAAACTACATCATTAACGATGCCCAGAAATGGGAGGCTGATCTCTGAAATGACTGGATCCACCAATGCTAGAAAGAAAGCGCTCACGACGACCATCCAAGTCTGCCACCTCCTTCCTTAGAGCCTCAATGCGTGTATCAATAACATCAACAATAAGCTGAACCTTCTTCATGAAGAAAGCTCGGGTAATCTCACAAAGATGGTCCAGAATGAACTCCACAACAAAGCCTACACTAACAAGCTCTTAAACCGCAGCCCTCCACTGCAGGATCCTCTCAGTGGAGACAGTGTTAACGAAGTTATGCTCAATGTCGTTCATCACACTCCCCAGCAACTTCAAAAAGTGCTCCCTAGTAGAACGGCCAAGACGGAATCCTTGCATGAAGTCACCACGGCTACTATAAACCTCCTTTAAATGAGAAGCACAATCCTCAGGAACTCTGAAGCCATGGAAGTCAACATAGGGAGGCCCGGAAGCCCAGAAGTTCGTAGGATTGAGGTCATTAACCTCAAGCTGATCAAAACGAGTAAAGAAGGCTATGGCCTCACCTACGGGGTTCAGAACTGTGGCAGAACTGCTGCCCACCTTAACCTGAGAAAGGGGAGTGAGAATCGGACCTGGTAAGGAGCATGGAGCATGGTATGAGAAACCATGAAGCAAGGAAGAATCAACTCATAATGAAGAAATGAAGAAGAAGATAAGGGAAAGGAAATTTACCAAGAGCTGTGAGAATGGGGGCTGTGGGAATGGCAGAAGTAGGTGTAGAAAGTACGGTAGAAACTGGAGCTGTGGGAATGGCAGAGACAGAAACTGTAGGTGTGGCAGGAGAAGTGGCTGTAGGCATCGCTGTGTCTGCTGCAACTCTTGGCTCTTTAAAAGTCTCTACAATTAGAAGAATAGATATACAAAGTGAAGGGAGGTTACAGCAGAAGAGATATGCATATAACAAAAAAAAGGAAGAAAAAGAAAAGGGGAACTTAACCAAATAAGGAAGATACATACCCATAAGCTTGGTCTCATGGTCAGCACTTTACTCTTCATCAGAATCAAAAATCCTCTTCTTCATGGTGGGTTCATCATCAAGATCCTTAAGAATATCCTTAGATCCCTCGGAGGACAAGTCTGCATCAGGCCCACGAGTGGCAGAGCTAAGGATGGAAGAAAGAGTGACCACCAAAGAAGAACCATCCTTCACGACCTGAGATAGAGTCGCGAAAGGATCACTGGTAGAGATAACAAGAGGTATGGTAGGAGAGGCAACCTCGGTCTAAGTAGCAACATGAGGAATGGCTCCCTTTTGGGGAGTAAGTGTCTCAGTAGGAATAGGGGCAGTCTTACTAACCTTCTTGGTATGAGTACCCTCATTTATGGGTACCGGCTCAATGGAAGGGATAGAAGCCTCAGCAAGAACTCCCCGTGCAGCAGCCGGAGTGCCAGAAGCTGTGGCCTTAAATACCACATCAGCCCCATCAAAGAAACCTTCCATGAGTGTGCCCATGGAGGCAGAAATCTCCTCAGTCGTGGGGTGGTATATGGGGATGGGCTCGGCCTCGGCCTGGGAAACAAAAAAAAATAAAAAATTTGAGGAAGAAAGGAGTACATAATGCAAAAAAGAAAAAGAAAAAAAGGAGAGCAGAAAGGGAGAGGGGACAACTAAAGGTCAATGGCAAGGGAAATATGTGCAAAAGAAAAGAAAGAGAAGAAAGAAAGGAAGGAGACATACCTTAGACTCGGGCTCATCAAGTAATATTGGACGGATGGCATACACATCCTCCATGTGCTTAGACTGCAAGAGGAAAAACAGAAGACAAGGATAAGGAGATGAGTTAACAAATACAAAGGGTTAGCCGCAGAAAAGCCCTATAAAAAATATAAAGAAGATAAAGCAAAGTTGGAGATAACATACACTCCTCTCAGTAGTGGTGGAAGCAAGAGGGGGAGATGTCTTTCTCTTGCTGCCTCGGGTCTTACTAGAAGGAGGAGCACCAGTAGAGTGCTGTGAAGTAGTAGGCTTAGACTTACCGTTAATTGGACTCCTGTTAGAACGAGTACAAGTAGAAGGGGGAGAAGAGCCCTCTAAAGCTATGTTACCCACAGGATGAAGGTCACTCTCAAAAGGTACAATGTCTAAACAAGCCTTAGAAGAATCATCACCCTTTTTGGTAGACTTAGACTTGGCAGAACTCTTCTTAGCGGGCACAGGAGCATTTATCACCTTCACTCTCTTTTCCCAACCCGTGGGATAGTCACCGGCATGCCAGAACCACCCTTTTTCCTTTTCAACCCACTCAAATATGGCAGACCAACCCTACTTTCTAGCGTATGCCAACACAAACTTAGTAGGCAGAAGCAGTCGAGGGTTGGCAGAAATAACTACACCAAGCCTGTTATAAGGAATAAGAGAAAACCCACGGCTGCCCAACAACTTCTTCTCAAATGAGGTCATCATAGCCTGCCAGTATCCGTGCATGGCAGCAGTACAAATACCCTTTCTATGAACTTGGGATAGTAATTGCAGTAAAACACTTACTCCAAAACTCAAAGTCAGTGGGCCGCAAGAATGGCCGAACAAAAGTAGGAGACTCCATAAAGGAAAAAAGGTCATTAGGAATATCCTGATCCAGCCTAAACTACCTCCTCACCCTGTTAGGAGAATAGTGCACAAATCTAACACCCTCATCAGCCAGATAAGGCAACCACCCAGCATTGGTGGCTACCGAGTAAGTGATACCCCTTTCCTCAAAACCAGTCAACGGGGTGGTGGTCCCAGCTGTATCAACGAATGGACCCATCACAGAACCAACATATGTATAACCTGTGTCTAAGTTCCTATATGCTCTCCAAGAAAACCCAACTCCTTTATAAAAAAACTCAACAGAAGGATGTACCAACAAAAAGCCAATGGAAAGTCAAACTCAAATCGGCCGCAGAAATCAGTAATAACTCTCGGGCATGACTGGTATCTTTCCTTGGCAAAGAGAACAGGCCTACACTTTGCCAAATGCCTAGCACATCGCTCATACAACAAATGCTATAGAATGGTACTATGAACGAAGGTAGTAACTATGTGGCAGGAACTCACCTGATCCTCATCACTTCGTAGGATATCCAACTGAACATACAAATGTCCCAAGAACATGGGTGCCAACGATAGGCTTACCCGAGTAGATATCTTAATGGCTAACCAAAAATATAAAAGTTTCATAGCATAGTGGGGATGAGAGCCAAAGATAAACTTACAGAGCCAAAACGTGACGAAGGCTGCACGGCGAGTAACAACGGAGATCTTAGAGGAGGAACTAACCTAATATGACAACTTCGCGTTGCCACTCATCCTCTTCTTCAACTTAGCCTCCACGACTTCTTCCTCCGTAGAGAGCTCTAAGGCACTAGGTTCAACATCCCCAAGAATGGGCAGAAGCAACTGGTTGGCCACATCCTTGAGGGTCATGGTGATCTCATCGTAGGAAAGAAAGAAAGTATGAATGGCAGTGCACCACTGGCGAACCAAATGGCGGAGGTTGAAAAGGCCCCTATAGTTAGACAAGCAGCGGGATGAAACAAGGGCCTTCAATACACCAGCCCACTGTAGCACCTCCATAAAACCCGCATCGTACAACTCCTTGTCCACCCATTCCTTCCAACCTAAAGTAGTACCCAATCCAAACTCAAAGAGAATGGGCACAAGGAGTGAAGTACCTTGGCAGATGGTAAGATCTGGAATCAAAGAAGCCAACGGAGCCCAAGATACGTCCATGTTGCGTTGGCAAAGGGCAAGCCACACACGGCCCGGCGGCAGCGATGTGTAATCACCGGGAACTTTTGGGAAATGGGCATGGGTATCATACCAAAGATCTATAAGAGGAGCTCACTCACTATTAGGATCACGTCGTGCCTCTTCATCATCATAATGGACCAATTCGAAATAGACGGCCTCTTTACCTACACCTCGTGCAGCAAGATCATTGGAGTCAACCTCTTTTCCCTTACGGCAGGAAGAACTTTGGCCTTTCGCCGGCGTCGTGGTGTAGCGGTTGATTGGAGTAAATGGATGAAAGTGTTTAAGAGAGAGAACACGGTGAAGAAAGGGAAAGGGAGAAAGTGTTTGTGTTTGGAATATGAAGACAATCTCTCTTAAGGAGGCGATAAGTCAACCATCGGATAAAGGATGGAATTAACGAAGCGGGGGCTGTGTTTCAAAATAACTGCTAAATTGGGAAATTCGAAAAGACAACACTGTTCATGGCAAGAAAAGAAAAATATATAAGTTGGGGTCCCCTATTCGAAAAAAGTCTGTGAAGAAAAAGAATAAGGAAGGGCAAAAAGGACAGGAAAGTCTTTTATTCACATATGAACTGCAGGAATGCTTCATATGCTTAAGGGGCTAAATGTTGATGCTTATTTTAGGGAATCCAGTAGAAGGAAGAAGCCCAACAATATGGGCAGAGAAGAGTTAGTGAGTGGATTGAAAAAACTATTAAGCCTAGGTGGCAGGAATAATGGATCATAGGCCCATAAAATAAATAAATGGGCCTTGAAGAAAGCAAACAGGCCTAAAAGAGCCCGGAGAGAGAAGTAGTAAACCCGTGGGCAATATGTGATGAAGAAAAGTAAGAATGGGCCACAACAAGCCTGAAGTAATGCAAGTAAAGAAAGTAAGGGGTTGATGGAAAGCCCACGAGCCCCAAGGGTGAAGGATAAGGTGATTGGGCCAAGGAAGTCCAAAAGAGTTAGCAAAAGCCAGGGGTGTCAAATGGGTGGGTTTGGGGTGGGCATAATTGGGTTGAGTATATAAAACCCATTTACCCATTAAAACTCATTTAATTAATTACTTCTAACTCAAATCCAATCCAACCCAATTATTATGGGTAAACCCCAACTCACCAAATTACCCAATTATCAAAATTACCAAAATGCCATTAAAGTGAAAACCCCAACACTTTCTTGGATTCCCTTTTCCACTCTCTCTAGTCTCCATTCTTGGGATTAAAAAATTCCACATAAGCACGTCCACATCAACAATTATATTAAATATCCAAATAAAAAAATATTTTCTTTTCTTTTCTATTTTCTCTCACTTTCTTGGCAACCAAACAGTGCAACAAATACAAAGAAATGTCATTTCAAGCTCAAAACTTTCTTGGAATTTCGAAAGCAACTATCCTTGAAACAAATAGAAATTCTTCTGAACCAAAAAAAGAGAAAAATGAATGCATCCTTATCAATTACTCCATTCTTAAATTACCCAAATTAAAAAAAAAAAAAAAAAAAAAAAATCAAACCCAGTAATGGTGTTTGAGATATAATGTGAAAACTATCAAGTCAAAAAGTACGTATTCGAACTTCTCTGAAAGCATCTTTCGTGTTTGATTATTAAACTAGGTGACATCAATTATCTGCAAGAAAAAGATTAAAGCAAAGAATTCAAAAAAAAAAAAAAAAAAAATCAAATAGTCAATCTGTTTACCTTTGGACTTTTAGAACAACGAACCAACGTCGCCAAATTCAGTGTCCAAGTCGAAACCATTCTTGATCAAGTCAACAAGGTAAGCCAACCCAAGATGCGTTGCAAATCTTCGAACAATGCTAGGACGGCGTGGCTGCGGCGCAGGGTATGGTGGAGGTGTTGGCCCTGCTGTGTCTGCCAGAGTAGGGCCATTAGGAGGATCCGCCATCAACAACTCCTTAAACTCAACAGAAAACTTGAGCATAAGTACTCCAATGGATTCCATGAGTTCTAGATGAGAGCTAGAGAGAGCAAGTGAGAGAGAGAGAAGTGTTTGGAGGCCGAGAAAATGAAAGAAAATGAAAACCCAAACACTGAAACGTCTAAAGGCTTCTTTTTTTTTTTAAATGGGAAGGGCTAGGTTGAATTTGGGTATATTGTTTTTGGGTTAAATAGGGCGGGTTTTCAGTTAAAACTCAATAATCACTGGGTCTAATTAGGCTGATGCCCATTTAACCCTACTAATAATTGGGTGAGTTTGGGTTCAATTAGAGTGGATGGGTTTGGGTGGACAAATGGGTTTGGCTTACTTTGCCACCCCTAGTAAAAGCCCATGGGAACGCAGAACTAAAAAAAGGGCCAAGGATGCTCAAGGAAAGCAAATGGGCCAAGGATGCCCAAGAAGAAAAAAATGGGACAAAGGAGCCCACAAGCAACGTAATAAGAAAGCCCAAAGTAGCATGAATATGAATCCAATGACTTTCTTGACTCATTGAGAGAAGAATAAGCAGCAGGCCCAAAGAGGCCCAGCAAGTTTAGGTCAAATATCACCACAACAGGAATAGTAGGGTAGCATGGCAGGAACAGTAACAAGACTATAGAAGAAGCAAAAGAGTATGGATGTAAGAAGAAAAGCCCATAATAAAACAAGGCCCAACCCTTGAGAAGAAGCAAGTTGTAAGGAATGAGTAATCAGAAAGAAGTTCACACCATAAAAGGTTAAGGATGAGTAGCAGAATGCATAGACAAGCCTCCAGACCACAGCAAATGCATGAGCAGCGGACAAGTTTTGGACGCATATAGAAGTGGAGCACGCACAAGGCCCAGACATCACCAGCCTGTACCCAGCCAATACAGAAAGTGGTGGATCATGGGTTAGAGGTAAGAGAGGGTATGGCCTACGGTGGGGAAAGGAGAAAGCCTATTCTGAGGTTTCTACTTAGGTTCTTTTGGGGGAAATGTCCTGTTGGGATTATATGCTACCCAAAAGAAGTAAGGATGAGTTGGAACCGTTAGGTGCATGCCATGAGGGATAGGAAGAGAGAACACCCACACCGTGGTGGATAAGAATGCCACAATGAACAAGCAAACAAAATAACCTTCTTTGTCTAGTGATAGGGAGTGCAGTAGCCAGTGCAGGTAAGTGGTGGTGGCTAGACAACTGACAAACCAGTGGTAGTCAGCAAGGACACCCAGACTAGACAAAGGTGGTTAAAAACTATAATGGTAAAAACCAGTCACGACAGGCAGTATATAAAGAACCCTTGCCGTGCACAGTAAAAGGGGGGATCATCATCACGACAGTAGTAACCTTTAGGAGAGATTCACAACATTACTAGATAGGTAAGCACTGAGAAAAGAAAAGAGGAAAAAAGAGAATTAAATATAACAGAAAATAGATAGCATAGAATGGCAGGCACCAATAGGCTAATCCCCTATCTCCCTCTAAAAGGCCTACTCTCTGTTGAGGGCAAATGATTCTTTTGGGCACAAGCCATTCAGGCCCATTCCCTCAAAGTGATTAATTTCTACGGCAGGATCTTCCTGAGAGATTATTCATATTGAGGAAATGGTTCCCTCCTTGGTCTTAGTCCTGTAACACAACTTAGCATGGTAGACTGGTCTTTTCCTTCTTTGATTTAATAACTTATTATTATTTCTTCCCTTTTTATTTCCGCCATTCCATTTACAAGGCGTTTCTTGCTGTTGTGGTCTTCATCTTAATTAAGGATCCTTTATTTATTCTATCTAAACGACAAACGTGCTTCTTTTATTAATTTTATTACATCTGCTTGCCATAACTCTTCCATAGCAGTTTCGCCTGCCACGGGCATATGACCAAAGTTTTGGCAAATGGGGTATAATTTGTGCACAAGCCAGATCAAGGTGGGTTACAATTAGATCGGTTCCAACTCTCTTATCTAGAACACTTTGGGCCCAGTACAGCAGGAGGCAGCCTAACCCAACATCTCAAAAAGGCCCACCACAGTTATCAACACAGGTCATCAAACAATCCATGTCTAAAAGTTTGTATGAATGGTATTGGTTGATTAATAATATAGGCAACAATCTGTCATGTAATTTTTTAGAAGTCTTAGAGTTCTAGTTATTTAATTTCAAGATTGTAATATCCTAGTGGTTGGTGATACCTTTTTTTTTTTTTTTTTTGGATAATATTTATTTGTTTTCATGTCGAAAAGTTTGTATGAATGGTATTGGTTGATTAATAATATAGGCAACAATCTGTCATGTAATTTTTTAGAAGTCGTAGAATTCTTTGGTTATTTAATTTCAAGATTGTAATATCCTAGTGGTTGGTGATACTTTTTTTTTTGGGTAGTATTTATCTGTTTTCATTGAATAGAATTACTATTATTATTATTATTATTATTAAACTCGAGAGTTGAGACTCTATCATTTGAATCCAAATCTTATGTACCTTTCTCTTTGTTCCACCAAATTGTTCCACATGAGGGATTTTGCAGACTAGCATTGTAAGGGAGGACAAAATAGTAAGTTAATACACGTTTGAAAGGATTCAGCAAACTAGCATCTCGAGTTTTAGAAACTCGAGTTGTATATAAAACTCGAGTCTCAGAGACTCGCTTTATATTTGATGACTTGACAGAAAAATGCCACATAGATCTCGAGTCTTAAAGACTCGAGTTCTACCAAATTAAAATCGAGTCTCTAAGAGTTGATTTTCTAAGTGAAAAACATAGAACAACGAAGAAGAAACCCAGCAAAACGTTGAAGGTCCAGTAGAACAAAAAGAAGAAACCCACATGAAATTTTTTTCAAAACCAAAAAAAAACAAGAAAAGCATCTCCCAAAAAAAAAAAAAACCCAACCTTAACAATGAAGTTGTGGACTGAGTCAGTCTGGGATTGGCTAGCCGTTGCCCGAACCGATCAAAAATCAAACAAAAAGAACAGAACGGAGATGAAGCCTAGTAGAAGAAGAACAAAACGAAGATGAAGAAGAAGAAGAAACCCAGGAAGATGAAGAAACCTAGAACGAAGAACTATCTGACGACAGGAAGAACGATCTGACGACGAAGGAGGAACGATCTGATGACGAAAAACAGATCTAATGACAATTGAACGCTGGGTCTGACTCAGAAGAACGTGAGGAAGAAGAATTAAAATGGTGAAATTCGAGTCTTTAAAACTCGAGTCTTAGAAACTCGAGTTCCACGTGGATTTTCCTTCCACATTAGCTACCACCACCTACAAATCGAGACTTAAAAACTCGAGTTTTATCTTGGAACTCGAGTTTTAAACACTCGAGATGCTAGTTTCCAACATTATTTTGAAACGTGACAACTAACTAAATTTTTTGATATTTAATGTTATTTGGAAAAAAAATTCTGTTCCACATGTCCACCTATTTAATTAAACCTTACAACTATGTTTTTCTTTTTCTTTTTTTAATTTTAATTATCCAAAATAAATAAAATAAATGAATAACTTATATGATTTATTCATAAAATTTTAAATAGTTTTGACACATTACTAAAACTAAATCCCCAAACTCCCTGAATCAAAATCATCCAAATTTTCAATTGACAATACTAGCCAGTTATAGAGGTTAATGACACAATTATTAATGGATAGGGACATAAAACTAATTTAATTTTGATGGTGGAATATACTTTTAGCACAAATTGAAAAACTAAATCCCCAAACTCCCTGAATCAAAATCATCCAAATTTTCAATTGATAATACAAGCCAGTTATAGAGGTTAATGACACACAATTATTAATGGATAGGGACATAAAGCTAATTTAATTTTGATGGTGGAATATACTTTTAGCACAAATTGTAAGTGTTCTATTTGAATTATCTTTCTATTTTATTAGTATTTTTTTAATGGAGGAAATTCTAAAACATATATATATTTTTTAAATTCTAAGAGAAATTTTAAAATTAGGTATAAGGTTGGAGATGTCTTGGAGAGTAAAGTGAAGTGCAAAAGCAAAGTATTATTTAGCAAATAGATAAAGGGGAAATAAATAAGAGAGATGCTATATTCATAATATTTTTATAATATGTTCACAATAAATCATAGGTGGTTAGTTATTATTAGCTCAAATTTGATCCTAACATTAAAATTACTTTTTTGCCATAATAATAACAATCAATAACAACCTTCCTCTTAGAATTTGTTGTAAAAATATTGTAAATCTTACCTATTGATGTGCATGAAATATATACAATAAAATACTCACATATTTACATATTTAGCTTTACTTTTATGTTATTTTGTGACTGATTATGTAATATCTTTGTGTTGCAGGTAACAAGGGCTTTACATGCAAAGTGGGGCTAGGCCAATTGAATCAATCCAACTTACATCCAGCCAGGCATTTAAATTTAAGTCCAATTGGAGTAAGGAATCAAAGGAAATTTGCACCAAATCCAAGTCCAATTCGGATTAGGATTCCAGCCTGCACATCAGTTAGTATTTTTAGCATAACTTTCGGCTCAGATGTCCAATCGAGATGATTCAAGTTGGGCTGGAAAGTTAACTTAAAGGGCTACAACTTTGTAGTTTACCAGGAGCCCGAATTATGACGTTAAATGGGCCAAAATAGTTGGTTAAGTGAAGCCTAAAAATCTGGGATTTTCTCCAAACGGGAATTCAACTTGTAATAGGATTCCTTGACCTATTTAAAGGCTTTTTAGGGCAAAATTCAGAGGAGGGAAGGCTAGTACTAGGGCTGAGATGCAAAACAGAAAATTGGAGCAAGAGGCAGTGCCGCATGTGGCTTCTCTGTAGCTTTTCTCCATGATAGCATTGTGACTATTTCTTTCTCTATTTTATTTGTCTAGTTTAATGTTTAGTATTTTATTCTTTTGTTTTATTTCAATTACTATGAGTAGCTAAATTTATAATTAGGGTTGAGGATGAAACCTTGTTAAGGATTATCAGTAATACTTATGTGATTTGATTTTTCCTACAATAGTTGTTCTTTAATGATTTAAATTGTTCTTGCTTCATATCAATTGACTAAGATGAGATTCTAGATATGAGTTCAATCATGTTTTTCTCATGATTTAGGATTTGTCTTAATTAATTGAATGCTTGGTTTATTAATTCTCGATTATAAAATTAGATATCGTTTGTGATTTGTCTGTCAATGGATATAAGTTATGATTTGATTTTTAGAATTGGATATATCTTGTGATTTGTTTGGCTACGGATACAATTGATGATTTGGTTTTATACTTAAGAAGCGAAGAAGAACATGCTTTTGATTTTTAAAATAAGGATTTTAATGAGGATATTTTCCATGATAGCAAGATTGATTTCTAGATTATCATGTAGTGAGTTGGGAAAAATTAATGATCATAAATATATGCTGATATGACTTACAAGGTGGATTCCAAAACCTTAATTCCTTTCCCTTGATTGTTTACATCTTTTTATTGCTTTATATCTTTTGCTTAGTTTAACTATTTGCTTAATTTTATTATTTGCTTAGTTTATTTAATTTCAAAACAACCAATTTTTATTAAACTAGATTAGGATTAATTTGGTTAAGGTTTAATTAATTTTCCTACGTTCATTCAAGTCCCTGTGGGTTCGACCTCGTTCTTGTCAAACTATACTTCGGTACGGTTCGTACACTTGCGAGTACTTTAAAATTTCACAACACCTATGTATTTGTTCCCCTATCCACTATTGCTATCCACATAAATTTCAATCTACAACAATTTATGCTGTTTTCTGAGATTATCTATAGCTAAAATTCTCCCTAAAGCTGCTGTCCTAAGGAAAAATGCCACTTTAGTTAGGACTAAGAGTCTGTTTGGGAACAATTTATTTAGCTGAAACTAAAACCTTTTTGCTGAAAGTACTGTAAATAAAGCTAAAAAGTAGCTGAAATAGTATAGTGAGACCCATAAATAATACAAAAAGTGCAATAGGACCCATAAATAGTAACAAAAATAAGCTAAATAGTAAAAAAAAAATTGGTTTTTTAAGCTAATGCCAAACTCAACCTTTGCCTTCCATGTTCTCTTCTAGCTGAAATACAAACATTATGTAGTATGATTTAACTTCTAACATGTTTCTTTTAGATAGATTCCAACTAATTTATCCACTCAACTTCTTCCAGCTTTACTTGCCTAAATTACATTTATAAAACATACTATGGACTCCAATTCACAGTCTTGCATTATTCTCACAAAACTAGCCTTCAACAATTGACTGCCACACCAAGAGTCATGCCAGAACTTGAAACTAGAGCCTACCCCCACTTCAATGCTAATGCGGTGAAACCATATTCTTCCATACATGAGCATCATTTGGCCAATAACCATATTAGAACACAACCCCAATGGTACCATGTTTTTAATCCACCACTAGTCTCCATAAGGCTTCTCTCTCCAAGGCATTAACCAAAGCCATTTCCCTGGTAAAAAAGACTAAGTTCCTAATGCCGCCACAACCACCCACCCACGCCCCTCCCCCCCCCCCCCCCCCCCCTCTCCCACACACACACACACACCCCTAAAGTAGTTCACAATTTTTCCTCTAATTATCAAATGAAACTTAAATTCATCCTCTACTTCACACTGCTAGAAATCCTGATATAATTTCTCAATGTGACAAGCTACCCCCATGGGGATAGGTTATATGTAGGTAAATTTGATAACGTGCTCTTAATTAAAGCAATTCTACCTGCCATGGAAATATAAAAGTCTCTTCCAGCCTGTAAGGTGCCTTTCCATTTTTTCTATTATAGTGTTCCATACAGCCTTCTCTCTCACACCTTTTTTCTTCAGAAAGTATGCATGTGTATATATATATATATAATGGAAACGAGGAGGTTATTCTAGTACACGGAAAGTATGATAGGATTACTCCTAGAAAAGTTTTATTTATTTATTTTAAATATGACATTTTACATATAAGTTGCTTCCTCCATTGTGTAATATATAGATTGTTTTCACCATGGATCTTATTTTGGTAATTTATCATTTGTATTTTCTTATACAGCAAGTTCTGGAAAATGCTGGATACATTCCGTCTAATTCTGAAAAGTATCCTCTTGGAGGCATTGTTTCTGCTATTGAGACGAATGCTTTCCATGCGACTCCATTGCTGGTGTGCTCAAAAGGCTCTGTGGAGGAACTTCATTTATGCTTCTATAAGGACTTCAAGGTTAGCTTCTTCGATGCTACTGAAAATAGATCCTGTGCTGAATTGAACTATACCAAAGAAGATTTCATGTTATTTAGTCTCCAGATCAGACACCAATAGACATTGGCTGCCGTCTTGATTTATACCACCTTTATTGTTTTCATCTCTACATTTGATTGATTAATTATTTTAAAAAATAAAATCAACCTTACATTTTTTAAATTTATATATCTTCTGACATAATAAAAAAGCAGAGACTGTTGGTTGGTAGTATTTCAATGAGTGCTTTAGAGAATTCAGGATCTAGCATGGTGTTTCAGTTAACAGGCTATCCTTGCTGTCTTACAAGAATGTGATTTGAACTTCCAAACTTATTTAAAAGATTTCAACATTCTTAAAAGCTTGATGTTATTACAGCCTCGGGACTGTGTGGTTGGATCGAGAAGTCTAAATGACATAGCCACTTCAAAAAGCTCGTCCCCTTTATGTCAGCTTGCCAGCATATTTTTCATTGGGTAATATCTTTTTTAATGTTTTGTTTCTTGAAATTCAATAGCAATGTTACCTGTAATCTGATTTATGAGTTCAGTGGTCGTGGCAATCTATAATTACCTCCTGTTGAATGTAATTATCAACACCCCCCCCCCCCCCCCTAAAATCCAGATTTCACCAGTGTGGATCTGAATGTTAATATCTTTTCAAGCTAATACCAACATGCTTATTCGTCTATGCATATATTATTATGTACATATATTTTTGAAAATTTGTTGCTATATTTGTGCCTAATAGAATTGAAGGATGAGGGCTCCTAAGAGCATTAGCATTGGTGAATGCTAATGCTAAATCTAAGGAAACTTTAGCATTTTAAGCCTCAAAAACTCTTGCATCAGATAATTGTAACAGCAGTATTGCAAATTTTTTTGCAATACTGCTACAGTACAATTCTAAACATAGATTTGTACTGTTCACAGTATTGCAAAAAAAAAAATTAAGATTTTTCTCATTTTCCTCCGAAATTTCTCTCTCATCCCTCTCATTTTTTCTGTTCTCTTCTCTCTCTTCCTTCTCTATTTCTCCATCTGCTCTCTCATCTCTGAAGCTTCATTGCCGAAATTTCTCACCCATCTCACACGGCCTCTCTCTCATCTCTCATCGCACGGCCTCTCTCTCATTGCACCGGTGCTGGGTTTTGGATTTTTGAGGTTGGAGGTTGGATCAGCATGGATTGGCGAGCTGGGTATGGATCGGTGGGCTGGGATCAGTTGATGGCAAGCTCCGATGGTGGCTCCGGTGATGATTTTTTTTGAATGGGTTTGCTCCGGTGATGATTTTTTTTAATGTATTTGAATGGGTTTGCTTCGGTGATGATTTTTTTTTGAATGAGTTTGCTCCGATGGCTTTGGGGATGATTTTTTTTGAATGGGTTTGCTCCAGTGATGATTTTTTTGATCGGTGTGTGTGGTGATGGGATGCTGTGTGTGTGGGTTTGAATGGGTTTGCTCTGTGTGTGGCTCTGTGTGTGGGTTTGAATGGGTTTGCTCTGTGTGTGGCTGTGTGTGTGTGTGAGACTGTTGAAAAGTCCAAGAGAAAACGGTTGGAAATAAATAATAAAAAAGGTTAAAAAAAAATATTTTAATGAGTAAAAGAGTGAAATAGAAGTTTGGGATGTAGAAAGTATTGTAAAATTGGATGATATAATGATAAAGTGAAGTTTTGGAATGGTAAAATAGAGTAGCAATAACATTTTCCATTGCTAATGCTCTAAGACTCAAAAATTGTTCGGAGGTAGCTTTTTGTTAAAAGATTATTTGCTGAAAGTTAAAATATAGTTTTTTATTTTTTTTTTAAACAAAAAAAAAAATATATATATATATATATATATATATATATATATCTAGAAAAAATGAGGTTTTAAAAAGTTGTATATAAGTGAATAAGCTAAACTGCTAAAAAGCTAAAGGAAAAGGGTGCATCCAAATACACCCTAAACAAGGCAAAGCTCCTAGCATCTGTAAGTTCCCAGTTGAAAACAAGCTAAAGATGCTTGCATTTTTGTTGCTTAGAGTTCCAGCCTTGAAGTTGGATTAACAAGAGAAAAGGAAAATAGCTTGCTGTGCTAACTCTGCATCCTGTGCCTGTACTTTCTTTAACCTTCTATTTTTGGATTATAGGGTATATCCTATTGTTGCATGAAAAATGCCTTTCTCACATTGAATTCTCTGGAAACTTTTATAAAGGAATATTTACTTCTGTATCTTGATGAACTGTAGTTTGCTCTTCCCCTCAAGTATTTACTTTTTAAGCAAATAGAATTCCAAAAAGATTTTTACACAAGTTTTCCTTTATTTTTGTAGGACTTGACAGTGTGAAAACCACCCTTTCACTGGATGCCTGATATAGTTCTAAAGGTCTTGGCAGTAAGTATGTGTTGTGAGGTGCTCTAGTTTAATCTTTACCTGATCATGAGCTGTAAACATCAGTGTTTTTGTATGCTATACCATATGTTCCAAAAAGAACACTGTAATTTACTAATGAGATATCTGTAATTTATTGTTTAATACATGACTGGAGAAGTCCTCCAATTACTGCGCAAATTGCGTAGTGCAATGTGTGTGCATATCACTGTTCAGTATAGGGTTTTATGAAGTCCATACAACCTGTTAAAATCATATATATTAACAATTATCTGGCTTAATTGCAAATATTGATCATAAAATATGGGGTTATTTGCAATGTATGTCCTTAACTATGAAATTTGACAATCCACGTCCTAGTTTGAGATTAATTTGCAATATGTGCCCCTAATCCAATTTAGTGTCCAAATTATCAAAGGAAAATTGATTTCAAAAGTCCTCATAGTTTAGGATGGACGGTATCATCCATTAATGTGTTAATTTAGACACTAATTTGGATGATGTGTTGAGCATTTTAAATTTTCTCAAATTGTGGGTTGATTTTAGAATTTGGAAGTTTTGGGTGCACATTGCAAATATCTTTATAGTTCTAGGGTGAATAATTGTAATTAACCTTATTTATCACTCTTATTTTTTGATATAATAATACTATAAAAATTATTTTGATTACATGAATGATCACAGCTCTAAACAGTTCTATCTTGGTTTTCATTAAAACTTGTTTGGTAAATCATGCTTTGAGTTTTGGAAGTCTTTGAAATATTAAGTTTGAATTTCTACCCTCAAATCTCCATCCATATTTGTTCATTTTCACTCATGTGGCAAGCAACTATACTATAGTATAGTCTATACAAGATGGATTTCTCATGGACATTTTCTTTTTCCTTTTTTTTTTCCTCTGAAAGCTCGAAAATGTGTTGAAAAAACACAAGAGCTGTTTAGACCCCCGATTAAAATTACGGCTTGGTTGATTTTACACTAACTTAATACTAAGTGCGGAATAGTGTAAACATAAGCGTATAAGCAAGACAACTACTCTAATCCATATTTAAAGCAACACAACAGTATAATGGAATATAAAATAGTAGGGAAGAGAGATGCAAACACAGAAAACACCGAGACGTGTTCTCGAAGAGGAAACTGAAGAACTCAGCGAAAAACCTCTCCGTCGCCCTCCAAGCGGAAATCGATCCACTAGACAATCAGTTGGGATACATGGGTTAGCAAGAGACCCTCCAAGCCTAATCTACCCGATGTACCTAAGCCCTCCAAGCTCCTACTCCAACAAGGCTTCTCGGAACCGTGTCTTGTCTTAGTTCTCCGGATCCCGCAACAAGCTCCATGTTGCATCTGCCATCCTTGGCTTCTTCCAATGCTTCCCAGCAACTCCAAAGCACTCTCTACACTCTGAATAGGTGTGGGTTGTGTTTGGGTACAAATCTCCTCTCAAGGTATGATAATGGGAGAGGGATGGAGAAGAGGCTACAATGATTTCTCACTAAGGAGGAGTAGCTCTCTCTCAAAAGAGGGTGTGTGTGTTGTAGAAAACCTATCTAGGGTTTTTCTCTCTGAATGACCTCACTAACATTTGTGGGTAATGAGGGTATATATAGTATGGGTGAAGGGTAAGAAAGTCACTCTTAAAAAACCTCCAGGCAGAATGTTTCGCGACTGTCTCGCGGGAAGGCCTTACCCGCGATACAATCGCGAAAATGACATCCTGGCACGACTCTTCAGCTTCCAGTCATGTGCTTCTCACATGGCTCTTTCGCGGCTTAGCTTCCAGCGACACACCCGCGAGATCCACTGAACTTCAATAAAGCTTGAGTCTTCACCAACTTGATACTAAACCCAATACAATTAAATCCCACAAAATACAAGGAGATGAAATAAAGTAATTACAACACATTTTGTCATGAAATAAAGCCAATAAAAAACATAGTTGTAAATCACAACTTTACAATCTCCCCCTTTGGCTATTCCGTGACAAAACACCCTATAACAGACTCTAGACTTAAACGTGAGTTTGGGAACAAAGGCAAAACTCACTCACACCTAATTCTAGATTCTGATAAGCTCTTGGACATATGAACAAGTAACTCCTGAAACACAACAACACAATAATATCATTGTATGCAGAAAACTTGAAAAGCATATGGAGCAATAATAGCATGATCAAGCAAAATGAAATAGAAACACTAGATCATGGCAAGATCAAACAAGTAATCACTATACACAAGCAATTACTATGCTCATTCACACAAGGAATGAACATCCAGATATGCAAGATGATAAGCTCATTTGAAGAGTATCATTTGCAAATCCAACACTCAACCAATGCAAACTACACGAAGTATTTGCATCTAGGAACAATCCTACTAGGGCACAAGAGTGTTCATCACTCAACCAATGCATAGAACGTATATGCATCTAGGAACAATCCTACAAGGGCACAAGAGTGATGTACTGAAGTAAATGTATGACATTAGACTTCAATAGCACAAGCATAAAGGCTGCATAAGCAAAGTATTGCAAATACATGGCACAAACCATAAAAGCCTACAAAACATGCAAAGAAACAAACCCTTAAAGCTTACACAAGCAACATGGGTACAAAAATATAAAGTACTTCCCTATCATATCACTCCCCCTATCATGAATCATAGGAGTTGCGATGAACTTGGAACATATATACCTGTAACCTGAAACACTTGCACAAAACACATTAGATCCTCAAGGTAAATCAGGTGATAAAAAGACAAGTATAATGTAACAAGTAGAATGCGATCAAGTAAACATGTTGTGAAACATATGAGCAACTTGATCAAACACATGACAGTCATAAGGAAAAGACTACAATGATCATATAGCAAAGCAAATGATCAACCGAACATGCAACCAATAAAGCACAATAGCATAAGGGTAAAAGCATGTCCAACACATAAGCACGATGCAATGAGAGCAATAAAGCATATCAAAGCACCATAAAGTAACGAGAAAACAAGCATAAAGTAGATCAAGGTTTTCTCAAAAAAAATGTCTTCTCCCCCTTAGTATATGCATCTCCCCTATGGCTTTCTCCCCCTACGAATGTGCACAAGGTAGAATTTCTCCCCCTAAGAGTGTGCACATGAGTCATATAGAAATGACGATACTCTCCCCCTTTTTGTCACGAATAGACAAATTAATCAAGAGGAAGGAGGGAAAGAAAAAAAGATAAGAACAAGGGTAAAAGATGATGCATGAAGGGTGCATGATGAATGAGAAAATGATCAAAACATATGAGTATCGTCATTTCTATATGACTCATGTGCACACTCTTAGGGGGAGAAATTCTACCTTGTGCACATTCGTAGGGGGAGAAAGCCATAGGGGAGATGCATATACTAAGGGGGAGAAGACATTTTTTTTTGACAATAGGTTCAGCAATCAAACACTTGGCATGCATCTTAAGAGATTCATTTTCAGATTTAAGATCATCAACAAGTTTGTTAGACAAAACAAGTTTAGCATCCAAGTCCATATTCAAACACTCAAACTCTTTCAGCTTTTCAAGAGAATTTTCAGCAAGCTTTTTATACTTTTCAACCAATTTATTGGATTCATTGAGCTTAGCAATCAAATCATCTTTTTCACAAATGAACTTGCTCAAATTCTTTTGAAACTTCTTAGCTTCTTTCTTCAAGAGTTTGTCAACAACACCCATGGATTCATATAACATGACATCACAATCATGAGGATAAACACTCATAGAGGCATTTTCACAAACACATGGCATGTTACAATCAACAACATCTATACAAGCATGTAAAGCATTATCCATGGCAAAACACACAAGGGGTCAAGGATCACACTTAGGTATTAAAACCACAACAAGTGTACCCGCTCTGATACCAATTGAAAGCTCGAAAATGTGTTGAAAAACACAAGAGCTGTTTAGACCCCCGATTAAAATTACGGCTTGGTTGATTTTACACTAACTTAATACTAAGTGCGGAATAGTGTAAACACAAGCGTATAAGCAAGACAACTACTCTAATCCATAATTAAAGCAACACAGCAGTATAATGGAATATAAAAGAGTAGGGAAGAGAGATGCAAACACAGAAAACACCAAGACGTGTTTTCGAAGAGGAAACCGAAGAACTCGGCGAAAAACCTCTCCGCCGCCCTCCAAGCGGAAATCGATCCACTAGACAATTAGTTGGGATACATGGGTTAGCAAGAGACCCTCCAAGCCTAATCTACCCGATGTACCTAAGCCCTCCAAGCTCCTACTCCAACAAGGCTTCTCGGAACCGTGTCTTGTCTTAGTTCTCCGGATCCCGCAACAAGCTCCATGTTGCATCTGCCATCCTTGGCTTCTTCCAATGCTTCCCAGCAACTCCAAAACACTCTCTACACTCTGAATAGGTGTGGGTTGTGTTTGGGTACAAATCTCCTCTCAAGGTATGATAATGGGAGAGGGATGGAGAAGAGGCTACAATGATTTCTCACTAAGGAGAAGTAGCTCTCTCTCAAAAGATGGGTGTGTGTGTTGTAGAAAACCTATCTAGGGTTTTTCTCTCTGAATAGCCTCACTAACATTTGTGGGTAATGAGGGTATATATAGTATGGGTGAAGGGTAAGAAAGTCACTCTTAAAAAACCTCCAGGCAGAATGTTTCGCGACTGTCTCGCGGGAAGGCCTTACCCGCGATACAATCGCGAAAATGACATCCTGGCACGACTCTTCAGCTTCCAGTCATGTGCTTCTCACATGGCTCTTTCGCGGCTTAGTTTCCAGCGACACACCCGCGAGATCCACTGAACTTCAATAAAGCTTGAGTCTTCACCAACTTGATACTAAACCCAATACAATTAAATCCCACAAAATACAAGGAGATGAAATAAAGTAATTACAACACATTTTGTCATGGAATAAAGCCAATATAAAACATAGTTGTAAATCACAACTTTACATCCTCTCCTCTTTTTGCTTTCTCTTACTCGATACCCTTTTTTTCTCAATCTCTCTTCTATAGGCCCAGTTTCATTGATTGTCTCCCTTGGGCATTGCCACACTGCATTAGAAATTTGGGGGGTCGTTAGCTTTGGGCTAGTGGGTTCTTGAGGTCTCCCAAAAAAAAAAAAAAAAATCCTCAAGGCCCAAACCCAACGAACTCCTTGAACAAAAGGGTTCTCACAACCACAAGTTTACAGTTCTTTAAAGGTCACATTTTTTTATTCTTTCTTTTTTTAAAGGGTTTACTGTTTGTTGCGTTTTAGGGCATGATATAGGATTTATGGATTTTTAGGGTTTAAGATATTGTAAGATTTAATACTTTTAGGCACTAGAATTTAGGTTTAGATTTATGATTCTTTTAGGGTTTATTTCGGTGTCTAGGGTTATTTTAGGGTTACTATTTTTTTTAAGGTTTAGGTTTTAATAGGGTTTATTTAAAATAAGTTAAAAAAGATTTTGAAAAGACATAATATCTTATAGAAATAATTTACACTAAACACATTTATACACATTTTATAAAAGAAACATTGACATATTTAATGCATTTTTCTAAACAGTGAAAAATTATGTAATAGTTTTTTTAATGACTTTTATGGAATACAGAGTACTAACCAAAATTTATACATTTGAAAAAAAAAAAGAAGAGAATAATCTATATATTTATATATACTATAAAACTGATGTCTTTGACTATTTTGACTATTTGTTGACTTTCTAATATTTTGCCACATAAATTTTAAAAGCTCCACAATTTTCTACATCATCACCAATATTATTTATTTATTTAAGTTTTTTTTTTTTTTTTGGTTTTAATTTTAATTTTAATTTTTATTTATTTATTTTAATTTTAATTTTTTTTGAAAAAGAAACATCCTGACTCTTTAACCAAACCTTAACCTTAATAACCTATTATCTTTCATCTGAACCCTTAACCCTAACGCTGCCTCTGTTGCTGGGGCCTCCACTCTCTCTTCTTTACTCTAAACCAGAAGAAAGAAATAGAATCAGAAGGAAGAGAAATTAAGATTGATAACACGTCCTATTTAGAAGCATTAGACAACGTAATAGCAAATTCCATATACAGATTCAGAATTGATGTGCCTTGGTTTACGAGGTCTGTATTAATATCTTTAATCTTTATTCCTTTGTTTGTCTTTTGTCTTTCCTACACATCACTCAACAATTCAGAAGTTTAAATTTTGAATAACAGTTTGTTTCAATGCTTTGATTATATTTCGCATCCTATAGAATTTTTTACATCTTCTAACCTTTGTGATTTCAGATATAATTGAAAGAAGGAAAATTTCAATAGAGGAGAGTTGAGATGTCACTATTATAAAATGGAGATTGATGATGCCGAAAATCTCACCAGTGAGTTGCACAATGCTTGTACGCTCGGAACTACACCTGCACAACAAAAAGGAGAAGACCTAACAGAGAGCACCGGTGTGGTGCCGGCCAAATACCCTCCGAAGGTCAAGTTAGGGCTTGTTTCAACTCTAGAGTGCTAGAGAGGGGTTAATTGTGCGTACCTTGATTTGTGAGGGTATTGGGGCTTTTATAGTAGTAGAGGGTTGACCTTTCTTCCTTGGAGCAGAAGTCTTTTCCATATAGGAATCCATGTGAGCGTAGATTGCGGAGCCCTTTCCTTATAGGACTCTATCATTGGGCGTGGTGGCCAAGTAAAGGATTTTCTGTAACCGTCGGCCTCTTAACCGTCGGCTTTTCTTGTTCATTTACAACAATGAAGGGCCGTCAGCCTTTTAAACATAATCAGCCCTTCGAGCCTGACCAGGGATGTCATTTCCGTCGGCACGTATAATATCCGTCAGCTTCAAGAGTTACCCGTCGCTACCTGAACCGTCAGCCTGAGTATAGGCTGACGGGTTAAGCCTATGGTACTGCTATGATTATTCCTTATCAGAGATAATATTTGTTATTTGTCAATCGTCATATCCTTCACTAAAGTGCCATATTTACCAAGATGCTTCTATCTAATCAGGCAACATATTATAACAATTAAGAAGTAGACGTAGTACAGGTCAGTTTTGAACACATATTTCTCTCTATTTTTCGCCATTTTCTATTGATATCGGTTTCTTTTACTATGGATTTTCATTGTTGAGTAAAGGCTTGGTTATTGGCAGCTTGTAGGAAGTTTGATATTGTGGGTCTTCAAAGATGGAGAAAATGGACTTTTACTCTTTTTTTTTTATAAAAAAAAATCCAGCATTTTGCCCAATTTTCCAAACTAATTAGGAAAATGCCCCTGTTTTGAAACTCAATTTTTGGACAATCGAGTTATAACAAACTGAAAATAGAAAAAAAAAAAAAATCTGGAACTCGAGCTCAATGCATTTTATTTATGTATTTATTTTTTTAAGTTTGACCACCCTATATCTATAGCCCATACCTATAGTTATGTTCAAGGAGCCCTATAGTGGTGTTTTAAATGGAACTCGAGTTCCATGCAATTTTTTTATTTTTTTATTTTAATTTATTTTTAAGTTTGATCGCCCCACACCTATAGCCCATGCCTATAGCTGCGTTTACGGAACCCTATAGTGGCGTTTTAAATAGAACTCGAGTTCCATGCAAATTTTTTTTTTTTGTTTTGTTTTGTTTTTTTTTTTAAGTTTGATCACCCCACACCTATAGCTCATACCTATAACTACGTTCAAGGAGCCCTATAGTGGCGTTTTAAATGGAGCTCGAGCTCCATGAACTCGAGTTCCATGCAAATTTCTTTATAGTTTGATCGCCCTATACCTATAGCTGTGTTCAGGGAGCCCTATAATGACGTTTTAAATGGAACTTGAGCTCCATAAACTTGAGTTCCATGCAAGTTTTTTTTTTTTTTAAATTTATTTTTATTTTAATTTTGATTGCCTCATACTCGATTTTTTACAAATCAAGTTTCAAAATAAGGGCATTTCCCAAATTAGTTTGGAAAAGGGGGCAAAATGTTGGATTTTTTGCGCGAAAGGGGCAAAGGCCAATTTTCTCCGTTCAAAGATATAAGTTCAGTAGCTTTCATCAGTCTAGAGGAAGATGATAATATGATATACCAAAAAAATTAAAAAAAAAAAGTTCTTGAAATTTTTTTTTGAATTTTTCTATGCATTGCATGGTTAGCGACTAGTAATAAAAATAAATGAGCAATTGAAGCTTCTTGCTATAGTTTCTTTTACATAAATTTTCACTCCTTTTGTTATCAAAGTAGAATATGTGTGTAGAGAAACAGACTCACAAATCAGGGGTGTTATGAAATAAAATAAAATTTGTGAAGGTTGATGGCTAAATGCAACGACAAATAATGTCGATAGGTGTTGATGTAGCCGTGAGAGATAGGAGATTGACAAATTAGCGCATGCTAAGCAAGTGTCAAGACCAAAAACATGGAAGCATTAGACAACGTAATAGCAAATTCCATATACAGATTCAGAATTGATGTGCCTTGGTTTACGAGGTCTGTATTAATATCTTTATTCTTTATTCCTTTGTTTGTCTTTTGCCTTTCCTACACATTACTCAACAATTCAGAAGTTTATATTTTGAATAACAGTTTGTTTCAATGCTTTGATTATATTTCACATCCTATAGAATTTTTTACATCTTCTAACCTTTGTGATTTCAGATACAATTGAAAGAAGGAAAATTTCAATAGAGGAGAGTTGAGATGTCACTATTATAAAATGGAGATAATATTTGTTATTTGTCAATCGTCATATCCTTCACTAAAGTGCCATATTTACCAAGATGCTTCTATCTAATCAGGCAACATATTATAACAATTAAGAAGTAGACGTAGTACAGGTCAGTTTTGAACACATATTTCTCTCTATTTTTCGCCATTTTCTATTGATATCAGTCTCTTTTACTATGGATTTTCATTGTTGAGTAAAGGCTTGGTTATTGGCAGCTTGTAGGAAGTTTGATATTGTGGGTCTTCAAAGATGGAGAAAATGGGCTTTTGCCCTTTTTTTTTTTTTTTTTTTTTTTTTTTTTTTTTTTTTTTTTAAATCCAGCATTTTGCCCCATTTTCCAAACTAATTAGGGAAATGCCCCTGTTTTGAAACTTGATTTTTGGACAATTGAGTTATAACAAACTGAAAATTTAAAAAAAAAAAAAAAAAAAAAAAATCTAGAACTCGAGCTCAATGCATTTTTTTTATTTTTTTATTTTTTTAAGTTTGATTGCCTCATATCTATAGTCCATACCTATAGCTGTGTTCAAGGAGCCCTACAGTGGTGTTTTAAATGGAACTCGAGTTCCATGCAATTTTTATTTATTTTTAAGTTTGATCGCCCCACACCTATAACTCATTCCTATAACTGCGTTCAAGGAACCCTATAGTGGCGTTTTAAATGGAACTCGAGTTCCATGCAATATTTTTTATTTTTTTTATTTATTATTATTATTATTTTTAAGTTTGATCACCCCACACCTATAGCTCCTACCTATAACTGCGTTCAAGGAGCCCTATAGTGGCGTTTTAAATGGAACTCGAGCTCCATGAACTCGAGTTCATGCAATTTTTTTTTATAGTTTGATCGCCCTATCCCTATAGCTGCGTTCAGGGAGCCCTATAGTGGCGTTTTAAATGGAACTTGAGCTCCATGAACTTGAGTTCCATGCAAGTTTTTATTTATTTATTTTTATTTTAAGTTTGATCGCCTCATACTCAATTTTTTACAAATCAAGTTTCAAAATAAGGGAATTTTCCTAATTAGTTTGGAAAAGGGGGCAAAATGCTGGATTTTTTGCACAAAAGGGGCAAAGCCCAATTTTCTCCGTTCAAAGATATAAGTTCAGTAGCTTTCATCAGTCTAGAGGAAGATGATAATATGATATACCAAAAAAATTATAAAAAAAATTAAAAAAAGTTCTTGAATTTTTTTTTTTTTGAATTTTTCTATGCATTGCATGGTTAGCGACTAGTAATAAAAATAAATGAGCAATTGAAGCTTCTTGCTATAATTTCTTTTACATAAATTTTCACTGCTTTTGTTATCAAAGTAGAATGTGTGTGTAGAGAAACAGACTCACAAATCAGGGGTGTTATGAAATAAAATAAAATTTGTGAATGTTGATGGCTAAATGCAACGACAAATAATGTCGATAGGTGTTGATGTAGCCGTGAGAGATAGGAGATTGACAAATTAGCGCATGCTAAGCAAGTGTCAAGACCAAAAACATGGAAGAGGATTGACCTTCACCGAGTTCAGAGAATGAGAAAGGCTAAGAATAAGAGAAGAAACTGAAAAAGTGAGCCGGTTGGAGAAAGATTTGAGAGTAAAAAATTATGAAACAAACAAAGCCAAAGAAAAAAGAGCAAGAATTTGCTGCAAAATGCACACATGTCAAGTGATCGTTGACATGTGAACATTTTTGCAGGAGTTGTTGTAACTTATTTTGTAACAAATCCTTTTCCATATATATAATAATATAATAGATATAGATACCACTCTCTTCCAACCAAATAACTGTTGATATTAGGTTTTGATGGAAGAGTGCTTCCCCCTTGTCATGATTCAAAATATGTCTCCCACTCACACTCGACAATTTTTCAAAAGCCAAGAAACACTCTTTTTCCATGCCTCTATATGTCCACCTTATCTCCCCCATCTTTCTTTATAGACTTGGCAACATCTAAACATTAAATCCTAAAATGATAGAAGGTTTTTAGGACTAGTGAAAAAATTGGTCAACCTAAACTTAATCCACAGGTCGAACTATTTTTTTAATTAGAAGCGGATACCATAAGTTGAAATTCTATTAAATATGTGTATGTGTGTTTTATATATTTAAACTTCAAAAAATTTAAATTTTATTCAAACTAAAAATCTATTATCAAAAATTTATAAACTTAAATATTTCAACAATATTAAATTCTATTTAAACTAAAAGTCTATGATAAAAAAATTATAAACTTAAATCCAAACAACAACTCACATTTTCTTTCTAAAAAGAAAACATTTTGACTTTTACTTCAACTAAAAGTCTATTATCAATATTTTAAGAACAACTAATTAGTAAATTAATTTTATATTATTTGTTTTTATATATTTCCTCAAAATAATAAATTAAAGATGGGTAGGCCTAATCTAAATGTTAGATGGACTCGCATGTTTAATGTTATGTTATGACTATTTCTGAGTAACACCTTCAAAGACACTTACGGGTGATTTGTGTATAATAACTGGAAACTGAACAGCACTTGTGCAATTAAGTACTAAATATTCAAGAAAAACAAAAACAAAAACAAAAACAAAAGCAAAAAAAGGGTAATAAGTACTAACATGCATGTAATTTCTGATGCATGCAACAGGTCAAAGTGCATCGGAGAGCCCTTATTCAGGACTGCGAAGGGGCCATGGAATATTGGCTATGCTAGGATGGGGTATTCTAATGATAATTGGAACAATAGTTGCTCGTTACTTCAAGCACAAGGACCCAATTTGGTTTTATCTTCACATTTCCCTTCAATCAGTTGGATTTATACTTGGAGTTATAGGTGTAATATGTGGATTTATCTTAAATAATCATCTCAATGCTAATGTTGGTAGCCACAAGAGTATTGGGATCTTCATTCTTCTTCTTGGCTGCCTCCAGGTTTGTCTCTTTTTTGTAATACTTCCAAAATTAAAGTTTTATACTAAACCCTTAGGGCTTTAGATATTCCTCTTCAATCAATGGACATATCTAATGCACTCCACAATTATCATTTTTTTTTCCTTTTTTTTTTTTTTTTTTTGAAGTGAGTTTTGCTTGCAAAGAGAGAAAAAAAAAAGGGGAAAGATTTGAACTAATGATCGCCTTTTTATAAGACATGATTCTACAAATAAAAATATTGTATCTAGAAATTCTATCTATAATATGAGTTTTTGCACAAACAAAAGTAATTTAATCCAATAATACAATTCTATCTTTGTAATATGAGATTTTGAATAAAAATAAATAAGAGGTGACGGTTGAGTTATAATTTATAAAACTCTCTTGGTGATACTTTTATTTATTTATTATTGACTTAATATTAGTTACCCATGACAAAGAAGGAGGTAACCTTATTACAACAAAGCATAAGATGTTGCACATATTTTCTCAATGTTAGCATTGATATAAAATTAAGTGAGCAAGTACAATAATATATAAATAATTTATTACTACTTGACAATTGTATAGATTATTGTCTTGAATATGGATATGAATATTGGTAATTTCACGTTTTCAAGTACTTATTTAGCTTTTGCTAAAAGTAAATTAAAGTGTATTTTTTAAAAAATTGAGAAAAAAATGATGTTTCAAAAAGTTGTACTTGAGCAAAAGAGCTAAAAGCAATAGCTAATACCAAACATACTAGTATTACGCAGTGTGCACAGTAAATTGAAAAGGCGAAAGAGGTATTGCATGCGGTATAGATATTAATTTAACTAGTTGCTAATCCATGTGATGCACAGGAAAATCTTATGAAAGTATAGCTTATACATTAAAGCTTTTTAATTTTACATGAACTATCATATTTTTAATAATATTTGAAAAATAAAATAAAAAGTGAAAACTCAAGTCAATTCAAGATGAACCACTGCAATAACAAAGGCAATCCTCCCATTCGTTTTTTGCAAGAGATATCAAGTAAAAATCACATTTGCACAAAACCTAAACAGACATCAACAATTTTACCAAGTTTTTTGCTAACTTCATAATAATTATGGAACACCTTGCAAGCTTTAATCATTGCTGGTACATCATTGATGTTGAAGTTTATACATGTTTTGCATGTGGTATTAAGTTTTAGGGTTTTATAGATGTGGCAGCCAAATGATACCTGGAAAGACTTTTATCACATAATAGTGATGCAGCAATCAATATATAAATATACTGTGTAACAACATTTAAAAGGAACAAATAAAAAATAAGTGTACTCATTGTTTTGAATTATCCATTCATCTTAATCAGGATTTAACAAACTAAATTTGATAAAATAGTTTTCAAATGAATAAAACTTTATAAAGCTTTAGTATAGTTTCTTCTTATTTGCAAAAGTTTCCACATAATTCATCCAAAAAAGTTTACAACTCTTCCCAGACCTTTTTTGGATAAGTGAACGACTCTTCCCAGATTTTACCAAACCTAAAAGAAAAGATTGAAAGAAAACTTTAAATCAAATAATCATTTAGAGGAACAACTGCAAACAACCATGAAAATTTTATGACTTGAGTTTTTATTCATTGAAATTGAACATTTACATGTTTCCTACCATAAGGTTTTGGATTCTAACTCCAATTCCAAATGCCATGTTGCTTAATGTAAAGTTGTAAACTGTCAGCTTCTCATCTTTTTTAGGAATCCATCACATCTTCTCAAAGGCATCATCCTAGCACATTGAGCCTTCACCATCCTTGTTAAAATTTAGCCCAAACAACTATATAAAAATGCTTGAATCCCAAACATACTAAATAAAAATCCAAAACTTATCATATGTATTATATCCCTACACTTTCTTAATAACCAAATTGTGATACAAAACTTGGCAGCCCATATGTATTATATCCCTACACTTTCTTAATCCAAAACTTGCACACAATGATACAAAAAGAAAGAGAATATTTTTAAGATAATACCCAATTGTGATAATCAGAGTCCACTGGCAGCCCATGTAAAAAATACTTGTAGTCAACAATAGTGCAATGCAATCTGCTAGATAGATTGAGATCGTTCACCCAAAAAAACAAAAAGTGCAAAATGGGAAGGGACATAGATAATAAACTTGAACATCTTAGTAAATCCTATGAAAATTTCAAAGTAGTCTAACTTTCAAATTAAAATTTGCTAGAGCACACATCAAGGAATTTAGGATTTTGAACAATATTGAGTCAAGATTTGTAAAAATGCACAAAATAGTCCATCAAATTTTTGTAGACAAATCATCAAATTTAAATGGGATTAGTTCTAAAAATATTAACATCAAATGGAGGAGAAAAGAGAACTTCATGGGAATGAAGATAAACTCACTCTTCTATGTTTCGCTCATCGCAAGTAATTTTGAAAACGATGCACACATCTTTAACTCTCATTGCACCTTTGCAGTTAGACAGAGAAAGATTGAAGAAAAATGTTTAAATCAAACTCAAACACTTCAACAAAATAAAATAAATATATAGAATAGATTAAAAACCATCTTTTCTATAGGAAGTAAGGTTAATTTAAAAACACAAATTGGTCAAGTTTTAGATTACCAATATTGATGCAGCAAAAATTAGTAGAGATCATCACTGATATCAATATAATCCAAGCTTTTAGGGTGCTATGATTTCACTTTAAGCAGTAATGCTTTCAGTTTGTAATTCTAAGCTTCCTCCCTAAGCAATCCACAACTACAATACTACTTTGGAAGTGGGCAAACTCCCAATTGTAGTGGCTTTCAACCACAAATCAATAAAGTAAGAACACCCAAAGTATTTGTCCATTCAAACAAAGTCTGAAAGAAGATCAGCTTCAACTCATGATATTATGAAATCCCCTCAAATCCTCTCTCCCTCAAAACATCCAAACAGGGAAGGGTAACTCCCCACCCCATTCCTCATCTTTCCTCTCCTCTCCTATCCTTGTAAACACACCCGAGTCAGGGACTGGACTTAGCTGAGTTAGCTCCCTCATTGGTTTTTTTTTTTTTTTTTTGGTTTGTTTGTGGATCGGTAGATGTAAAACTTTATCGAAATTGAAAAAGAGGCACAAAAAAAGAAAAAGAAAAAAAAAGCCAAGTAAGAAAAAAAAAGCCAAGTAAGCAATCCACAACTACAATACTACTTTGGAAGTGGGCAAACTCCCAATTGTAGTGGCTTTCAACCACAAATCAATAAAGTAAGAACACCCAAAGTATTTGTCCATTCAAACAAAGTCTGAAAGAAGATCAGCTTCAACTCATGATATTATGAAATCCCCTCAAATCCTCTCTCCCTCAAAACATCCAAACAGGGAAAGGTAACTCCCCACCCCATTCCTCATCTTTCCTCTCCTCTCCTATCCTTGTAAACACACCCGAGTCAGGGACTGGACTTAGCTGAGTTAGCTCCCTCATTGGTTTTTTTTTTTTTTTTTGTTTGTTTGTTTGTGGATCGGTAGATGTAAAACTTTATCGAAATTGAAAAAGAGGCACAAAAAAAGAAAAAGAAAAAAAAAGCCAAGTAAACAGAGTGTACAAAGGGAAATAAAGCACTATACAAAACTACATAAATATTGAAAATAAAACTAAGAAGATACAGGAATACCACCTACGTGAAAAGTATAGTTTCACCACAACTAATTGGGTACCAATCCAACTATAGCTTATTTCATAAATTAAAACCTACCTTTAGCATAAAAAATAAGACACAGAAAAAAAAAAATGTAAGAGGGAAAGTATTCAATGTTTTGCCAAAGCACACTTCGTATTCGATATAGATAAGACTTAAAGAGCGGACCGCCTATGATAGCAGCTATCAATCAATTTTCCAAAGCATAGCACAGAGATATAGATAATCTTTAAAGAGTCCACATCCGATAAATTTTCCTAGGCTTTTCTATCTCTCTTTGTTTCTCAATTAATCAATTATATCGCCGTCAAAGTCCCAAACTCTCGAACAATAATAAAGATTCAAAACCGAGTAGCAAACCAATCCATATAACAAAATGTAACAAGGGAAACAAAAATCATCAAGCAAAAGAATGGAGCAAAAAAGAACTGAGGTTTAGAGATACCTCTACTGAAATAGGCACTGTCAGTATTTATACATCGTGTGGAAAGGAAGACAGGAAGGAAGGACCTCAGAAAGACGGCCATTAATGCGAAACAGTAGAGCAGGAAGGTGGGGAGCACAATTTCAAACTCTCTGTTTTCCTTCACAATTTTAGTCTCTCTGCTTTCCTCACGTTATATCACGCAAAACCCTTCAGGGTTCCACACTTCCACCTTCCACGGTTTTTATTTATTTATTTATTTTTCCTTTAAGATGAGAAGGCTTTGGGTTTAAGCTGAAAAGGCTTTGGGTTGGGCTTGACAGTGGAAGTAAATAAATAAGAAATGGGCTGGGATTTATTATACAGATTTATTATAGGGTTGGGATTTATTATGCAAGAGTTACTATAATTTTGAAATTTGTAAAAATCATTATCAAATTTGTTAGGTTCTAAATGTTTAGAATAATTGGCAAATCGTGAACACAAACTTGTCTAGATATAGATCTTAGAGTCTATAGGTTTTATTAGACAATGTTGAAGGTGATTCAAGTCAAGATTCAAGAACATACAAGCTGTAGGAAGAAAACTTCATATTCTGCCTGGTTCGATCGATCGAAGAACAGGCTCGATCAATCGAAAATCGTATCTGCAGAATTTTAAGTCAGCCCAAACAGCAGCTTAAGCCCATTAAGGATTAGGGTTTCAGATCTACTTCTCCCACTATATAAAAGAAACCCTAAGCCATGTTTTCGAGACTTTTGAGAGAGAGAAGAGAGTGTCTCTTTTGTATCTAGGGTTTTGTACCCAAACCTCTCTAAGTCTTTGTTGCCCATACATTGCGGTTTGTGTGAATCTCTTGTGAGATCATTGAGAAGCTTTCCTTCGCATAAGCTTAGGGTTTTCAAGGTAGAGATTATATCAACATCTTAATGATCAACTCGGTTGCTGCTTTTGGAGCTTAAAGAATAACAAGCGTGGGTGCTTGTAGCTGATTGGAGAATCTAAGAAAGAAGGAGTCCGTGGATTCGAAGCTTGCACGTGGTCGTGTCAGTAAGTTCTACTGGTGGGTAGCATTAGGAAGTCGAGTAGGGAGCTTGTAAGTCCTTTTGTATGAACTTCGATTCTTTCGTATAGTGGATTCAGGTTTACCTTGAGGATAGCTAGGTCAAATCCTCCCCAGGTTTTTACCGTGTGGTTTCCTGGGTGATCATATCTTGTGTTATTTACTTTTCCGCTGCTTTATATTCTTGATATGATTGAGTGATTGTGATAACCTAGAATTGCATAAATTGAGTAAGTTAATTACTTGGCTAATTAACTAGGTTAATCCGGTTGGTTTAAGGGGTCTAAAATTCTAACAAGTGGTATCAGAGCGGGTAGCTCTCTTGTTTTAGATCTTTTAATCTAAGAACTGATCTTTGACCCCTGTTATCATGGATAATTTGAAATGTCTTTCTGCTCATGTTTGTGATGCTTTGAATAAAAAGGACACTATTGTTTTTGTTGATTTTTTTTTATGCTTTTGAAACTCTTTGTAAGGAATTATCTAAATCTTTGAAAATTTCTAAGAAATTCAAGGAAGAGTTAAAATTGGCTAATCTTGAAAAAGATGATTTGATTGTGAGATTAGATGAGTCTAATAAAAAGAATGAATTTTTGAGAAATCAAATTTCCTCTCAAGATGAGAAGATGAAAAGCTTGGAACAAGAGTTAGATGAATCTAAAGCTAAAATTGAAAATTTGACTAGTACCAAGGCTGCTGTTGATAACAGAAGTGTTTCTGTTTCTCTTAAGCCTAAAATTGAGAAAGTTTATATCCCTCCTTTCAAGAGGAATAATAAAGAAAATGCTTATTTTGCTAGGTTAGACAAAGGTAAAGGTTCTGATGTAGACGCTAAAGTTTCTAAACTTAAGTCTAAACCTACTGTTAGAGAGCATAAGAAATCTGTTTTTGTGCCTACCTGTCACCTTTGTAGTGTTGTTGGTCATATTAGACCAAATTGTTTTTTGTTGAGGCAAAAACCAAAATCTGAGAATAGATTTGCTATTAGGAATACTGATGTTCTTAAATTTGTTCCTGTTTGCCACTTTTGTGGTGTTCGTGGTCACATTCGTCCTAATTGTCATAAGTTGAAATTTAAGCATTCTGTATGTCAATCTAGGATATGTGATGATATTTCTCCTGCCATAAGTCCATATAAATTGTTTCATATTCTTTTGAAAAATTTGAGCTTGTTGGCTTGTGAAAGGAATTTGCAGGATTTCAGTCTTTCTCAGAAGATTGGTGTAATCCCTCAAATACACTCTGCTTCACATGGATTTTCACCTACAAAGCCGAAGACTCGTGCTATATGGGTGAGAAAAGATTCTCCAAGGTGAGTGTTGCTAACTTGTCCTTGATTTAATTCTTTCAATTAATTGTGGACATGTTTTGTTTTTGTTTTTGGTTGTTTTGTTTTTTAGGTTGTTTTTTATTTTTTTTTTTTAAAAAATCCAAAAACATTGAAAAATTTCAAAAAGACAAAAATATTTTATTTTGTGTCTAGTTTTATTTTTCTTGAGGATTACATGAATTATGATATCTCTCTTGATTTAGAACATGCGTGATATTGTGGAGAAACTTGAATAGTTTGTGCTAAGCTATTTTTGATTTTGTGTGAGTATGTACTAGTTTGTACATGTACTCAAGGGTTAATTAAGAAATTGATATTTCTTATTTGTGTACCCTCTATAGCTTAGTTTTGCATTATCATGCATTGCTTTTGCATTGTTCATTTAGCATAATATGTGATTTTTGTTTTTGGTCATAAATTTTCTTTTAGAACCAAAAAAATTTTTATGTTTTGTATTTCACATCTTGGATTTATAATCAAGAATTGACCATATTATCTTTACATAACAAGTTTATGTACTTTGTTTAGCTTTGATAAGCTTATTTATTGCACTTGACTAGTTGAAGTTTTGTAGTGCATGTTGTGTAGGAAAGATGTTTATAGTATTTATCACTTTGTCTTAATCTTGAAGTCATATGTTTTTTGACTGTCGGATTTGATCTTTGTTAGAAAGGCATAAATAACCATCTCACCACTGTTTACTAGCCAATCATGAACACCTTAGTGCATATCTTAAGATTCTGTGTTCGAAAAAGTGTAGCACATGCACAAAAAGAACATAAAGTGAAACCTCGGTTTAAATGCTTAATGCTTAAAATTGGTGTGTACTATTAGACTTGATGCCAAATCACATAATTAAAATTGGTGTGTATATTATGAGGTAAAATTCAAGAAACTTACATGATTGCAAACTTATGTTCTAGGAGATGTGGGAGTTATATAATGTAACTCTTTAGGTGATAGTCTCTTTTAAATTCTATGTGATGAATTTTGTAGACTTTGTGATTGATTGCTATTCACATATCACCTCACATGTATCTCAAGTTTTTGCTAATTGCACATACTACACAAGTTACTCTTTGCTAAACTTGGTACATTATATTGTGTGTGGTTTTGTTGTGGTCATCCAAGATTAAAAGTTCCTTGATTTTAATGCAAAATGTGTATAATGTTTGCGCTTTGAGGACAAATTGATTGAAAATCTTGATTTTGGAAGATCTGGGTTAAATTCAAGTGTTTTTGAAAAACTTTTCGTCTCATACTCATGCATTTTTTTATAAAACAATGTGCTTTGAGGAGTTTCTGCATTAAAATGCTCTGTTTTTCAAAAATTTGATTTTTCCAGACTTTCGATCGATTGAACCTGTTTTTTGATCAATCAAAATTGCGATTAAAATTTTTGGTTTGAGTCTGCCTGACTCGATTGATGTTCGATCGATTCTCGATCGATCGAAACTGAAAAATTTTCAGTTTCTATGTTTTTGACCAAATTTTTTTTCATGCATCATTTGTGTTTAGGATTCACATGCATTGCATTATTTTTGTATCCATCTTGCAATTTCGTAGTCATATCTCTCATTGTTTTCACACATAACATGCATACACTTTGCTACATTGGGTACTCAACTTGATTTAAAAATTGATTGATTAATTTTTGAGTTTTGTACATTCTATTATATGCTATTTCTTATGTGTGAACTATAGAAAATATTTTTCTTACGAGATATGATGGATAATTAATGTGCAAATATTTTCTCTACTCATGCAATTGTTTATGGGTCACATAGTGCCATGTTTGCATTTTATTGAAAGAGAGAATATTTTTTCTTCATGTGTATCCTCACCTTAGTTTTTAAGTTTGGTTTATGTGTCTTCCCGCCCCCCCCCCCCCCTTCTTTTTTTTTTCCCCAAACTGTTTTTCCTAAAACTTGTTTTGTTTTTCCTATTTTTATAAGGGGAGAAATTTTTTTAACCTTTGTGGTTCTTAGGGAGAGTTGTTGCTCTTCATTGGAGGAGTTGTCTCTATTTTCTATAGAGTTGAAGTGGTTTGTGTCTCCTTGATTCTCTATTTTCTCTTATCCTTTATTGCGTATGTTGACTGTTTACTCTTTGTATGAATTGTCTTTGTCAATACGTGATAAAAAGGGGGAGAAATTATTAATTTATGGGAATCATGTTTGTCTTGTTTAGGGGGAGTTGAAATTATTTTTGAAAGGGGAGAATATAAATAAAAACTTTTTGTTGTATCTAACTTAGGGGGAGAGTTAGTTTACTTATGTTTTTATTTTTGTTTCTTGTTCACTACTCATTGATTTATATTTATGAGTTATGCATGATATATGTCTTTGTTTTGTGTTTTGTGAAGTCAAGAATTTAATTTTGATTTACTTGTATTTTTTCCACACATGCGTTTATGCGTTTGTTGAGTGTTTCAGGAAATATACAGGTTGATTCAATTGAGCTACTGTCTACACTTGCAACTGATGGATAGTACTTAGGTTGAATTTGTTGTAATGGGAATTTTATTGTATTGGGTTGTTCTTGTAATTGAGCATTTCATTTTGTATAAAAGTTTTATCATGAATTGCCAAAGGGGGAGTTTGTTAGGTTCTAAATGTTTAGAATAATTGGCAAATCGTGAACACAAACTTGTCTAGATATAGATCTTAGAGTCTATAGGTTTTATTAGACAATGTTGAAGGTGATTCAAGTCAAGATTCAAGAACATACAAGCTGTAGGAAGAAAACTTCATATTCTGCCTGGTTCGATCGATCGAAGAACAGGCTCGATCAATCGAAAATCGTATCTGCAGAATTTTAAGTCAGCCCAAACAGCAGCTTAAGCCCATTAAGTATTAGGGTTTCAGATCTACTTCTCCCACTATATAAAAGAAACCCTAAGCCATGTTTTCGAGACTTTTGAGAGAGAGAAGAGAGTGTCTCTTTTGTATCTAGGGTTTTGTACCCAAACCTCTCTAAGTCTTTGTTGCCCATACATTGCGGTTTGTGTGAATCTCTTGTGAGATCATTGAGAAGCTTTCCTTCGCATAAGCTTAGGGTTTTCAAGGTAGAGATTATATCAACATCTTGATGATCAACTCGGTTGCTGCTTTTGAAGCTTAAAGAATAACAAGCGTGGGTGCTTGTAGCTGATTGGAGAATCCAAGAAAGAAGGAGTCCGTGGATTCGAAGCTTGCACGTGGTCGTGTCAGTAAGTTCTACTGGTGGGTAGCATTAGGAAGTCGAGTAGGGAGCTTGTAAGTCATTTTGTATGAACTTCGATTCTTTCGTATAGTGGATTCAGGTTTACCTTGAGGATAGCTAGGTCAAATCCTCCCCAGGTTTTTACCGTGTGGTTTCCTGGGTGATCATATCTTGTGTTATTTACTTTTCCGCTGCTTTATATTCTTGATATGATTGAGTGATTGTGATAACCTAGAATTGCATAAATTGAGTAAGTTAATTACTTGGCTAATTAACTAGGTTAATCCGGTTGGTTTAAGGGGTCTAAAATTTTAACAAAATTGTAGGACAAAAAAAAAAAAAAAATGGAATGACATGGCTACTGATGTGGAGCAACCTGAGCACAACAATATTAAACACTACGCTTCAATTTTTAGTAATATATAGAATATAGATTAAAGAAAACTTTTTAGCTAAGTAATTAATTTTAAGAACTTATTACTTGTTTACTTTTTAAGTTAGAAATCCTAATCCCCTGAACCTGTGAACCCCCAGTGGATTAAGATAATTTTGTACAATTATATACATATAATTTATTAATTACTTATTAATAAGTCCAATTCTGTTTCAAAATGTCTTAAGTGGACTTTCATAATAATGAATTAATAATTATAATTAAAGAATTCATATTTAAAAACCATCTAGCAACTTGCTATCTTTTATCTATATAAATACAAAATATATAATTCCCTTGCAAGACACGTATTCATATTATTTAGTATTGGTTTCATTTTACAGGTAATGGCCCTTTTAGCTTGGCCAAACAAGGAATCAAAATTCAGAAAGTATTGGAACTGGTACCATCAAAATGTTGGGAGAATTTTAATAATCCCCGCAATTGTAAACATCTTCTATGGAATTAATTTAACTGGAACGGGACATGGTTGGGCTGCTGGTTATGGAGTCCTTCTTGGTGTCTTGTTCATTATTACTATTGTTCTTGAGATTAGATTTTGGATTAGGAGATAAAAAAATCCATTGTTAAATAGCATAAGGGAAATTAAATTACACTTTAGTATCCCAACTTTCATGCTAGTTGCGATGTCCCCCTCACCCCCAATTCAAACTTGCTATTTACTGTTTTAATCTGACAGTTATTGTCTCAATTAATCACATGTACTGGACAAGATGCATCTACAAATATGAGTGATATTATTTTGTGGGGCAAGACTTAGGTACAGTACTTATGTGTTGTTCCTTAGGTTCCCATTTTAAGATTTTGCCATGTGGATTTTTTCTCATAAGATGGAAGTGTATTTTTTAATTAAGTAGCTACATGACTGAATTTTAAAAGGTGAATCTAAGAAACAGCACCTAAGGTATTATATCTAAGTTTTGTCCTACTTTGTGTAATGGGTATATATATATGCTACAGTATTCTTAAAAAATAAAAAATAAAAAAACAGAGAAAGAAAAGAAATAATGGGGTAATGCTATAATATTCTCACAAGGTTTTTTTTTTTATTTTTTTTTTATTTTTTAATGGAAAGGGGTTAACGTTAAACTTTCAATCCCTACCATGCTCACCTAACATTTGGTCTTATGGCGTCATGGGCCTTGATCTAGTAGCTGTAGGTGTCCAATTAGCTCAATTGCACACATAAAATATTAAAAAAATTAATTAAAAAAAAAAAAAATCAATTGCATTATGTTCAGATTCAATTTGGATCTCCCTAAATTACTTGGCAATTGATTTTTGCAACTGGGGTCAGTTGCTCATAAGGTTTCACTACAAAAAACACGGGCTATTGCTAAGATTTTTTTTAGCCACGTTTATAAAAATGTGGCTATAGTTAACCTATAGCCGCATTTATAAGTGGTTTTAGCCATGTTTTTTGGATAGGGCCTATTGCTGTGTTCAAAAAACGAGGCTATGGCTAACCTATAGCCGCGGTTTTAAAACGCATCTACAGGTTAAGTCTATAGCCGTGTTCATAAACGTGGCAATAGGTCTAGTCAAATAATTTTCTTTTTTAAAAGGACCTATAGCTAACCTATAGCTGTGTTTTTAAAAACGAGGCTATAGGTTAAGTCCATAGCCGCGTTTATAAACGTGGCTATAGATCCATGCAAATAAATTTTTTTTTTTAAAGGACCTATAGCCGCATTTAAAAAATGCAGCTATAGCTAACCTATAGTCGTGTTTATGAAACAATGCTATAGGTTAAGTTTATAGCCATGTTTTTAAAATGAGGCTATAGATTAGCTATAGCTGCATTTTTTAAATGCGGTTATAGGTCCTCCGTAAAAAAATTTTTAAAAAGACCTATAGCCACATTTAAGAAACGTAGCTATAGGCTAAGTTTATAAAATATAAAATATTACTATTTATAAAACATTTATGTATAAAATATTTATGTATAATTACACTAGTTTAGTGGTAAGGACACGATTTTTGGGTTTGCTTTATAACCCTACTAACCCTATTTTTCAGCATTTGTCTCTCACTTCAATAGCAGCCGTTCTCCCCTTTACAACCATTAAATCAAAACCTTTTCAAGAATGATTTTTATTTTGAGTTGTAATAACTAAGAACTATTAAAATCTTCTATTTCCCTTTGGATTTGATTGAGTATTGTTGTGTAGGCACTGAGGGGCTAGTTATAAAGATTCAAATCTCTGATTTTCAGGCAAGGTGAGTCTCTCATCCATGGTTTTTTATTGCTTGAATATGAATGAATTTTGTGTTCTATTTTCTTGATTATGTTCTTCAATAATATCCTATGTTAGGAATATGATTTGATTTGTTTATGCTGATTTGATGTTCTATGTTTTATTCTAAGTTTTTTTTTTTTTTTTTTTTTTTTTTTTTGAGAAAGTGTTTTATTCTAAGTTAAGAGTTGAATGAACATGATTAGATATATGAATATGAACATGCTTTGTTTATTCTTGTGTTGTTCTTGAATAATATGAGATTCTATGCATGATATGTTTTTATTTGTTTATCTTTGATTTGATTTGTCTTTAGTATTGTTTAATGTGCTGAATTGATATCAATGAAAATGTGAATCTGTTTTAGCATGAGAAACAAATTTGGATTTGTGTTTTTGTATCAATATGCAAGTGCATGGTCGAAAGTGCGTATGCAGCATTCTCCATACGTACGCATATTGACCCAGAAAATTGATAAATCTTTGTTTTAATTACATGATTGATTTGCTTTGATGTTTTCCATGTTTTGTTTGTTCTATTTGGTTATGACCATCTTGGGTTAGAGTGATAATTGCTAATTAATTGCTTTGCCATGATTTTCTCCTTGACTTTTCTATGATATATTTGACATGTTTCGTTTCCTTATAAATGCATGATTTGATTCTATTTGATTTGATTGCTGATTAATTAGATTATATATATTTGATTGGCTTTAATTGATTTGACTCGTTTTATTTGAATTCATTTCCTTTTATACCATGAATGATATGCCATGTTGAGTGTTAGATGAATGTTAGGATAGGCTTAGTGTGTGTGTGCGTGTGCGCGCGCATGCACGTATAGAATAACCTATTACAAAACTCTTTAATGGAATTAGGATTTGGAATACAATGAGTGGAAGCCAACTTATGAGTCAGGTGAGGTTGGATACCCAAGATCAGGAGTATGTTATAGACTTTATTGAAAAGTTGTGAACCCATCCATGCTTTGGAAACATTTTGAAACCCGAGACCCACAAAGACATGGGTAGGCCTCCTAAGAGCCCAATGAGGATTAAAAGATGAAATCTTTTTGAACTAATTGACCAAGCCCTTTAGACTAGGGTTAGGGCCTATTTGAGAATGAAATCAAAATGGATCAAACTTTTGAAACTAAGAGCAAGACCCTTATGAAGGAAGAGAATGAACATTCAAGATGGGCTTTGCAATGGGACAAATAAAAGACTTTGATGGATTGAGATAAAACTTGGTCAATTTTTCTACAAAAAAAAAAAAGAAAAAAAGAAAAAAAGAAAGAGATGTGGACTTCTAAATGTCATGGCCCATTTTAAATACAAGTTTAAATAAGTTTTTCATGAGAGAAGAAAATTTCCAAAATATGATGGGCTTGAATCATAAATGGGATGTTGATCTTTGTATTTAATTTTTTGATGAGACAATTTTCATAAGGCCTAAATGGAGCACAAGATGTGGACCAACCTTGCAAAACATTGTTTACAATTCACTGTCTGCCAAATTGTGAGTGATAAACAAAAAGTGGTTGGTTTATATGGGTCCACACCTCCACCACTCAAAACGTGACAAATTTTTGGCAAAAGTTGTAAACATTTTTGTGATCCTAGCATTTTTCTTTTACACTTATTTTCACAACTATTCTATATGATAGATTGTAACTGGCTACTTATAAATTTTACATAAATCTATTACCTTTTTTATTTTCTATCACTCACAATCAATTACATTAAATACATGATAACACTGGAAAAAAAAAATTTCTCTACTCGTATGTTGTTGCCTCCATCTTGAATTACTTTTTGTTTTAGAAAATACACACCATTTTATGACGTGGTTCTAATTTTCCCCACCTTTTCTAGTGTCTAATTCTATCACATGTAAAAGAAGAAAAAAAATGAGAGATAAAGACAAAGAGGCAAAGCACAGGAAGAGAATGAGGAATTGTGGAGCTTGGCGCATGTTCAGGTGGTCTAAATTGTGCAGAGATAAATATCAATTTGTCATGTTAGGAAAACAATTTTGGAGAATGGTTTACCATCCCAACTCCTTGTTAGCTAAATACTTCCCTGAAAATCCTCTCCATCACTGTAAACCCAAACCTCACCAATCTTGGACTTGGAAGAATATCATTTACAACAATCCATTAATACATCAAGGTAGAAGGATGATAGGGACAGGTTTGAACATTACCTTAGACCACCCAGCTTGGTTCCCTAGCACTTCTCATAAATATCAGGGAGTTGTTGGCTCAAATTTGAAAACTGTGGCTGACTTTGTTGAATTATTCACTAATAACTGGAATCCTAGCATTGTTAGAAATCTATACCACCCCTCATTGTTTTTTTTTTTTAAGGAGGACAAGTTGTTTTGGAGATATTCTAGTACTGGATGTACCAAATTAAGGTATATAAGGAACAAATGGTGGAGAACGACATTAGAAGGAATGTTGATATTCCAACAAATGTTTGGTCTCTAATTTGGAAAGTAAAATACATGTGAAGATTATCACCTTTTTGTGGAAAATATTACACGATTGTTTGCCTGTTAATCTTAACTTAATTAGCAAAGGCATACCTGCCTCATGTACGAAGCAAGTACTGCTAGTGCTGGCATTGTTTTAGGAGTTAAATCCCACCTTTATTTATTTTTTAAAGCCGCTTGAATAAGGGTTAATCATCAGCAACAATAATCTAAACTCGACCACAAGGTAAACAAAAATACATAAATAGAAAACTGAAAGAATCTTATTCTTCAAAGCCATATTAATTCCATTAACTTGGTTATTTCCTCATCAAATTATCAACGACAATAACAGCATCCAATTCTTCACATAAACATAACAAATATTATCTTCTTCTTTTTTTCTTTTTCTCTTTTTGATATACACCCCAATTCATTCAAAAACTAAGCAGCAACAAAAGATCCAGAACAAAGTCTGTTAGAGTACAACCCGGAAAAGTCTGAATTAAATACATCAACAATTATCAACAATCCAGAAAAGTATAAATATTATCATATTTATACTGCAAGAGATTATGCTACTCACAATTATCAACAACCACAATAGTGAAAATTCTAGTGACACGCAACAACATGCTAAGAAAACAAAAGGCTAATCTTCAGAAACCTACTAATCTTATTCGATTTCTAGTGCAAGAAAATCTAAAGATTGGACCACCCCAAAATTATTCACTACTCATTTAATAAATAAAATCTTTTTACTTGTTTTCAAATCTCTTAGACCCAAAATATACCAAGATGCCAAGATAGCACCAGCCCAAAATTAGTCATTGTAATTAAAATTGAAAAAAAAAAATACATAAATCATACTCATAATATGTTCTGAAAAATTTTATTTCGTTTTTGGTTAAAAAAGAGTCACATTAGGGGGAAATTTTTTCTATCTAATAATATAAGCATAAGAGAGTGACCACTAATGAATGCTGTTAAGATGGACACAATTGCTAACCCTAACATTGTTAAGTAATGTGTTTGAACTTGGTACGAGAGTGTAATTAAGTGTATGTGTGTTTAGCAGTTAGTTTGTTTCTCAAAAAAAATCTTGAATAATTATGACACCAATAAGCATATCAGATCCCAAGTAATAACAGTTTACATTAATATTAAAAAATAAAAACAATAAGTAATAATAGCTAACAAAGACAGACACAGAAAGACAGAGAAATTCAAAGACTACATGCAACAGGCCCACTCAAGTAGAGCATACAAAAAGAGGAGGCCTTTGCTCGCTTTATTCTCTTCCCAGCCAAGAACATAAACCTTGAGCTTAAGCACCCATATTTTCAGTAAATCACTATTTCAGGATTATTATTTACAGTAGGTCTGTAGCTCCAGCATCAGTGATAAATTTCACAATTCTTTTGGCCTGCACATATGTAGCAAATACTTTTCCCCAAATTTACAAACTTGGAAATAAACTTGATTTCCTTTCTACTGTACTCATTTCTTTCATCATCTTGTAGCAGTAAATAATTTCCAAGATATTCAAGAGGTTCCCTTTATATTCATGGAAGCACTTCACAAAACATGATCCATGTAATAGTTCATCAATAAAGGGGACAAGGAAAAAAAAAAAGATTCAAAATTAATAAACAAGGGGCGTGGAGGAAGGAAATTTGGTGGTAGTGACAAACAAGTAACCATGCTTCAAACTGGCTTAGAAGTTGGCAAGTCTCAGGTTAATTACAAGCCTTTATATGCACACATTATTTGCAACACATTATATATATATATATATATATATATTACAAGTCTTACATGTAACATTTAATTACTAAGGAAGGTAAGAAAACACATAGGGCCTAGTTAGTTGATTTGAAATTAGAAAAGAGGCAGCAAGTCTAGTTAGTTATAAATTTAGTTAATTCTAGATTGCAAAAGTAGATCCACCTTCTTGGTGTCTGCCCATTTAATTTATTTTAAAATTTCTCAGGCCATAACTGTCAAGCTTGTACTGTAAAGGGCAATGAAATGAGCATATTTTACAATATTGTACATATTGACTGAAAAATCATTGTCGTCAAGTGTAGAGCAATGATCTCAAACAATTATTCCCACCCCTATCATTTTGCCCAGCTCCATCATTAGCCATAGCCCTGTTCACTTTATACAACCTCAGAAGAGGTAGTTCCTAATCACTTCTGCAAGATTAGGAACTTGTAAGGGTTCCCCAGTTTGAATCACTTGGGCCCGTTGATAATCATTTAGCATAATCAATGCTTGGTTCACCATAGAGGTATTAGGTTTATATGAGAAGACCCAATTCTATTGTAAGTCAATGTATGCCTAACCCTAAGTCTCTCTTCCTATATAAACCCTACTTAGGGTTCATTGTAACTAAGTGAATTGAGATTATAGTGAAGATATAGCCGTCAACTCCACATAGCCAAGTTCATCAAGTGCATACGCTAAAATGTGTGGACTTAGCTTAAGGCTACATTCTAATGGCTGATGTCACCTTTTTGACCAATCTAACATAAAGAAGCCAGGAAAAATAGCATACAGCATAGCTAAGTAATGCAATTCAATGATAGGAATATAATCAAGTAAGGTCCAGTCCTTAAATGCTAATTTTGTTTGTTTTTTACTTGTTACAAACCAAAGCTAGTAGGGAATAGTTGTTGACAACCATGACTCATCATAAACAATGAACAAAAGGATGTTTTCTCATCATATACAATGAACTAAAGGATGCTGTCACTTTGAGCAGCAATAGCTTAAGCTTGATTTGTACTGTCACACACACACACACACACACGCACACACACACACACATATATATATATATATATATATTATAAGTATGATTTGTACTGATAAATCATTAATTCAAACAGCAGATAGAAATTGGCCAGATGTAATGCACATCAAGTTCCTAGTACTTAGAGTTCAAATAGATATCAGAAAAATATAAAGTCCAATAGACAATTAACAGGACTCAAATTGTTGAAGGCATAGATGATTGCATCAAAAAGAGTTACTTCTTCTCAGTTTGTCAAACTACTACAATCAATAATTAATGACATAAGATCACAAGGGACCCTTGCATCATGATTACAAACCAAACGCATATGCGAGAACGAACAACAACAACTTTTTTTGCCCCTGAGAAATGAGAAATGTTTGGATTTTATGTGTACGTTTTTAGACCCCTTAACACAAGTTGTTTAACCTAGTTATTTAGCCAAGTGATTACTTAGATAAATTATTCAGTTCTAGGTTAACACAATAAAATCATATCATGTAAATAATGCGGAAATATAAAGAACACAACGATATGATAATCTAAGAAAACCTAGCCGATAAAAAACCTGGGGAGGATTTAACCTAGATATCCTCATGGTAAACACAGATCCACTATGAAAGAATTGAAGTTTGTACAATAAGACTTAGACCACTAACATTCTATTGCTACCTCGAGTAGAAAACTTACTACCACGACCACGTGACAGCTCCGAGTCCACGGACTACTTCTTTCCTTGATCTGTAGCAACCACAAGTTCTCCTACTTGTGACTTTGAGACTCCACTCAAAGGTTTCAGATCTTCTTTAAAGTTCTTTAAGCAACAACTGAAGAGATCATCAAGTTCTTGACATGAATCTTGATCTTGATAACCCTAAGTGTGTGTATGAAGGTAAACACCTCTAGATCTCACAAAAGATTCAACACACAACCATCAAAAGACTTCTAAAACGTAGCTAGGGTTTTTCCTTTTATACTTGAAGTAAAACACTTAACCCTACACATCAAACGGGCTTGGGCTGAATTGGAAATTCTGCAGAAAAATAAATCTGCACATGGTTTGATCAATCAAGCCTAATTTTTGATCTATTAAGCCTTGCAAATTAGGCCAATAATTTCTGCAATCACTCGATTCCAATTTTACAAATAATCACACTTTGAGCAAGCCTAAACCTAGACTCTATGTTTTGATCATGGTTTGCCAACACATTACAAATTGAAGTTCTAATACATTAGTTCCTAAAGTCTTAGAACCTAACAAACTCCCCCTTTGGCAATCTGTGACAAAACACATCACACAAATTGAAATGCTCAAAGTAAAAACAACCCATTCAAATTAAAATGCCCTAAATACAATTCAACCTAACCACTATCTATCAGTTGCCAATGTAGACAACAGCCACGACTGAATTAACCTGTAAATTCCTGAAACACTCAACAAACACATAAACACATGTGTGGAAAATACAAGTAAACCAAATTAACTTCTTGATTTCACAAAACATAAACTAAAAGACATATACCATGAATAACCTCATAATATAAATCAATAACTAATGTACCATATGTGAAACAAGAAACATTAAAAGAAACAAAACACAAAGAATAATGTCTCCCCCTAACATATACAACCCATAAAAAATAAATACATCAAAACCAAAATGAATACATTATAAGCCATAAAACAAAATACATCAAAATGTGCTACTAGATACAATCTATATCTCCAATCTCCCCCTATCTCCATGTGTATGTACTCCCCCTTTTTGTGACGAATTGCCAAAGGGCAATCATGACTCATCACTTTGGAACACAGGGGTAGAGGAGGTGGAGGTTTTCTTGTTGGCTCTAGTCTTCCTAACCATGATGCTAAGGGTTTGAAGAAAAGAACAAGAGAAAACAAAAAAATAACCAAGGGCAGACTGCATTAGAGAGGATTAGAGCACAAAAATATCAAAAAAAAAAAAATAACAATCTATATGATGCATATGCATGTGATGAATGCACATATGATGCATGCTCTAATGCATTGAAATTTGTTCAATTTTACAACATTTACCAATAATTGACTTGAACCATGAGTTTTAAGCAAAAACCCAAATTTTTGAAAAACCCATTTTTGAAAACCAAATCAAACTGAGTAAGTAGACATTATACTAGTTAGAAAACATTATATAATGAATTAATCCATCAATTTCACAAGTCAATTTCATCAATTTTAGTCCAACTGAACAAAAACCCCAATTTCTAAAAGTTTCAAACCTTAGAATTTTCAATTCTTCTCAAATCACAAAATTGATCAAATTAATGCATGAGAATTATGTGTATATGACCTAAGAACAAAAACCAACCAAAAATCAAAAACCCCAAAAATATTTTGTTCGAAAATCACTAGGAAAATGCATGAAAAATGTAAATAACTTGAAAAATAAAGGGTAAAAGAGACTTACTAGTGCTTGAGGACAAAAACCTTGGAGAAATTTGTGGAAGAAAATGACAAAAAATGCTTAGATTGGATAGGTCGAAGAGAGAAGTGAGAAAACTTTTGGAAAAGGTTTGAAAAGTATGAAGAACATGTGAGAAAGACCCTTTTAAAACACTCACTGTTTGAATTTTGATCGGTCTAAATTGAGCTTCGATCGATCAAAAAATAGATTCGATCGATCGAGCATCAATCGAGCTAGGCAGATTCAAACCTAAAATTTAAGCGCAATTTCGATCGGTCGAGAAACAGCTTTAATCGATCAAAAATCTGGAAAAATGAATTTTTTGAAGAAAAGAGCAATTTTATGTAGAAACCACTCAAAATACCATATTTCATGAATGAAATGCAAGAGTATGAGTTTAAAAGTTTTTCAAAAATCTAAGTATCTTCCTAACAATCTTAGGTTGATCATAGATTTCACCACAAGTTCTTCTACTTGTGACTTTAAGACTCCACTCAAAGTTTTAGTTCTTCTTGAAAGTTCTTTATGCAGCAACTGAAGAGATCATCAAGTTCTTGATATAAATATTGATTTTGATAACCCTAAGTGTGTGTATGAAGGTAAACACCTCTAGATCTCACAAAAGATTCAACACACAACCATCAAAAGATTTCTAAAATGCAGCTAGGGTTTTTCCTTTTATTATGGAAACAACAAAATTACAATTTACAAAGCCAATTACATCGAAGCAGAAGCTGCTAGCAACATTCTACTACAAGCAAATTGGTAAGAAGTTGCAAGATGTGAATCAATCAAATTAAGACCATATTTGCATAATTGGCAATAGTACCATATAAGTTAAGACCAAAACAACAAGTACAAGGAACATCAGGTCAAAACATAATTACAAAACAGAGTTAACAACTCAACTCACCTGACCTAATAAAGACTAAGTTAAACAAATAGTTCAATTGGACAATAGGCTTCAACAGAAATACAAAGCAAAACTTACAACAAGGTTACCTCACCCAATCCTAAACTAACAATAGCTCACAATGAAACTTAAGATTTCAATTATACAACAGGTTTCTGTGAAATAGCAGGGTTCATTGACCAATTACAACATAGGGTTCTTCTATTTAGCACTAGATAACATTACAAATTTAGACTTCATCATTTGGAAAAGATAAATTATGTTTATATTTTTACCTTAATAATCTGAGAAATCAATCCTAGCACGAGATGACACTAAAATAGTAATTACTTTTAAAAACCATTTGAAAAAAAAAAAACTATATATATATATATGTATATATTTTTTTTTTCAAATGGGATTCTCTTAAAACTAAAGAAGAAAAAGTGGAAACAAAACAAAGGTGAGTAAAATTAGGGGCTTTGATTTGATCCTTACCTTCACTGGTGAGTAAATTGACAGACGAAGCAACATTCTCAAATCAAGCAAGCGCTTGTTTGCCCCTCATATTTTTTTTTTTTTTTTTTTTTTGGAGTTTACTGAACATGGTGATATTATTATTGCCCCATGCATATCTCTGCTTTTTTGTTTTTATGTCTTGTCTATTCTTTCTCTGATGGATTTATTAGTTGTGAATTTATTAGCTGCTGTGCATCTGTTGAGAAACTCTGATGCTAACCTTGCTTTGGAACCACTTTTATTTGACTGCAGAACCTATTGGGGACCTTTCCCAGGACTCAGATTGAGCATGTGTTCAGAGAGGCCAATCAATGTGATGATGCACTAGCCAAACTAGAAGCCAAGTTTTCTGCTTTGTATGATTCTTTTGTTATCCCACCGGTTGTGGTGGTGAATCTGTTGGCTCTTGATAAAGCAGCAACATCTTGTAATAGACTGATTTATGTTGTAAGTTAGTTTTAATATATTTTCCCTTTTACCAAAATATATATATATATATATATATATTTATTGCCAATAAACGTTTTAGGCTTTTAAAGTTGTAAAATAAAATAAAAATCATGAATCCATCGTGAATATTATTTCAATTTTTTGTTCTTTTATTTTTTTGAAAGTTTCAACCTATGACGTCCGTTCCTGATGATAGCTCTTTATCATCAGACCAAGACACCATTTAGTTTTTGGTGTAGGCGAAGATTAAACCCTAGATTTCTTATACAATCATCAAAGACTTTACTAGTTGAGTTAACTAGAACCCATTTTTTATTTTATTATTTATGTTCAATTCCACATATCTACGTTGAAAATTCAAATTAGTTGAGGGTCTAATATGAGTGCCATCAGATCATTGACATAGGATGTGTGTTAGTATTTGGCACACACATCAAAAACCATACATCATGATATGTGCTAAATGCCAATAAATATTTGGCATATGCTATAGTGATGTTCTATTTTCGAAAAATAGACTAATGTGCTAAAAAATTATGTAATTTTAATGAAGTGATAATATATATATATATATATATATATAAGATCCAATTACAATAATTTTCCGCCACTAGTAGTGTGGACAAAAGTCATGGTCACAATCATAATCACAAAAGAGTGGGTTGTAAATTATTGGTTTACACAAGCCTTTTTTCAATTTTTTCTGATATTTTAATAATTGATTTTACCGTAAAAATAAAATAATAAAAAAATTAATTGTTTTGAAATTTGAGCTTTTGAGAGGGTTCAGAGAATCCGTCCAAGCCTCCAAATTTGACAAAGAAAGATCTTTAGTAGTTAATAGTCAAAAAGCACAACAATGTCTTTAAAGCAAAAAACAAAACATAGGACATCAAAAGTGAATTAAACAAATTCTCATCATATTGTCTTCACATTTTCATAACCCAACTCATATTATCATAATAGATAGATGATGATGGAGATATATATTTGCTTCATCCTATTGATGTTGTGTGCAATCTTTGTTCATGGGCAGCTCCAACAAGGTTAGCAAATTCTCTCAACTAAAAATTGATTAATATTTTTCTTCTTCTTTTTCTTTCTTTTCTCTTTTCTTTTCATTTTTATTTTATTTTATAACACTTTTCTTTTTATTTTATTTTTAGTAGAATGATTTTGTTAGACAAATTGCTACTTTTGCTAATTTTGAACGCCTCTACACTTGAGTGTTTGAATTGATAGATTAGTGGATTAGATTTTCATAAAGTTGGTCTTATTTGATAACGTTTGTAAGAATCAGAAAAGATTGTTCATTCATTCTTAACATAGTTTGTTTATTTCTTTTTGTTTAGGCTTCATAAGCATTGATTGTGGTAGTTCCGTGAATTTCACATATCAAGACGATGTTACTGGCATTTCCTATGCTCCTGATGAAGCTTATATAGACAATGGAAATAACAAGAACATCTCTTCTGAGTATGCATATCCAAACAATCCCAACCTGTCTTTACCACTTTCTGATCTTAGAAGTTTTCCTCTTGGAAACAAAAATTGTTACACCTTAAAGCCCCCTGGTGGAAAAGGCAATTTGTACTTGATAAGAGCTTCATTCTTGTATGGAAACTATTGTTGTAGGAAAGCGCCTCCGGATAGCACTCCCTCCTCAATATTGATTGTGAAAATATTATGACTCTAGAAAGATCTCCAAGAAATAAACAATAGGAACGAAGCAAACCCAAAATCTGAAAATAAACAAACACACACAAACAGAAGAACACCAAGGATTTACGTGGTTCGGCTTTTGGCCTACATCCACAGGCAACGACGAAGAAATTCCACTAATCAAATATGGAGATATACAAGTTGGTGTATCAATATTCTCACACACACCCAATAGCTCTCTCACAAATACAAGGAATAGAGAAAACCTTGCACCCTATGCTAAACTAGAGAACTCTCACAATAAATATGAAGCAGCCAAAACTCACTATTGCACTCTCTCTATTTTCTTCTGCTTCTACTCAATTGCCGCAATACCTATGTCCTATTTATACAAAGGTAGGTCGGCTAGGTGATCATAGTTTTACACGTGACTTGCTATAAATCCTAGTCTATTACAATTAGGAAATATAGATGCACTTGAAATAGAATCCTACTTGAAATAGAATTCAAGTCTTGCAAGCCACTCCAAAACAGTTTGGATTAGGATAACAAGCCACCAACTTCACAAATCTCCACCTTGGCTTGAATCCAATCAAACCACACAAAAGAAACTTCTCCGTCGTCACCACCAAAGCCCCTTAGGGCTATCACAAATTGCAAATGCCAGTCAAGTCCAAGCAATGCTTGAACTTGTGCAAAGGAACTGGCTTACTCATCATGTCAGCTGGATTATCTGCAGTTTTAATCTTCTTAAGAAGAATATCTCCTTCATCAATAATTTCACGAACGAAGTGGAAGCGAACATCAATATGTTTAGTTCGAGAGTGATGGACTTGGTTCTTTGCTAAATAAATAGCACTTTGACTATCACAAAATACAGAGACACGCTCTTGATAAATTCCCAAGTCTTCAACCAAACCATGTAGCCAAATAGCCTCCTTAATGGCTTTGGTCACAGCCATGTATTCAGCTTCAGTGGTTGACAATGCAACAGTGGACTGTAGTGTCGACCTCCAACTCACCGGTGCTTTAGCAAGTGTAAACATGTAGCCCATAGTAGAACGGCGCTTATCTAGATCACCAGCAAAATCTGAGTCAACATAACCAACTAAGTGGCTTCCAACAGTATCATCTCTCTCGAACTTCAAACCCAAATCAACAGTTCCCAAAATGTATCTCAAAATCCATTTAGCCGCTTGCCAATGACCTTTTCCCGGATCATGCATATAACGACTAACCATACTGACAGCTTGAGAAATGTCTGGCCGAGTACACACCATTGCATACATGAGGCTACCAACCAAACTTGCATATGGGACATGAGCCATGTACTCACGCTCCTCATTGGTTCGCGGTGACAACAAAGCACTAAGCTTAAAATGAGGGGCCAAAGGAGTACTCACAGGCTTGGTATTAGAATTCATCCCAAAACGTTGTAGTACTTTAGTCAAATATTGCTTCTGTGTCAAATGAATAGTGCCTTTCACTCTATCTCGTGCAGTCTCCATTCCAAGTATCTTCTTTGCTTCACCGAGATCCTTCATCTCAAATTCTGAACTCAACTGAGTCTTCAATCGTTCAATTTCGGCCTTGTTTTTACTTGCCACCAACATGTCATCTACATATAAAAGCAAGTAGATATAGGATCCATCAAAAAGCCTACGGAGATATACACAATGATCAAACTGGCTCCTAGTGTACTCTTTCCTTATCATGAAGTGGTCAAACCGCTTGTATCATTGTTGAGGGGATTGTTTTAAACCATACAATGATTTATTTAACTTGCAAACCCAATTCTCCTTACCAACAACTTTAAACCCATCAAGTTGAGACATGAAAATCTCTTCCTCTAAATCCCCACGCAAGAAAGCAGTTTTCACATCGAGTTGTTCTAACTTGAGATCAAATTGTGCAACTAAAGCTAGCAAAATACGAATGGAGGAATTTTTAACAACAGGAGAGACTACCTTATTGTAGTCAATTACTTCCTTTTGAGCATAACCTTTAGTGACCAATCTAGCCTTGAATCGCATGGCTTTGTCTACAGGTTCCTCCTTCTTTGTGTAGACCCACTTGCACCCAATTTCTTTCTTTCCTTTTGGAAGTTGTACTAAATCCCAAGTCTGATTTTTGTGAAGAGATTTTATCTCCTCATCCATAGCCTTCTTCCATTCACCGCTCTCGCATGTGCGCATGGCTTCTTTACAGGTGGATGGAATGTCATCTCCAACAATGGGAAATGCATAAGCTACCATATCAACAAATCTCACTAGTTTGTAAATGTCCCTTCTGGGTCTTCTCACTACAATGGACTCTGTCAACTTTGAAGGTGGCAAAGCTGGAGCTTCACACTCATTTGAATCATTTTCTCCATCAACCTCAACATCATTTTCTTTGTCAACAGACTTTGAAGAAACAACTAGAGTTTCAAAGTTCACCTACTGCGAATCACTTTCAACAATGCTTTCCTGCTTGATAGGCTTGACAATCTCTGATTCATTAAATGTTACATCCCAACTGTGAATTATCTTCCTTATATTGGGACACCAAAGCTTATATCCTTTCACACCCGAACTCAAGCCCAAGAAAATATCTTTCTTAACTCAGTGATCCAATTTTGATTCCTTCACATGATAATATGCAGGACAACCATATATGTGTAAGGAATCATAATCAGTAGCAGGAGATCCAAACCACACCTCTAAGGGAGTCTTCCCCTTAATTGTAGCTGCAGGCAAAGAGTTGATGATATGACATACATACGTCACTGCCTCGGCCTAAAATTCTCTACACAATTTTGCTTGTGATAGCATACACTGCACATTCTCCAACAAAGTACAGTTCATTTTTTTAGCCACTCCATTTTGTTGTGGGGTACCTCTAATAGTGAAGTGACGGGCAATGCCATCATCTTGACTACTCACCACCATTATTAGATCTAAGCCGCTTTATCTTACGACTTGTTTAAGTTTCAATCAATTTCTTCCACTTCAAGAATACATCAAGCACCTCGTTCTTGTGCCTCATAGTACAAACCCAAACTCGACGGGAGTAGTCATCAACAAAGGTAACAAATTAATGCTTACCTCCAAGAGAAGCAACTTTAGCAGGCCCCCACACATCTGTGTGTACATAGTCAAGTGTAACCTTTGTCTAATGAACTGCTTGCCAAACTTGACTCTAGTTTGCTTCCCCAAAACACAATGCTCATACAATTCCAATTTGCAAGTCTTGGCACCCTTTAGCAAGCCTTGCTTCACGAGCCTTTGCAAAGCATTCTCATCAGCATGCCCCATATTCATGTGCCAAAGTCTAGTAGTATCTAAAGCAACCTCCCTAGTAATATCAGAAACAGTGGTTGCTCCACCTACAATAGTACTCCCATCAAGAAAATACATATTCCTTTTACGAGTGGCCCTCAATGCTACAAATGCACCATATGAAACTTTCAAAATTCCATTCTCCATGGTAATCTTAAATCCCTTGGATTCTAAGAAACCGACAGATATTAGATTCTTTTTCAAGTCCGGTATATATCGAACTTCTGTCAAATTACGAACTGTTCCATCATGCAACTTCAGCTTGATTTTACCCATCCCAAGGATCTCACAGGCTTCATCATTACCCATTAGGACTGAACCACGTACGGACTCATCCAAATTGTAAAACCATTCCTTCTTCGGACACATATGAAAGGTACAAGCAGAATCCATGATCCATTCATCTGAATGGCAAACAAATGATGAACTAGTCAATGCAAAATCAGAATCTTCATCAGTACTATGTGCTACATTAGCATTAGAATCTTTATTGTCCTTATTCTTCAAAAGTGGGCAATCTTTCTTCCAATGCCCCTTATTGTGACAGAAGGCACACTCATCTTTCCCAATTTTTCTCTTTGTAGATCCTTTTGACTTAGAGCGCGATCTACCTCTTCTACCAGACTTCTTATGTTCAAACCTGCCTCTAACCACCAGTGCTTCACTACCTGTGTCCACGTAGGCCTGCTTATCTTTCTTACGATATTCATTGTTAGTCAAAGCATTGGACACATCATTAAACTTAATTTCATTCTTCCCATACAACAATGTTGTGATTAAATGATCATAAGTATCAGGAAGTGAATTTAACAATAAGAGAGCTTTATCTTCGTCTTTAATTTCAACTTCTAAATTTTGCAAATCAGCAAGTATTTTATTATAATCATTCAAGTGCTTAGACATAGAAATACCTGCACGATACTGGAAACGGAAGAGCTTTTTCTTCAAATATAGATGGTTCTCCACACTCTTCGTCATATACTTGTCTTCTAACATCTTCCAAAGCTCTTTAGCCTTCGTCTCCCTCATAACAAAATACTTTTGATCCTTGGCCAAACATACACGGATGGTACTATAAGCTTGTCTATTTATCTTGTCCCAATCTTTGTCTAACATCTCTTCAGGTTTGTCTTCCAAAGCAATATCCAACTCCTGTTGGATCAAGACATCCATAACTTCGCATTGCCACATGCCGAAGTTGTTCGTTCCATCAAACTTCTCTACCTCAAATTTGGCATTAGAAACCGACGTCCTAACTGCCGAAGGTTTTGCAGAGGAATCTGCCGAAGATTTTGTAGAGGAATCACCTGACATCTTTCTCCTCAATAATTAATTTCACAAATCAATCACCAAAATCTCCAAAGAGAACAAATCCAAACTGCCTAGGTAATGAACATGGGCTCTGATACCAGTTTGTTGTAGGAAAGCGCCTCCGGATAGCACTCCCACCTCAATATTGATTGTGAAAATATTATGACTCTAGAAAGATCTCCAAGAAATAAACAATAGGAACGAAGCAAACCTAAAATCAAACATACACAAATCAAATAACACCAAGGATTTACGTGGTTCGGCTTTTGGCCTACATCCACAGGCAACGACGAAGAAATTCCACTAATCAAATATGGAGATATACAAGTTGGTGTAGCAATATTCTCACACACACCCAATAGCTCTCACAAATACAAGGAATAGAGAAAACCTTGCACGCTATGCTAAACTAGAGAACTCTCACAAAAAATATGAAGTAGCCAAAACTCACTATTGCACTCTCTCTATTCTCTTCTGCTTCTACTCAATTGCCGCAATACCTATGTCCTATTTATACAAAGGTAGGTCGGCTAGGTGATCATAGTTTTACACGTGACTTGCTATGAATCCTAGTCTATTACAATTAGGAAATATAGATGCACTTGAAATAGGAAATAGAATCCTACTTGAAATAGAATTCAAGTCTTGCAAGCCACTCCAAAACGGTTTGGATGAGGATAACAAGCCACCGACTTCACAACTATGATGGACTAAACAAGTTACCAGAATTTGACATCTATTTTGATGTCAATCTTTGGTCCTCTTTAAAATTTAGTGAAGCTTCTGAGACTGTCATAACTGAGATTATTGGTATTGAGCAAAGGCTTGGGAACTCCTTTTATTTCTGCCTTGGAGCTTAGACCTCTAAACAATTCAATTTATGATACCAAGTTTGGGACATCTGCTTCAGTAGTACTCTTCCAAAGATTGGATGTTGGATCAACCAATGGAAGTGGAAGATATAAAGATGACATTTATGACCGCCTTTGGTCCTCCTACATGCTCCCTACATGGGATTCAATCACCACTTCAATAGCGATAAATAATAATAATAATAATGGCTATCAAGCACCATAGAAAGTCATTCAGACAGCTGCTAGGCCAGCGAATGATAGTGAACCCTTGAGATTGTATTGGTGTATCGATGATCCTAACTCTCAATTTTATGTGTACTTGTACCTTGCTGAAGTGGAGCAGCTTGAGAAGAACCAGTCGAGGAAGTTCAATATATCATGGAATGATCCACCGTTGTCTACACCTTCTAGTCCTCGTTACTTATATGCAACCACAATATCTAGTCCAAGAGCCTTGGTGGGAAAAGAGCACTGGATTTCTATATACAAAACGGAGGATTCAGCCCTTCCACCTATCCTCACTGCTGTTGAGATTTACTTGGTTAAACAGCTGGATGAATCGCCAACATTCAGTGAAGATGGTAAGCTTTCTTGTATTTTTATTATTATTAACTACAATGTTAGAGTTCCATGCTCGAATTTGAATGATATTATGGGTGTTTTTGGTGAAGCAACTCTGAGGAATATTGGATTTAATAAAGAGTTTAATATACAATTTGATTGAATATTAATACTAAATTGATTGAATATTGATACTAAATACAGTTGATGCTGTCATGAATGTCAAAACAATGTATAAGATAAGCAAACACTGGATGGGTGATCCCTGCTGGCCAAAGAATTACTCTTGGGAAGGTCTAACATGCCAATACAATGGTTCAGTTCCTCCACGGATAATCTCAATGTTAGTCATTCTCGTCTGAACAATATTGATACTACTTCTCTGATTGAAAATGTCATTATTTAGGGGTTGCTTTTCTACCTTGAATAGGAACCTGACCTCATGTGGTTTGACTGGAACGATTGCAGCTTCCTTTGCAAAGCTCTCATTACTGGAATCTTTGTAAGTACACATTCTAAAAATATTTTGTTGCGTGAATGTTGTGCTAGCCCTAGCTTGGTGAAAATAAGGATTAACCCCTTCAAGATTTAGCGTTTTGTTCAACAACTTGCAACATCTCATAAGGAAAATACTTTCGTCTCAGGGATTTATCAAACAATAACTTAACTGGACCAGTACCTGAATTTTTGGAAGAACTCAAATATTTGAAGTTCCTGTAAGATCTGAAGCATTGAAATTTTAATTTTAATACAATTAAGAACACATATCTCTAACTGAAATCATATTACTGACTTGTAGGAATTTGAAAAACAACCAATTATCAGGTTATGTTCCTACGGCTCTTATAGAAAGATCAGAGGCTGGATTACTTACATTGAGGTTTGCCTCCCTCTTAGATTCTCAGATGCTAATATGGGAGAAAAGGCCTATATTTTTATCTCTTTTCTTGTTTTGCAAATTCTTGTTTTTGAGTAGATAATAGAAGTGGTTCATATTCTAGGATTCCATGAATTACAGTAATGCACTAAAATTTTGATATGGGACTTGAAAATATGGTTTAATAGTCTATTTCCCTGCTTCCAGTGTGGATGATCAAGTGGATGACCAAAATGTTTGTAGCTCAAGTTCATGCAAAAACAAGAAAACAAATTATGTTCCGATACTAGCACCAACAATGTCAGCATTGGTCCTCTTTATTGCTTTGCTTGTCATTTGGAAACTGAGAAGAAGAAGGAAATCGGGTAATTTCACTAGTTTTATCATTATGATTATGTGTGTTGTATGCTCCCAACATACAAGAATTAGTACAAAATACTTCAACAGGAAATCATGCTCATCTAGAGGTGCAAAAAAGTGAAAAATGATGTAAAATGACATGCAGATGAAATAAGAAAAGAGAGGGGGGAAAAAAAAAGAGATAAGAAATGTAAATTGACAGTGTCTTGCAAAAAAAATTTAGGATCCATAGGACCATTACTACAGGATAACATTAAGAAAAATAATATTTGAAAGAAATTATACAAAGGGATATATCGATCAGAAGGTGATATATTTTAGAATGTAGTATATGCAGCAATCTTCTGCTCTACAACATAAAGATTCAAAGGTTCTGTCTAAAGTACGTTTTTGTGTAAACTTCAGCTAAAGAGTTGGTTGTCTCCAGCAAAAAACATATCATAGTATCAAAGAAGAGGCAATTTACTTATGCTGAGGTTTTAAAGATTACAAACAAGTTCCATACTGTCATTGGGAAGGGAGGATTTGGGACTGTGTACCATGGCCAAATGGCAGATGGCACCCATGTTGCAGTTAAGATGCTCTCTGCATCATCATCTCAAGGGCCTAAGGAATTCCAAACTGAGGTTTGTACTTTGTACCATTGATTCAATAAAACTTCTTTATACATTATAAAGTTTAAAATAAAAATGTGATGACATGGATGGACAACCTTTACTATCTATTTTGTCCCTAGTGAATATATTCATCCTAGGTAACTGCTTTAACCAGTGATTATAGACTTAAGTGGTTGCTGATTGATTTGCAGGCTGAGCTCTTAATGACAGTTTACCATAGGAACTTGGCATCTTTTGTTGGATACTGCGATGATGGTGACAACATGGCACTAATTTATGAATATATGGCTAACGGCAACCTAAAAGATTATCTTTCAGGTACTTCCATGTTTATTATCACTATCTGAATGAAGAATGACTTTGAATAGCCGATTACAATGCTTATACTATGCATTGTTCCAGTCTTTCTTAAACAATCCATTCCACGGTTTTTAGATTCCCTATCTTCCCGTACATAATTTTTTTTTTGGTTCTCTTTTATGTTGTTTGTACATATTCTTTTTGGCTACTTCATTTTTCTAATGACGTAGTCTTCTTTTAATACAAGTTTTCTTACCTATCAAATCTATATATTACTAAAAGCTGAAGCGTAGCGTTTAATGCTGCCGCTCTCACATTGCGCCACATCAGCTGCCACGTCATTCTTTTCTTTTCTTTTCTTTTTTAAAATATAATTTTCCTACAATTTTAAAATGATTTTTACAATTTTCAGCCCTATAAATGTAGCCCACTACTTATTTATTTACTTCCACTATCACCTTATAATAAATCCAGCTCATTACTTATTTATTTATTTCCACTATCACCCTATAATAAATCTGTATAATTAATCCAGCCCACCTTTTATTTATTTAGTTTCACTATCAAACCCAACCCAAAACCTTTTCAGTTTAGTTTTAGGATTCTGTGTGAGCCTTTTCAGCTTTAAAAAAAAAAAAAAAAAAAAAAAAAAAACACAACAACAACAACAACGTTGAAGCCTTTTAAGCTTTAAGGTTTTTTTTTTTTTTTTTTTTTTCCTTTCCAATTTTCCTATAATTGTTTTTAACATTTATTTTTTTAATATTTACACTTCTCCAACCTTTCTCTCTCCCTTACCATTTCATATACCCACTACTTCTTCAATCTTTCTCCCTCTCTTACCTTTTCATCTCCCCACTATCCTCTACATTAATATCATTCTTCCCTTTTCCCTTCATCTTCCTTTATTTTTGTCTCTTCTTATTCACACCCTCTTACTATAAATTTGTCATCATCTCTTCTATTCTATGCATAGTTTTCCCTCACAAAAAAAAAAAGGTTCCCTCTCTCTCCCTCTCTCTCTCTCTAAATTTTTTGGTGGATTTTTTTTTATTTTTCTTCCATCTCTACTTTAGGTTGATAATATTTTATATTCTTTAAAACTCTATTTTGGGTTAATGTGATTTAGTTTTGTTTTTTAAATTGTGATTTAGTTTTGTTTTTTAAATTGTTGTTGTTGTTGTTGTTGTTGTTTGTTTTTTTTTTTTTTTTTTTATTCTCTTTGATTATTAAATGTTATCCTATTGCATTCTAAAGAATTAAATATAACATATAAAAATATAATATTATTCTATTACATAGCATGATTTGGATAATTTGGTATTTATTCTGTTACATAACATGATTTTTTATAGTGTTCAATTTATTTGTTAAACTATGAGACTTTACTAATTTTTGTTTATTTTCTAATCCTTTGTGGTGGACAAAGTACTCTTAATAGTTGTATTAGAAGTACTCTATAATGCCATTTATTTAAAGAAAAGCAAAGGTTAGTCAAACGAAAATAATCGGATAGGTGACAAATTTTAACTTTTGCAATTTTATTTTAATTATTATTATTTTATAACAATGCATGTATAGAAATTTAATTCTTAGATTTTGCTAATAATTGTTTATTTGATAATATGTTTTGGGCGGCCAAAATTATAATTTTTACAAAGAAAATAACCTTAATAGATTATCAAAAACAAAATTTTATCCTAATATTGGTTCAATTAATCATTGTTAAGTTTTATTAATTTTTTTTTAGTTTACGTTTTTTTGGTGTTTTGAATTGTTTCTATATTACATTTATGATTGTTCCTATAATAAATAAAAATATAATTACGAAATACGTTACTCATTATTAGATTAGTTTAAATTGTAAATTTTTTTTTAATAAAACCACCATAAATATAATTATCACGCGCAACGCGCGGGTTCGCGGCTAGTAATAATAATAATAGTATGTTCAGATCCTTGAGATTATGAGAATTTTTTTTTTTCATTTTTTATGGTTGCAGATGCAAGTTCACGCACCTTGAGTTGGGGGATGAGACTCCACATTGCAATTGATGCTGCACAAGGTCAGCATCTACATTCTTTTTAGCAAATGTCATGTATGAAGTACAGCTAACCTCAAAATTTTTGGAACCAAGGCTTGGTTGTTGTAATCCTTGGATTACATTATGTCCAACTTTTGAATAGCATTTCATTAAGTGCACCAGACCCTGTTGTCTCACATAGTATTTACCAATGCTTCTTGAGAAGCGCCCAATCCAACTTCCTATAGAATCTTTGATAAGCCCACCGGAACTGGCTTTGCCTGAGTTTCCCTGAGCCGAACCATTTGTATTTAGCTTAAAGAAGCGTAGAGGAGGTGGTTTCCAACCAATGAGGGTGTTGGTATGTCTTGTTCTCTTCATGTGATAGGGAAGGGAGAAGAAAAAATCAGTGGTAAGGGATTTAATCTTTTTGAGGATTAAAGGTGGTTCGAAAGCTTGATCTTTCATGGTAATCTTATTTCGAGCTGTCCAAATGGACCAAGTGGTTATGGGGAAGATGAAATTCCAAGGTATGTCCAGGTGGGGTGGCAAGAGCTTTTGTGAGAGAAGGAAGACAAACAATTATCCACTCCTCATTGGGATGATTGTGGAAGTCGTGGGGTGTGGGGTGGATGGCTAAGGCCGTAAGGGTTAGGTCTAACCAAATGGGGACAATCCCTTAGGGTATTTAACGATGTTTCTGGGGCGGTATGGCATGGTGGGCATGTATCATCTGACAGGATTTCTTGATTTTTCAGGTCTTTTTTGTAGGGAGACGATCATGACAAGAAAGCCAAAGGAAGGTGTTGATTTTGCTCATGGTGGGGATTTTCCAAAACCATTTCCAGTTAGGATTCATGGTGAATGATGGAGAAAATGTCCATTAGGGATGGGTTTCAAAAGGGACAATCCATTTGTGTGGAATGGAAGGGTTTGGGGGTTGCTTTTATGGTTTCAAGAAGGCCATTTTTTTTGGGGGGGGGGGGGGGGGGGGGGGGGGGTGTTATGAAGGAGATGTTCTCAAGAAGCCAATTTCCATTGGGATCCCATATGTCACAAACTTTAAGGGAGTGCTCAGTTCTATTATGAGGGCCTTGACCAGTCCAATTATCATACCAAAAGCTAATGGAGGCCCCATTTTTAATAAGCCAACCAGCTCCTTTGTTGCAAATGTCACTAGTTTTACAAAGACTAGACCAAGTCGAAGAAATCCTTTTAGAGGTGCTCTGATCATGAAGATATTTTTTCTGAACTTCAATGCATACGTAAACATTTTCTTCATTATATTTTAGTTTTGTCTCAATTTTGCTTCGAAGTCATACTTAAACCTGTATAAGGGAGTGCTCAGTTCTATTATGAGGGCTTTGACCAGTCCAATTATCATACCAAAAGCTAACGGAGGCCCCATTTTTAATAAGCCAACCAGCTCCTTTGTTGCAAATGTCACTAGTTTTACAAAGACTAGACCAAGTCGAAGAAATCCTTTTAGAGGTGCTCTGATCATGAAGATATTTTTTCTGAACTTCAATGCATACGTAAACATTTTTTGCATTATATTTTAGTTTTGTCTCAATTTTGCTTCGAAGTCATACTTAAACCTATATAAGGGAGTGCTCAGTTCTATTATGAGGGCCTTGACCAGTCCAATTATCATACCAAAAGCTAATGGAGGCCCATTTTTAATAAGCCAACCAGCTCCTTTGTTGCACAATCATAATCTTTTTTCTTTTTTTTAAAGGAAAACACTTCGCAGTTGGGACCTTAAAAACATTGGGCTATGTTGAACCCAAACTGTCAGAATCCAAATTAAATCAAATTTAGTTTCTAATTGTTGTCTAATTTCACTTGTGTCAAATATATTTTTCTTAACTTTGGTGCCAAATGACATATTTATAATACCAATGACTGTCTCACTCGTCTAGGATGTAATTTGTGCATAAACATTTAAAAGTTGCGATGATAAGATAATAATGTGATTTGGAGCTTGCCGAAGATAAAAATATTCACACAGACAAAATTTAATATAGTTTGGCCAACTTTGTATTTATCTTCATTACAAGCATTGCCAACTAGAATTTTTTTTTTTTTTTGGAGAAACTACAAGCATTGCCAACCAAAACAATAAAAAGTAGTAACACAGACACATAATTAAACATACCCAATATATTCTCACACAAACATACTAAACAATTCTAATCTTTGTCTTTTAACTGTGTCTCTTAAACCTTTTACCCCCAAACTCTTTAAGTCACGTGCTTTCTTGTTCAAAGCAGCTCTCTGTTTTAATTCAGCCTCAACAGCCAATAAAAATTCTATTGCTTGATTTTCTAAACCTTCTAGGGATGTGCCTAGGAAGCTGTCAAAGTTGTTGAATCTACTTTGAAACCACTTTGAGTAAGGTTCTTGCCTCACTGAACTATCCACACCCACAACTTCCTGCTCTTCCATGGCCAAGGGTACAGAAAAAGCAACTGGTTTAACAGCTAGAGGTAGCTCAGCATCCTCTGAAACGATGTCTGAAACCCAATCCTACACAAGTACTTCATCTTCTTCAAAATGAGCCGATGATAAATCCATAGAGTCTGAAGACTTCAACAGAACCAAGGCCAACTGGTTTTGCTCTTCCGACACCTCGGTGGCTTCACCCAGTGGCAAAGAGATCTGAATCGGAACTGCAACCCTCCTTCCGTCTCACAATTCAAGCACCCATTTCTTCAAATTCCTCCATTTCTCGATTACATTGCCAGAATGCTCCTGAAGTATCAGTCGAAGGTCTCACTATAGGTTCTCTTCACCATCTGAGGTACAAGTCGACCCATTCCTGGCCTTGTTGGAGCCGAGAATCTTAGTAGCAACTTCATTGGAGACCTTATTCCACTTGGTTAGCATCATTAGGCTAGTTAGATCATCTTGAGGATAGGGACGACAATTTATATCCGACCCACGGATACCTGGCCTGGCCCGACCCTAATGGGTCGAATTTTTACCCAGCTCAATAAATTATAAGGTCGGGTATGGGTTTTTAAAAAAAACCCAAAGCAGGTTCGGTTCGGGTTTTTGCAAAAACCCGAACCCAACCCGTTTATATATATAAGTTAAAAATACTAAAATATCCCCATATATATATAAGTTTATAAAAAAAAAAAAAAAAAAAAAAAAAAAAAAAAAAAAAAACCTAACCCTATATTCCCATTTCACTTACTCAGCCGCTACTCTCTTTCTCCCCTCCCACTCTCACTCGGTCACTCCCTCTCACTCACCCCCAACCTCTAATCTGTCACCGCCGGCCTGAACATCTGTCGCTATTGGCCTGATTAGCCCGAAGCCCTTCACTGTCGGCCATCACTTGCACCTCTAGCCACCTCGCTTCCTCCATGTGTCTCCACCAGACCACCTCGTTTTCTATTTTTTTTTCTTTTTATTTTTTTTGGGTTCATTTCGTCTCAATCATGTGAGTTGTTTGTGTTTGTGTTAGGATTTGTGTTTGTGTTTGTGATTTTGAAAGGGAAAATCATAAATCTAAAATTTTTGTGTTTATGTTTGTGTGTTTGTGTTTGTGATTTTGAATGGGAAAATCATAAATCTGAATTTGTGTTTGTGATTGTGATTTGAATGGGAAAATTATAAATTTGAAATTTTTGTGTTTGTGTTTGTGTTAGGATTTGTGTTTGTTTTTGTGATTTTGAAAGGGAAAAGCATAAATCTTTGGTTATTGTTCATCCATGCATTGGAGGCCAGTTGAGGTTCAGCCGTGAAACACCAAATGTCAATGCTGCAAAACACCAAAACCCAACATCAATGCTGCAAAACCAAGATCTACTAAAGAGGATTTAACATTTCTCACGTGAAAAAAAAAATTGGGATTAGACATCGCTTTTCACTACCAAAAAACATAATGAAAATAATATAGTGATCCAATAATCAAATAAAACATTTTAGAAATTGGAGCCACAACGAAATGCTATCCTTAGACAATATATGCACCCACACAAGAGTTGATAAAAGATACTACAATTTTTCCCTGGATACAACCAAGTTTATTACGTTCTAAAAATATCAATTTTTTAGAAAGCCCTGAGGAGTTTTAGTTTTTCTCAGTATGTTTTGAATGAAAAAGATATTCAAAGTGAGAGTTACAATCATTTATATATCATTGGTATAGTCTTACAACCATCCAAAAACTGTTTTCAATATTCACAATAGTTTTCATTTCAAGTTGTACAACTTTTGGTCCAAAAACTGTCAAATTCGTAAATTCTACATAATCTTGTACAACACTTGTACGTTCGAGTTTCACACAACTTTCTATTAATTTTAATAAAAAGAAACTTGATACTCTCGTACGTCTTATATACAACTCTTGTACGTCCGAGATTCTCTAAATTTTGTTTTTTCATTTGTTTGCCACTTTTTTTGTCACTGTACCTCTACTAAAGAGGAATTAACACTTTTTACATTAAAAAAAAATTGGGACAAAACATTTCATTTTTTGTATTGAAAAATATAATTAAAAAAAATATAGTAACTCATTAATCAAACAAAACACTTGATAATTTGGAGTCACAATGAAATGCTTTTCTTAGACAATGTATGCACCCACAAATGAGTTGCTTAAAGGTAACTATAAATTTGTCCCCATAATACAACCAAGTTTATTAGGTTCTAAAAATAGCAATTTTGGTGTACTCCCAATGGATTTTTTTTGTGTTTCTAAGAAAGTTTAGAAAGAAGACATTGAAAGTGAGAGTTAGAATCATTTATAGATCATGGGTGAGGAGGTATAACTCCATAAACTATTTTCAATATTCACAAACGTTGTCATTTGAAGTGGAACAAATTTTTTCCAAAAAACTGTCAAATTCGTAAATTTTGCAAAATCCCCTGCAACATTCGTACAATTGAAAGTTTCGTACAAGCTCTCAAGAAATATTGATGCAAATAGGGCTATAAATGAGCCAAACTTTTCCAAGTAGTGTGTGTTTGAGCTTAGCTCGTCAATAAAAATCAAATGCTCAAGCTTGGCTTGAGCTCAATACAAGCCTAAAAACAACGTCTGAACTCTAGCTTGTGAGAATGTCAAAAAGCTTGAGCTCGGCTTGGCTTGATTAGTTAGTCAAGCTCAAGTCAAGCTTTTTAGCTTAGGATCCAAAAAATTGTATTATCAAGTTCTTATAAACAAAAAAAAAAAAAAAAAAAAAAATGCTCATTTTATCATGCTTCTAATTCCACCTGTGATTAAAAATTGTTCAAATTACAACTTTACATAATTAAATCCATCCATTCATAATTCATTGTCTATAGCTTGAGTAATTATTCAAAATACAATTTTTACATCCACATTTATCATTTGTGCAATTATAATATTTACAAATCTAAATAAATTAACATTCCAAAACATTACAAGAAATCAAATTTAATATCCAAAAACACATAGCACATAGCACAAAACAAATCTAATTACAAAGAAACTATAACATTTTTAGTAGCTAGCCACAGAGGACTCTGCAACTCAAGAAAAGAAATGAAAAGAAAAGCATAGCCTCATTCCAAACTATATACCAAACTCCCACGGCCACAATCAACTAATTACATTGCTAAGTTATTATCAAACAAATACAACTAACAAGATTTTTCTACATTATATAGAAATTTCGTAAACAACCATAATTTGGAAATCAAGATAATTTTGTGATATCAAACAAACCCCAGTGTAAAACAACTATAAAAATTTTCCAAACATGGAAACCTACGATGAGTGAAGACTATGAACGTCTTGGAGGTAAAGAGTGAAGATGGTAGTGATGCCAAATACAACGTCAAATCCAGAGTCGTTGCTAGAGCTCTTCCCACACCCACTAGAACCTTTAGATTATATGGTGATTTAGTGAACATAGACTCTAAATCCTCTTTGTTGGAATCAAACTCATCTAAATCTAAGACTCGTTCACCTATTGTTCACAAGTTTGTTCACGAACATTTTTTTTTTCTTGGGCTTGGGTTGTTTATTAAACAGGCCTAAAACTAAGACTCAAGCTTGGCTTATTTATAAACAAATGAACATGAATGAGCTTTTTATCGAGCTAAGCCCAAATTGTTCATGAATGGCTTGGTTCGTTTATAGCCCTAATTGCTATTCGCAAGTCAATACAGCTGCAACTGATTTTTGAAATTCCTCATGTGCTCCTCATATGTCCATTCGTGGGTGCTACAATTTTGAGCTATTCACAAGTCAGAGTCGAGTTCCACTGAATGTGCAATTCTTCACCAACTCTAAGCTAAACCCATATACTTTAAAATCCTAAAATATACAAGAAACTAGAGTATTACAAGCAAATTAACACAAAATAAAGCCAACTAAAAACATGGAAAAATTACAACTTAACACATGCTATAGCAGGGAATGTGAAGCATAAGGATGTAATTTATAATTCATTGTTTACATTTAATTTTTATTTTTCATTTTTTTAATGTTTCCTTTATAAATCATATTTTAGAATTGGGGAAAATCAAATTTTACTACCTTGAACTATTCTTTATATTACACTTTGCACCAAAAAATGTATCGAATGCACGTTTTTGCATCATAAACTATAACCCTTATTATTCCTTGCATCCTCTGTTAACTTGGATGGAAAGTCAAAGTTTAAGGTGCTAAGTATAATAAAGAATATAGTTTAGGTTAGTAAAGTATAATTTCTCCTTTATTTTTAAAGGATTGAGAAGAAAGGTAATTAAGTCTTTTCACGTGATGCTATATTTTTCCATCCAAGTTAACAATTGTTAGGTTCTAAAGATTTAGGTTTTTATGTATTTATAACTCTAATGTGTAATGTTAGCAAACCATGATCAAAACAATGTGTTTAGTCTTGTTTAGGCTTGCTCAAAGTTGATAAAATATTGTAAAGTTGGAATCGAGCGACTGCAGATGCATTGGGGCATTTCGGTCTGGCTCGATCGATCGAATCACGGGCCAGATCCGTTTTCTGTAGAATTTCCAACTCAGCCTTAACTCTTTAAACGTTTTGGGTTTTCTGTTTTTACCCTAGGTATATAAAGAAAAACCCTAGCCACGTTTTTAGAGTTGCTCCAGTTGTATTGTTGCTCATACATTGCTGTTTTGTGTAAATCTCTTGTGAGATCTAGATGAGCTTTCCTTTACACAAAGCTTAGGGATTTCAAGGTAGAGATTACTTCAACATCCTGATAATCAACTCGGTTGCTACCATTGAAGCTTAAAGAATATCAAGCGTGGGTGCTTGTAGCTGATTGGAGAATCCTAGAAAGAAGGAGTCCGTGGATTCGGAGCTTGCACGTGGTCGTGTCAGTAAGTTCTACTGGTGGGTAGCATTAGGAAGTCGAGCGGGGAGCTTGTAAGTCCTTTTGTACGAACTTTGATTCTTTCATAGTGGATTCAGGTTTGCCTTGAGGATCGGTAAGTCAAATCCTCCCCAGGTTTTTACCGTGTGGTTTCCTGGGTGATCATATCATTGTGTTATTTATTATTCCGCTGCTTTATATGTTTGATATGATTATTTGATTGTTTCAACCTAGAATTGCATAATTGGATTAAGTAACAACTTGGCTAATTAACTAGGCTAACTAATCTGGTTGTTTTTAAGGGGTCTAAAACCGTTCAAGTGGTATTAGAGCGGGTTGCTCTCTTGTTAGAGATTTTTTGATCTCTAAGCTGATCCTTGACCCCTGTTGTCATGGATTCTTGGAAAATCTTTTTGTTCATTTCTCAACTTGTCTACTTGTTGTCTTTGCCTGTTGTTGTCTTTGTTAAATCTTTCCTTAAGTATCTTGGCATAATCACATGTGATAAGAATTATGTATGTTATACTGCTTTAACCGCCTTAAAGGCACGTGATTCTTGTCTTTGGTATTTGGATAATGGTTGTTCTAGGCATATGATAGGAAATAAAGGTCTATTCAAAACACTCTTTGAAGGAAAGATTGGGACTGTCACTTTTGGAGATGGAAGCAAATCTGTGATTAGAGGCATTGGTACTGTGGACATTCTAGGATTGCTAGTGTTTGAAGATGTTTGGTATGTTAATGGATTGAAGGCCAATTTAGTCAGCATAAGTCAGATTTGCGACAATGGATTAAATGTTCTCTTCACCAAGTATGAATGTGAGATACTTGATGGAGGAGGTGACTGTATGTGTGTTGGTGTAAGGACAACTGACAATTGTTATGGTATAACACCAAGTGTAAGCAACAAGTGCTTTAGTTCAAAGATTGATCAAGTTGATTTATGGCATCAACGGTTGGGGCATGCCAGTCATAAGCAGTTAGAAAAGATTTCCAAGTGTGAGGCAGTTATCGATTTACCTAAGTTTGAGAAGATAGATAAGTGCATTTGTGGACCATGTCAGATAGGTAAACAAGTAAAATCCAAGCATCCGTCTGTGACTAGTGTTCAAACTTCAAGACCTTTAGAGTTATTACACATTGATCTCATGGGTCCTGCCAGAGTTCAAAGTTTGGGTGGAAAGAAGTATATTCTAGTTGTTGTGGATGACTTTACTAGATGTACTTGGGTTGTGCTTTTGAAGGATAAAGCTGAGGCTCCTGAGAAAATGATACATCTGTGCAAGAAATTGCACGTTGAGAAAGATACTGTGATAGCCAGAATCAAAAGTGATCATGGAAGAGAATTTGAGAATACCAAGCTGGCTACTTTCTGCAATGATCAAGGCACTCATCACCCAAGACACCCCAACAGAATGGGATTGTGGAAAGGAAAAACAGGGTTGTTCAGGAGATGACACGAGTCATGTTACACAACAATAAGTTGCCAAAATCCTTCTGGGGAGAAGCAGTTAACACTGCTTGCCATACACTCAACCGGGTGTATTTTAGACCTGACTCCAAGAAAACTCCCTATGAACTCTGGAGAGGGAAGAAACCTGTTGTCAAATATTTCAAGATATTTGGCAGTGACTGTTACATTCTACGTGATAGAGAGAACCTAGAAAAATTTGATGCAAAAAGTGACAAAGGATACTTTCTAGGATACTCTTCCACCAGTAGAGCTTATAGAGTGTACAATCTAAGAACCAAAACAGTCATGGAATCTTCAAATGTTGTGATAAATGATGAAGTGTGTTCAGAAGCACCTTCAGAAAGCACTGTTCCTACTCAAGATAAGTCTTTAGAAGTTGATGATTCACTTCCTGCTGAGTATGTGGGGAAACATAGTGAGGAAGAGCTGTTAGTGTTGAATGATACAGTCTCAGTACCATCAAGTTCAGAACCATCCACTCCAGTTCATGACATCCGACAGGTACAAAGTGAGCTCAGTCCTCCATCTGAACAGAAAGGTACCACAACATCTCTTGTTAAAGGTCCATCCTTTAGAGTGAGATTGAATCATCATTCCACAAATATATTGGGTAGTTTGAATGATAACATGAGATTGAGATCAAAAGTTTTGAATGTGATCACTTACTCATGTTATCTGTCCCAATTTGAACCGAAGAAGGTAGATGAAGCACTTCAAGATGCTGATTGGGTAAATTTCATGCATGAAGAACTTCATCAATTCATTCGGAATGATGTATGGGAATTAGTTCCTAGGCCAGAAAGTGTAAATGTGATTGGAACTAAATGGATCTTTAAGAACAAGTCAGATGAACATGGAACTGTGATCAGAAACAAATCAAGACTTGTTGCACAAGGGTACACACAGGTGGAAGGAATTGACTTTGATGAAACTTTTGCACCAGTTGCAAGGTTGGAATCCATTCGGATACTGTTGGCCATAGCAAGTCATCTAAACTTCAAGTTGTATCAAATGGATGTCAAGAGTGCTTTCTTAAATGGGATGTTACAAGAAGAGGTATATGTTGAGCAACCTAAGGGATTTGTTGATCCTCACAGACCAGATGATGTCTACAAGCTGAAGAGAGCCCTCTATGGTTTGAAGCAAGCTCCTAGGGCTTGGTATGATATATTGACTGCATATCTCACTGAGCATGGATTCAAAAGGGGATCTATAGATACTACTCTCTTCATAAGAAAGGATAAGACTAGTTTTGTTGTAGCTCAAATTTATGTTGATGACATTGTTTTTTGTGCTACTAATGATTCTCTTGCTCATTCTTTTGCAGATGAAATAAAGGCGATGTTTGAAATGAGCATGGTTGGTGAACTGACTTACTTTTTGGGATTGCAGGTGAAGCAAACAGAGTCCGGAATCTACATCAATCAAGCTAAATATGCAAGGAATTTAGTCAAAAGATTTGGACTGGACAAAGCTGCTCATGCTAGAACACCAATGGCTGCCAATGCAAAATTAACAGTAGATCCATCAGGTGAGTCTGTTGATGTTACTTTGTTTAGAAGCATGATTGGATGTCTTTTGTATCTAACTGCTAGTCGGTTTGATATCTCTTTTAGTGTTGGTGTTTGCTCTAGATTTCAGTCTAATCCTAAGGTTTCTCATTTAAATGCTGTTAAGAGAATTATTAAATATGTGAGCGGAACCTGTGATTATGGATTGTTTTATAGCAATGAGTCTAATTTGTCTCTTGCTGATTATTCTGATTCTGATTGGGCTGGGAATGCTGATGATAGAAAAAGCACCACTGGGGGGTGTTTTTATGTTGGAGCCAATCTTGTGGCTTGGATGAGTAAGAAGCAAAATTCTGTTTCTTTGTCCATTGCTGAGGCAAAATATATTGCCGCTGGGAGTTGTTGCTCTCAGCTCCCCTGGATGAAAAAGCTTTTGAGTGATTATGGGATTCCTCAAGGCACCATGGTTTTCTATAGTGATAATTCTAGTGTTATAGATATATCTAAAAATCCTATTCAGTATTCCAAAACCAAACACATTGAACTTAGGTATTACTTCATTAGGGATTTGGTTGAAAAGAAAATTGTTGTCCTTGAGTATATCCCTACTGATCGTCAAAATGCTGATATCTTCACCAAACCTCTTGATGGAAGTAAGTTTGAGACACTTCGTCAAGTAATTGGTGTGCTTCAGTGTCCCTAGTCTCTTTTGGCTTTCTTGGTCCTTGTGCTTCATTGCTCATTCCTTTGTGACCATTGTTCTTTGGTTGTTGTGCTTTTTGTTTTGTTTCTAGGATTTGCATTGCATTACATTCTAGGATTTATTTGTTTTCTCTTATAAAAAGAAAAAAAAAAGAAAAAAAAAAGAGAGAAACGCAAATTGTGTTAAGCACTATTTTCTTGGTTTTTGAAAACAAGGTTGGTCAATTTATTTACACATAACATGTCTTATGTACCTTGTTTAGCTTTGATGAGCTTATTTATTGCACTTTACTAGTTGAAGCTTTGTAGTGCATGTTGTGTGGGAAAGATGTTTATGGTGTTTATCACTTTGTCTTAATCTTGAAGTCACATGTTATTTGACTGTCGGACTTGATCCTTTTGAGAAAGGCATAAATAACCATCTCACCACTGTTCACTAGCCAATCATGAACACCTTAGTGCAAATCATAAGATTTTGTGCTCGAGAAAGTGTAGCACATGCACAAAAAGAACATAAGGTGTAGCCTCAGCTTAATTGCTTAATGCTTAAAATTGGTGTGTACTATAAGGCTTGATGCCAATTCACTTAATTAAAACTGGTGTGTACTATTAGGCTTGATGCCAATTCACATAATTAAGAGGCTAAATTCAAGAAACTTACATGATTGCAAGCTTATGTTCTAGGAGATGTGGGAGTTATATGATGTAACTCTTTAGGTGATAGTCTCTTTTAAATTCTATGTGATGAATTTTGTAGACTTTGTGATTGATTGCTATTCACATATCACCTCACATGTATCTCAAGTTTTTGCTAGTTGCACACACTACACAAGTTACTCTTTGCTAAACTTTGTACATGTTATTGTGTGTGTTTTTGATTTGACCAACCAAGTTTGAAAATACTTTGAGAATTATGCAAAACATTTTTTTTTTTTGCTTGAGAATTTAAAAAAAAAAAAAAAAAAAAAAAGGGGGGAAGAATGGCTGAAATTTTCTTTGGAGAAACTGGGATTAAAACTTGGGTTTTTGAAAAAGCATTCCATCTCATACTCATGCATTTTGTTTCAGTAAGTTTAATGCTTTGAGGAGTTGTTTTCAAAATTTGGCTTGTGATTTTCAAAACTGTGATTTTTCTCAAAAATTTTGTGAGCCTCTGCCCAGTTCGATCAATCCATTCTGATTTTCGATCGATCGAAAAAGTGCTTTAATTTGATTAAAAATGACTGATTGATTCGATCGATCGAATGTGATTTTCAATCAATCGAGAGTCGTGAATCAGGTTTTTTAAAACAGTGTTTTTGACTGATTCAAACACTTTTTCAAAAAGTTTTTCAAACTTTTCTTTCTCTCTCCGACTTGGCAAGGCTCTACAGCGATTTTTTTGTCGTTTTCTTCCAAAATTTTTGCACAACATCTCTTTTCTCAAGCCGGTAAGTCCTTTTTGCCCTTCCTTTTTGAGTTTATTTACACTTTTCATGCATTTTTCCTTAAAATTTCGAATCTTTTTCTTTTTGGGTTTGTTGTTGATTCAAGCCCAATTTTGTGTAATTGATCAATGGGTTTTTGTGGGGACATGCTCTAAACATGATTTTGATAGTTTAATTTGATCAATTTTGGGTTTTGTGAGAAATTGAAATTTCTAGGGCTTGTAATTGATCCGAATTTGGGATTTTTGTTCAATTAATTTTAATTGATGAAATTGGCTTGTTGTTTTGATGAAATTGGTCATTCTAATCTGATTTCAACCTTGTGTAATGATCAATTCATCAATTTGTTTCAAAATTTTCAAGTGGTTTTTCAAATTTTTTAGGGTTTTTGTTAGAAATTCTATGTTCGAGCCAATTTTGTGTAATTGAACCTAATTTGAACTATGTTTACTGCATTAGTTCATGCATCACAACATTATTATTGTTCATGCATCATATAGATTTTTGTTCTATATTTTTATTGTGCTAACTTGCAGTCTGCCCTTGATTTTGTTTTCTTATGTTCTTTTGGTTTTCTCTTTGTGTCTCTGTCCTTTCCTTAGCACTATGCCTAGGAAGACTAGAGCCCGTAGGAATGTTTCCTCACCTTCTCCACCCCCTCGTTCTTTTGACCGTGAGAAGTTTTCGAGTGAGAAAAACCAAGAGATTTATGAGAAGCTAAACATTAGGAGAAAGATTTGGGTTGAGCGTTCTGTTCTCTTAGATGAACTTGATCCTGCCATTAGAGAAAACTTTGAGCGTCGGGGCTGGTTACCCTTGGTGGATATTTCTGATCCTCCTCCACCCTTTGCCTTGATTAGAGAGTTCTTTTCGAACATCTCTATCCGCGTCTATGATTCCAACACTTTGGTAAAGAGTTGGATACGAGGCGTAGAGTACACCATTACTCCCAAGGTTGTGGCTGATGCTCTAGGGGTACCTTTGGTCCAGAATCCTGCCTTTCTTTATGATGTGTCTCCCGAGTTGAGTGATGTCTTGTCTTATATCACTGGGACTTCTATCCAATGGGGTTCTGATCCTAGGATCACCTCTGCTGAGCTTTCTGGGTTGCACTATCTTTTCTTTAGGATAGCTTGTCATTCTATCTGGCCCATATCTCATGTTCACACCATTCCTCTCGAGAGGTGTGTATTTTTGTACGCTCTGGTTAGTGATACTCCTATCAGTTTTCCCCATTTATTTCTTCGTTCTTTGAACGATGTTTATAGGAGTTCACCTTCTACTCATGCTCTTGTTCATCCTATTTTCATTCATAGGATTTTACTTTATCTTGATCTTGGTGGCTTCCCTTCCTCTGAGCCTGTACATGTGATTGCTCCTATAAGTGCGTCTTTTCTTAGACAGAGGGTTGCTCACCTTCGAGCTGGCTCTAAACACCCTAGGTCTGAGCCTTCTGGGTCCGCACCTCCTCCCTCTTCTTCTACAGGTCCTGCTGGTGAGGCTGTTCCTGATCCTGATGCTGCTGCTGCTGCTGCTGCTGTTCCTCCACCTCCATCGGATGACTTTGATATCCGTCGTACTTTGGAGACTGTCATGACCGTTCAGGCGGCTCATGGTCAGCTTTTGGTGGACTTATTTGACGAGATCCGTGCTTTGCGTGCTGATCTGGCGCATCTGCGTTCGCCCTCACCACCTCCTTTTGATGATGGATTGTGATTGCCCTTTGGCATTCCGTCACAAAAAGGGGGAGTAGAGTTTTGACTTGTAGAGGGGTTTTTGTAGTTAGGGGGAGATTTTTTTTTGTTTTGAGGAGCTTGTGGAGTTTTATAGATTGTATCTAGGTGCTTCACTTTGTATATCATTTTTTTTGGGATATTCATGTTAGGGGGAGTAACATTGATTGATATACATGATCTTTTACTTGATTCTTGTTGCTTTGTGATTCACTGCTTATTGATTTATATTTATGAGTTGTTCATTGATATATGTCTTTATTATGTGTTGTGTGAATCTTACAAGAATAATATACCTGTTGTTTTACTCTTTTCTGTCACACATGCGTTTATGCGTTTGTTGAGTGTTTCAGGAATATACAGGTTGATTCAATTGAGCTGCTGTCTACACTTGCAACTGATGGATAGTAGTTAGGATTGAATTTAGTTTTTATGAGCATTATTTTTGTAAAGGGCTTTTTAATTGTAAACTTTGAGCTTATTGTTTGTGTTTTGTTAGGAATTTCCAAAGGGGAAGTTTGTTAGGTTCTAAAGATTTAGGATTTTATGTATTTAGAACTCTAATGTGTAATGTTGGCAAACCATGATCAAAACAATGTGTTTAGTCTTGTTTAGGCTTGCTCAAAGTTGATAAAATATTGTAAAGTTGGAATCGAGTGACTGTAGATGCATTGGGGCATTTCGGTCTGGCTCGATCGATCGAAGGAAAGGCTCGATCGATCGAATCACGGGCCAGATGCATTTTCTGCAGAATTTCCAACTCAGCCCTAACTCATTAAACGTTTTGGGTTTTCTGTTTTTACCCTAGGTATATAAAGAAAAACCCTAGCCACGTTTTTAGAGTTGCTCCAGTTGTATTGTTGCTCATACATTGCTGTTTTGTGTAAATCTCTTGTGAGATCTAGAGGAGTTTTCCTTTACACAAAGTTTAGGGTTTTCAAGGTAGAGATTACTTCAACATCTTGATGATCAACTCGGTTGCTACCATTGAAACTTAAAGAATATTAAGCGTGGGTGCTTGTAGCTGATTGGAGAATCCAAGAAAGAAGGAGTCCGTGGATTCGGAGCTTGCACGTGGTTGTGTCAGTAAGTTCTACTGGTGGGTAGCATTAGGAAGTCAAGCGGGGAGCTTGTAAGTCCTTTTGTATGAACTTCGATTCTTTCATAGTGGATTCAAGTTTGCCTTGAGGATCGGTGGGTCAAATCCTCCACAAGTTTTTACCGTGTGGTTTCCTGGGTGATCATATCATTGTGTTATTTATTATTCCGCTGTTTTATATGTTTGATATGATTATTTGATTGTTTCAACCTAGAATTGAATAATTGGATTAAGTAACAACTTGGCTAATTAACTAGGCTAACCAATCTGGTTGTTTTTAAGGGGTCTAAAACCGTTCAACAATAAATTTGATGTCAGAGTGTAAAGTGTAACAATAATCATAATTTAGAGTGTAAATTGTGCATTTGAAAATTTTAAGGTGCAAAGTGTAATTAAAGTATATTTTTGGATGGTAAAATGCAATTTTACCTTAGAGTTGTAACTATTTTGTAGGACTAAATACATTTGTACGTTTTGGTAGATTGATGTTTTATATATGTTAAATGTTGCAAAATATGTTTTATTTTTTGTTCTTCAATTAAAATCTAACACATGTCATCTCATCATACGTAGTTGTATTAACCAAACATATTTTTAAAATTTAGAAATAACCTAAAATAATTTTTTCACAATAATTTTAAGAATATATTTTTAAAGTTGTGTATTTGAAAGTGACATTTTGTTGTGTGCTAATAAAAATGACGACGGCATAGGTCTATGTGAAGTTTATAACTTCATATTTATCTAGACATTTTTTTTTTTTTTGAGAAACATCTAGGCATAATTTATGATATTAATAACAAGCCCCCCCCCCCCCCCCCCCTCCCAAAAAAAAAAAACTGTTACTAGCAAAAATATATATGACCAATGTTTTCGAAAAAGAAAAGGTTAAAAGATTTTTTTAAAACAAAAACTTAAAATATTATTACTCTTTAACATAAAAACACACTTGCAATTACTTCTTCCAATAATTTTAGGACCCACAACTTTTTCTTCATCACTCACCTTAAGCCACACATAAAGATTGTGGCAAAGCCTATGTAACAAGTTATGGTCTAGAATTTTTGTTACTCTCTCACATACCTAAAAATGATAAGTAATGCTAAGACCACAATTTTTGACATAATTTCACCATAATTTGTTTATGTGGCGAAGTATAAGTGGTAGAATTATAGACCCATCACTTTTACTCCACTACTTAGAACTTGTCACATAAATAAATTATAACAAAAAGTGTATTCCTAGTATTTTTGGAAGTGGATTTGTTCAAGTATGGTCTTCTTGTGCCGTCTCTGTCTCTTTCTCTGTCTCTTTCATTTTCTTTTTTTTTTCTTTTACCTAATGTCATTTGTCATCACATAGATTACTTGTTGTCTTGTACAATACTCAAGAGATGACAATTTGGATTTGAAGAAGAGGATAAAGTCACTTCCTAAAATTGTGTGTTTTTCTGGAAAATAATTCAAGATGTAGGCAACATCATACCAGTAGCTTTATTTTTTCCACTCTTATCATCAGCGTTATAGATAATGCATTGGCATTTGAAAAATTATAGAGCCGCAACTATTCCACACACATCTTCACAATTATTTAATGTATTTATGAGCAATGGAATAAAGTGATGAGTTCATGTGAAAATGACAAATAGCTTGTTATAGCATCTAGAGTCTTGATACACTACAACCAAAAAAATGTTTATTACAACAAAAAAAATCGTTGCAATAGCATCGAAGTCATTGCAATAGTTTATGCGAAGTGTTGCAATAAAATTTGAGGTAATAAGTTTGTGTTACAAAAAAATTTTGTTACAATAAACCTTAAATATTTTAATGAAAATTTTGATGTAATAATATATTTGCTATTGCAATAAAAAATTTATTACTTTGAATATCTTGTAGCAATGGGCTATTATTTCATGAATTTTATTACAATAGATTGTAAAGAATTGGCAAAAATAATTTGGGTTCAAATTATTGCAACGGTATATTTATTGTAATAGTTAATTTTTTCATATTTTTTTCTTACAATAAATTGTAAAATAATTGGAATTAGATCATTGTAATAATATATTCATTGCAGCTTCATGTTTGTCATTGCAATAGATTATAAAATAATTGATATTTTAGTTATTGCAATGTTAAATTTGTTGCAATAAGCCATCTCTTTGAAATTTCTATTATAATATATCACAAAATATATAATTGGTATCAAGTTATTACAATGGTTTCTTCAATTTAGGTTATTAAAAAAAATTGATTTCTTCAATTTAAGTTATTGCAAAAAAATTTCTAAATTCAATTTAGTATTAAAATCTCTATTGCAAAAAATTATAAATTATTATAGCTAATTATTATTAATGTAATAATTTACTATTTTTAAGTTACTATTGCAACAACTTTTAATTTTTAGATGTGATATTATGTCTAATACCACTATACTAATTTTGTTGTATTAAGACTTGATGTAATAGACTTATTTTGGTGTAGTGATATGTTTTGTTCAAATAGTTACGTTGATGATGGTTTTGTCATGGTCCTCATGGGTGTTGTGCTTTATCAATGAATAAAATATATTGAGTGGCTAAAATTCATGGGGTTATAAATTATGTACTAGTGTTTACAACTTGTGTCCAAACTTGTAGTTATAAATGGTAAAAGTGTAAACTTACTTTTTTTTTTTTTCCCATTATTCACAACTTGTCACGTAGTAAATTGTGATAAAGATTCTCTATAATTCACAGCTTATCATATAGCGCTATATGATAAGCTGTGAATGCTGCTAAAACTGGTTCACATTTTTTTAAAACGGTTGTATTGGCTTATTTCAAGGGTTTTAATGAACCTTGAAATAAAGTTAGCCATACGTGTCTATTTTCAGCGTCTGTTTGGACCTTTCTAGGAGACCCTTGGAAATAGTGGGTCGAAAAAAGTGAAGTTTTTTTGTAGTGTAAGTATGTAATTGTTGTCCTTGCATTTGCATTGTCATGGTTTAGTAGCAGTAGTCACTACCAGTCAGGGGAATTAAGGATAAAATGCAGACTACTACGCATGTGAATTCTTTTAGATGAATACCAAAATGCCCTTTGATAAGCTTGGCTTTTACAACTTCTACCTTTAAAGTCCCTTCCCCACTCAAAGTTACAACAAATCCCATTAAGTTTGGATCTAAAAATAACCAACTGCTGATGTAATGAACTGACTAATACACTGTTTGTAAAGTTATTATTTACAACTATATGTTTTGTTGGCTTATATTCCACGCCAAATTTGATTGTAATTATAATCAATCTGTTGTACCCTGCATTTGTTGTGGGATTTCATTGTAAGGGTTAGAGAGAGAGAGTGTGAAGATTCAAGTATTTGAAGACTGAAGATTTCTCGTGGGTATCTCGTGACTTAGCTTCCCGCAAAGTGATACATGTGTCCTGCACATGCTGGAATGCGAAGAATCAGGCCAGGTGGAGACAATTGTGTCGCGCGAGTATCTCACGAGTAAGGCCTTCCCGCGAGACACCCGCGAGACATTTTGTTCTGCCAGCCTGTCCAGTCTGATTCACACTTTCTGTACCCACACTATTTAAACCCACATTACCCACAATTGAAAGGAGAGCCTCTAAGAGAAAACCTTAGCCAAACACCTTGAGAGTTAGAGATTGTTATACCCACAATCCTCTACACATTTGTTTTGGGAATTTTCTCATCTCCTACCTCTCCATTTCCATACTATTGAGAGGTTGATAGCCCAAACACTTATCACACCATTTGAGAATGTCAAGTGATGTTTTGGTGCTGCTGGGAAGTATTGGAAGAAGCCAAGGATGGCAGATGCAACATGGAGCTTGTTGCGGGATCCGGAGAACTAAGACAAGACATGGTTCCGAGAAGCCTTGTTGGTGTAGGAGCTTGGAGGGCTTAGGTACATCGGGTAGATTAGGCTTGGAGTGTCTCTTGCTAACCCATGTATCCCAACTGATTGTCTAGTGGATCGATTTTCGCTTGGAGGGCAGCGAAGAGTTTTTTCGCCGAGTTCTTCGGTTTCCTCTTCGATAACATGTCTCGGTGTTATCTGTGTTTGCATCTCTCTTCCCTACTCTTGTTCATTTTATTTTTACTGTTGTGTTGCTTTAAATATGGATTAGAGTAGTTGTCTTGCATATACGCTTGTGTTTACACTATTCCGCACTTAGTATTAAGTTAGTGTAAAATCAACCAAGCCGTAACTTTAATTTGGGGGTCTAAACAGCTCGTGTGGTTTCGACACATTTTCGAGCTTTCACTGTTCCTATCTATTTCAAAATGTCACCTTTTTAATACAATAATATAAAGCTTTTAAGCTAAAACTAACGGCACCGTTTTGTCATCACTGTTATAATGACTAACTAATAACACATGACACTGTTTTACATTTGACCATAGGAACAGTGAGGGTGTTTTGATTTTTTTTATTATCCTCTATCTCTTCTATTTAATCTTCATCATCCTCTATCTTATTTATTGGTGACAAATAAAAGGTATTTTAATTACTTTATGTGATTCAATTATTTAACGACTCCTCTATTTATTTGATTTTTTATTTATTTATTTTAATATAAAAGAACTATTTTCTTACGTAATAGCATGGACAAAGTTAAGAATTTGTGTTCAAGGATCAGCTATAAAATGGAAACAATTAAAATTACATATAAACACATTTTTGCATGTCCACGTACATACATATACTAAAGTTATTGGCCCAATATATTTTTTTAATCAATATTTTATGAAATTAACATTATAACTTTTACTTAGATGACTTGTAAGATTATATAAGATTAACAAAAAATTATTTGGCAATATTGAATATTTAAGACTTAATTTTTTTTATTTTACTTTTTATGAAATTTTTTTATTATACTTAATTGAATTTGTTTAGGATGGATTCAAGTTACACATTTGATTTTTTTTTTAACAACAGATTTTTATTTAATGGATAAAAAGTGAGAGTTAGAATCATTTATATATATCATAGGTAAGGAGATATAACAGTCCCTTAACTATTTTCAATATTCAGAAACGTTTTCATTTCAAGTGGAACAAATTTTATCCAAAAAACTATCAAATTTGTAAATCTTGCTGAATCCACTGCAACACTTGTACTTTTGAGTTTCGTACTGACTCTTAGGAAATATTGATGTAAAAAAAACTTGAAACTCTCTTACGTCTTACATACATCCCTTGTACGTACGAGATTCTCTAAACGTTTTTTTTATTCTCATTACATTAGCGCAATTTCTTTCACTTTAGTTCCACTAAAGAGGAAGTAACACTTCTCACATTAAAAAAAGGACTACACATCAAATTTTCACTACCAAAAAATATAATAAAAAATATAGTGATTTAATAATCAAGCAAAACATTTGACAATTTGGAGCCACAACGAAATGCTATCCTTAGACAATATATACACCCACACAAGAGTTGTTAAAATGATACTACAAATTTATCCCAAGGATACAACCAAGTTTATTACATTCTAAATACAGCAATTTTGGAGAAGTCCTAGAGGATTTTTAGTGTTTCTTAGAAAGTTTTGGAAAAAGTACGGAAAGTGACCATTAGAATCATTTGTATATCACTGGTAAAGAGTTATAACCATCTAAGAACTGTTTCCAATATTCACAAATGTTTTCATTTCAAGTGGAACAAATTTTGTCCCATAAACTATCAAGTATGTAAATTTTGCAAAATCTTGTGCAATAGTCATATGTTCGGGTTTTGTTAGGTTCTAAGGTCTTAGGATTTTATGTATTTAGAACTCTAATTTGTAATGTTGGCAAACCATGATCAAAACATTGTATTTAGTCTTGTTTAGGCTTGCTCAAAGTTGGTTTATTATTGTACAGTTGGAATCGAGTGGCTGCAGAAGTACTTGGGACTTTTGGCCTGGCTCGATCGATCGAAGAATAGACTCGATCGATCGAAAATCGCACAGGTTGAATTTTCTGCAGAATTTCCAACTCAGCCCTACTTCATTAAACGTTTAGGGTTTTATGTTTTTACCCTAGGTATATAAACAAAACCCTAGCCACGTTTTTGAGGTTGTCCATATTGTTATTGTTGCTCATATTTTCTGTTTTGTGTAAATCTCTTGTGAGATCTTAGAGGAGCTTTCCTTTACACAAAGCTTAGGGTTTTCAAGGTAGAGATGATTTCAACATCTTGAAGATCAACTTAGTTGCAACCATTGGATCTTAAAAGAAAAGCAAGCGGGGAGCTTGTAGCTGATTGAAGAATTCAAGAAAGAAGTAGTCCGTGGATTCGGAGCCTGCGCGTGGTCGTGTCAGGAAGTTCGTACTGGTGGGTAGCATTAGGAAGTCGAGCGGGGAGCTTGTAGTCCTTCTGTAAGAACTTCAATTCTTTCATAGTGAATTCTTGTTTGCCTTGAGGATCGGTGGGTCAAATCCTCCCCAGGTTTTTACCGTGTGGTTTCCTGGGTGATCATATCTTGTGTTCTTTATTATTTCCGCTGCTTTATTTGTTTTATATACATGATATGATTATTTGATTGTTTTAACCTAGAATTGCTTAATTTGACTAAGTAACAACTTGGCTAATTAATCTAGGCTACGCAATCTGGTTGTTTAAGGGGTCTAAATAACCCATGAAGTGGTATCAGAGCGGGTAGCTCTTTGTGTTTGAGATTTTTAATCTCTGAGCTGATCCTTGACCCCTGTTGTCATGGAGCATGGACACTCTTTGTTTGTTCCTCCTCGTTTTGATGGGAACAACTATGCTTATTGGAAAGTAAGGATGAAAGCATTCCTGAAATCCATTGATGAAAGGGTTTGGAATTCCGTTGAATACGGATGGGTGAAACCCGCTACTCCTGTGAGTGAGTGGCAAACTTTTGAAAAAGAAGCAGCAAGCTTCAATAGCAAAGCTATGAATGCTATCTTTAATGCTGTTTCTATGGAGGAATTTAAGAGGATCTCTAATGTTGAGGTTGCTCATGTTGCATGGAAAATCCTCCAAACTGTGCATGAAGGCACAAAGGCAGTTAAGATTAATAAATTGCAACAATTGACTTCTAGATTCGAAAGCATTAGAATGTCTGATGATGAATCTTTTGATGAATTCTATGCTAAATTAAATGATATTGTCAATTCTGCTTTTAATTTGGGTGAAATCTATGATCAACCTAAAATTGTTAGGAAGATTCTTAGATCTTTAACTGAAGATTTTAGACCCAAAGTGACTGCCATCACTGAAAGCAAGGATGTGGACTCCATCCCTGTTGATGAGCTTGTAGGATCTCTTCAATCCTATGAGTCTGACCTACCTAAAGTAAACAAATCCAAATCAATGGCTCTTAAGTCAGTTGATGATGTTGAGGGTGGTGGATTTGATGATGAGCTCTCTGCTACAGAGATTGCCTATCTTGCCAAAAACTTTAAGAACTTTCTGAGGAATACAAATAGAAAGGCAAGAGGGACTTACACTGCTGAACCTAGAAACTTTAGGAAGAATGATCCCATTAAGGTTAACAATTTTGAAAAACCTAGAGAAAATTTTGGTCAATCTTCTAATAACTCTTTGGGTCCTCAGTGTTTTGGCTGTCAAGGGTATGGTCATGTGAAATCTGAATGTCCTACATTCTTGAGGAATAAGGGTAAAGCTATGGCTGTAACCCTTAGTGATAATGAGGTTTCTGATAATGAGTCCGGTGGGGACGAGGATGGAAACTTCATTGCTTTCACGGCTACTGCTATAGTCAATGAAAGCATATCTGCTGAGGAGAACCCTTCTGATGGGGAACTCTCTGAAGATGCAGATCTTCAAGAGGCCTATAACAAACTTTGCAAAATTGCTGCAAAGGATGCTATGAAAGTTGAACTTGGCCTAAAGAAAATTGATTCTCTTGAGCTTGAAAAGAGAAATTTGCTTGTTAAACTGTTTGATGCTAATGAGCTTTTGAATAATGTTAAATCTGAGAACATGCTTTTGCTTGATAAAGTTAGAACTTTGGAACATGATTTATCTGTTGCTAGATCTGCTAGTTCTAAACTTGATCACATGTTGAATGTTCAAAAGTCTCCTGCTGATAAAACTGGGTTAGGATATGTTGAAAGCATTTTTGATTCTGGACCACATTCCACTACTTTTGTTCCTTCCTCTTCTTCTGAACCTTCTGCGAGTGAGGTTGTGAGTAAAACTGTCATACCACCTGTGAGTGAGATAGTTAAACCCGTAGAAGTTTCACCACCTAAGAAGATTAGGGTAGACTTAAGAGAATCTAAACCTAAGGAGCCTACCAAATCTAAGGACAAGATGCATGGTAAACCTGCCTGGGTTTGTCATTATTGTGGTAAGTCTGGACACATTCGTCCTAACTGTTACAAGCTTCAAGCTGATAAGAGAGCAACTAAACCAAAAGTGTCTGTGCCTCAAGCACATGATCCTATGGCATTAATTGGTGAATTGGTAAAGGTGTTAAACCTTTATTCCAATCCTGGAGTTGGGAATCACTCTAATGTGAATAAGAACTCCAATGCTCGTGGTGCATCTAAAAAGTTTTGGATGCAAAAGACTCGAACTAACTGAGTCTTTCTGACATGGTCCTTGTGCTTAATTGCTCTATTCTTTGGTGACCATTGTTCTTTGGTTTGTGTCTTTTTGTTGTTTTTGTTCTAGGACTTGCATTGCATTACATTCATGCATTTCATTCTAGGATGTATTTGTTTTCTCTTTTTAAAAAAAAAAAAAAAAAAAAAAAAAAAGGGAAAAGTGAAAGCAAAAATTATGTTAGACACTACTTTTCTTGATTTTTGAAAAACAAGGTTGGTCTATCTTTTGACACATGTCATGTTCTGTGTACCTTGTTTAACTTTGATGAGCTTAAATATTGCACTTGACTAGTTAAAGCTTTGTAGTGCATGTTGTGTGGGAAAGATGTTTGTGGTTATTAATCACTTTGTCTTGATCCTGAAGTCACATGTTTTTTGACTGTCGGACTTGATCCTTTTGAGAAAGGCATAAATAACCATCTCACCACTGTTCACTAGTCAATCATGAACACCTTAGTGCATATCATAAGATTTTGTGCTCGAGAAAGTGTAGCACATGCACAAAAAGAACATAAGGTGTAGCCTCTTTAAATGCTTAAATGCTTAATGCTTAAAACTGGTGTGTACTATTAGGCTTGATGCCAATTCACTTAATTCAAACCGGTGTGTACTATTAGGCTTGATGCCATTTCACATAATCTAATCTGGTGTGTACTATTAGGCTTTATGCCAAATTTCACCTAAATAATGGGGCAAAAATACAAGAAACTTACATGATTGCAAGCTTTTGTTCTAGGAGATGTGGGAGTTATAGGATGTAACTCTTTAGGTGATAGTCTCTTTTAAATTCTATGTGATGGATTTTGTAGACTTTGTGATTGATTGCTATTCACATATCACCTCACATGTATCTCAAGCTTTTGCTAGTTACACACACTACACAAGTTACTCTTTGTTAAACTTGGTACATTTTATTGTATGTGATCTTGTTGTGGCCATTCAAGATTAAAAGTTCCTTGATTTTAATGCAAAATGTGTTTCAAGTTTGAAAATTTTGAAAATATCTTGAGATTTGTGTACAACATATTTGTTGTTTGAGAATATTCAAAGGAAGAATGATTGAAACTTGTTTTTGAGAAAATTGGGGTTTAAAATTTTGGGTATTTGGAAAAGCATTCCATCTCATACTCATGCATTTTATTTCTGTAATTTAATGCTTTGAGGAGTTGTTTTTCAAAATTTGGTTTGTCTTTCAAAACTGTGATTTTTCTCAAAATTTAGTGAGCCTCTGCCCATTTCGATCGATCCAGCCTGATTTTCGATCAATCGAAAAAGTGCTTTCATTTGTCTCAAAATGACTGTGTGTTTCGATCGATCGAATCTGATTTTCGATCAATCGAAAAAGTGCTTTCATTTGTCTCAAAATGACTGTGTGTTTCGATCAATCGAATCTGATTTTCGATCGATCGAACATCGTGAAAAAGCTTTTTAAAAGGCACTTTTCTGACTTTTTCAAAGTTACTATTTCAAAAACTTTTCAAAGTTTTCTTCTCTCTCCGTGTTGGCAAGCTCTAATCAGAAGATTTTTGTCGTTTTTCTCCGTTCTTTTTGCAAAATCTCTCTCTCCTCAAGTTGGTAAGACACTTGTACCCTTCCTTTTGAATTTATTTTCAAGTTTACATGCATATTTTCATGCATTTGAGGGTAATTTTCGGAATTTGTAAAATTTGGATTTTCTGTTGATTCAAGCCTTATTTTATGAAATTGATCATTGGGTTTTTGTGGGGACACTTCATTAACATGATTATTACCTGTTAATTTGATCAAATTTGAGTTTGGTGAAAAATTGCAAAATCTAGGGCTTGTTCTTGATCCGAATTGGGGCTTTTGTTAAATTGGGATGATTTTGATGAAATTGACTTGTTGTGTAGTTGTAATTAAGCATTATAATCTATGTAATGTGTTTTATAATGCTCAATTCATCTTTTTGGTAAAAAAAAAAAAATTCAACAAGTGGTTTTCAATTTTTGGGATTCTTGATAAAAATTCCATGTTCAAGCCAATTTTGTCAAATTCAATCTCAATTGAACTTATTTGTTTACTGCATTAGATCATGCATCACAACATTATTAATGTTCATGCATCATATAGATTTTTGTTCTATATTTTTTATTGTGCTAATTTGCAGTCTGCCCTTGGTTATGTTTTCTCTTGTTCTTTTTGGTTTTTCACTTTGTGTCTCTGTCCTTTCCTTAGCACTATGCCTAGGAAAACTAGAGCCCGTAGGAATGTTCCTTCACCTTCTCCTTCACCCCCTCCATCTTATGATAGTGAGAAGTTTTCTAGTGAGAAAAACCAAGAGATTTTTGAGAAGCTGAATGTTAGGAGAAAAATTTGGGCTGAGCGTTCTGTTCACTTAGATGAACTTGATCCTGCCATTAGGGCAAACTTTGAGCGTAGGGGCTGGTTACCCTTGGTGGATGTTTCTGATCCTCCTCCACCTTCTGCCTTGATTAGAGAGTTCTATTCGAACATCTCTATCCGTATCTATGATTCCAACACTCTAGTCAAGAGTTGGATACGAGGCGTAGAGTACACCCTTACTCCTACGGTAGTGGCTGATGCTCTAGGGGTACCATTGGTTCAACATCCTGTCTATCCATATGATGTGTCTCCCGAGATTAGTGATGTCTTGTCTTACATCACTGGGACTACTGTCCAGTGGGGTTCTGATCCTCGGATCACCTCTGCTGAGCTCTCTGGGTTACACTATCTTTTCTTTAGGATAGCGTGTCATTCTATCTGGCCCATTTCCCATGTTCACACCATTCCTCTTGAGAGGTGTGTATTTCTGTACGCTCTAGTTACTGATGCTCCTATTAGTTTTCCCCATTTTTTTCTTCGTTCTTTGAACGATGTTTATAGGAGTTCATCTTCTGCTCATGCTCTTGTTCATCCTATTTTCATTCATAGGATTCTCCTTCATCTTGATCTTGGTGGCTTCCCTTCCTCTGAGCCCTCTAGTAGCGCACCTCCTCCTTCTTCTTCTGCAGGTCTTGCTGGTGAGGATGTTACTGATCCAGTTGGTGATGATGCTGCTGCTGCTGATGTTCCTCCACCTCCTTCGGCCGACTTCGATGTTCGTCGTACTTTGGAGACTGTCATGACCGTTCAGGCGGCTCATGGACAGATTTTGGTGGACTTGCTAGATGAGTTTCGTGCTCTACGAGCTGACTTGGCGCGTCTTCATTCACCCTCACCACCTCCTTTTGATGGCGACTTGTGATTGCTCTTTGGCATTCCGTCACAAAAAGGGGGAGTGGTATTTTGACTTGTAGAGGGGTTTTTGTAGTTAGGGATTTTGACTTGTAGAGGGGTTTTTGTAGTTAGGGGGAGACTTTTTGTTTTGAGGAGCTTGTGGAGTTTTTAGATTGTATCTAGGTGCTTCACTTTGTATATCATTTTTGGGGATATTCATGTTAGGGGGAGTAACATTGATTGATATACATGTTATATTCATTGATTCTTGTTGCTTTATGATTCACTGCTTATTGATTTATATTTATGAGTTGATCATTCATATATGTCTTTATTTTGTGTTGTGTGAATCTTACAAGAATGTTATACCTGTTGTTTTACTCTTTTCTGTCACACATGCGTTTATGCGTTTGTTGAGTATTTCAGGAATATACAGGTTGATTCAACTAAAGCTGCTGTCTACACTTGCAACTGATGGATAGTAGTTAGGCTGAATTTGAGTTTATGAGCATTACTTTTGTAAAGGGTTTTACTTGTAAAACTTTGAGCTTTTAAATTATGGTTTTGTCACGGATTGCCAAAGGGGGAGTTTGTTAGGTTCTAAGGTCTTAGGATTTTATGTATTTAGAACTCTAATTTGTAATGTTGGCAAACCATGATCAAAACATTGTATTTAGTCTTGTTTAGGCTTGCTCAAAGTTGGTTTATTATTGTACAGTTGGAATCGAGTGGCTGCAGAAGTACTTGGGACTTTTGGCCTGGCTCGATCGATCGAAGAATAGACTCGATCGATCGAAAATCGCACAGGTTGAATTTTCTGCAGAATTTCCAACTCAGCCCTACTTCATTAAACGTTTAGGGTTTTATGTTTTTACCCTAGGTATATAAACAAAACCCTAGCCACGTTTTTGAGGTTGTCCATATTGTTATTGTTGCTCATATTTTCTGTTTTGTGTAAATCTCTTATGAGATCTTAGAGGAGCTTTCCTTTACACAAAGCTTAGGGTTTTCAAGGTAGAGATGATTTCAACATCTTGAAGATCAACTTAGTTGCAACCATTGGAACTTAAAAGAAAAACAAGCGGGGAGCTTGTAGCTGATTGAAGAATTCAAGAAAGAAGTAGTCCGTGGATTCGAAGCCTGCGCGTGGTCGTGCCAGGAAGTTCGTACTGGTGGGTAGCATTAGGAAGTCGAGCGGGGAGCTTGTAGTCCTTCTGTAAGAACTTCAATTCTTTCATAGTGAATTCTTGTTTGCCTTGAGGATCGGTGGGTCAAATCCTCCCCAGGTTTTTACCGTGTGGTTTCCTGGGTGATCATATCTTGTGTTCTTTATTATTTCCGCTGCTTTATTTGTTTTATATACATGATATGATTATTTGATTGTTTTAACCTAGAATTGCTTAATTTGACTAAGTAACAACTTGGCTAATTAATCTAGGCTACGCAATCTGGTTGTTTAAGGGGTCTAAATAACCCATGAGGTTTCATAGAAACTCTCAAGAAAATTTGCTGCAAAAGAAACTTGAAAATCTTGTACGTCATACATACAACTCTCGTACATAAGAGATTCTCTAATTTTTTTTTTCACTTCATTGCCACAGTTTTGTCACTTTAGCTCTACTAAGGAGGACCTAACATTTCTCACATTAAAAATATTGGGATTAGACATCATTTTTTCACTACCAAATAACATAATGAATATAATATAGTGATTCAGTAACCAAACAAAGCGTTTTAGAATTTGGATCCACAACAAAATGCTATCCTTAGACAATATATGCCCTTGCACAAGAGTTGATGAAAGGTACTTCAAATTTTTCCCCAAGATACAACCAAGTTTATTATGTGCTGAAAATAGAAATTTTGGAGAAGGCCATGAGGAGTTTTGGTGTTTCATAGAATTTTTCGAAAAAAGAAGATATTCAAAAGTGAGAGTTTCAATCATTTATATATCACGGGTTAAGTTTTATAACCATCCAAAAACTGTTTCCAATATTCACATTACTTTTCATTTCAAGTTGTACAACTTTTGGCCCAAAAACTTTTAAATTCATAAATTCTGCATAATCTCGTACAACACTTGTACGTTCGAGTTTTTACAACTTTCAATTAATTTTGATGAAAAGAAACTTGGTACTCTCCTATGTCTTAAATACAGCTCTCGTATGTACTAGATTTTCGAAACTTTTTTTTTTTCCTCATTACATTAGCACAATTACTTTCACTTTAGTTCCACTAAAGAGGAAGTAACACTTCTCACATTATATAAAAGGGACTTCACATCAAATTTTCACTACAAAAAAATATAATAAAAAAATATCGTGATTTAATAATCAAACAAAACATTTGACAATTTGGAGCCACAATGAAACGCTATCCTTAGACAATATATGCACCCGCCCAAGAGTTGCCAAAATGATACTACAAATTTATCCCAAGGATACAACCAAGTTTATTACAGTCTAAATACAGCAATTTAAAAAAAAGTCCCTAAGGATTTTTAGTGTTTCTTAGAAAGTTTTGAAAAAATTATGGAAAGTGACAGTTAGAATCATTTACATATATCATGGGTGAAGAGTTATTACCATCCAAAAACTATTTCCAATATTCACAAATGTTTTCATTTCAAGTGGAACAAATTTTGTCCCAAAAACTATCAAGGATGTAAATTTTACATAATCTTGTGCAACAATCGTACTTTGGGGTTTTGTAGAAACTCTCAGGAAAATTTGATGCAAAAGAAACTTGAAAATCTCGTACGTCTTACATACAACACTCATACATTAGAGATTCTCTAAATTTTTTTTCACTTCATTGCCATAGTTTTTGTCACTCAGCTCTACTAAGGAGGATTTAACATTTCTCACATTAAAAAAATTGGGATTAGACATCACTTTTTTACTACCGAATAATATTATGAATATAATATAGTGATTCAGTAATCAAACAAAACGTTTTGGAATTTGGAGCCACAACAAAATGCTATCCTTAGATAATATATGCCCCTATAGAAGAGTTGATATAAGGTAGTTCAAATTTATCCCCAAGATACAACCAAGTTTGTTGTGCTAAAAATAGAAATTTTGGAGAAGGCTTTGAGGAGTTTTAGTGTTTCATAGAATATTTTGAAAAAGAAGATATTCAAAAGTGAGAGTCACAATCATTTATATATATTGGGTAAAGTCTTATTTGTTGGGATTAGTGCCCTTAAATCATATTGTATGATGCTATTTATAATATTATGTATGACATTATGTATGACATGATGTATGACTTAATATTGTAATTAATAAAGTTGTTTTATTATTACCTAAAATAATGGTAACATGAATATTCAGACATTATTATTTAGTCCATGAGATGCATAGTATGTGATTTATGTGATTTAGTTACAGAAGATATAAGTCACAAGTTCTTTGTAAACTCAGAATTTTAGTTCGTAGTCCGTGATGAAATTGGGCATTTCATCTGCGAATACTATAACATATCAACTAAGATGATTTGTCTTGATCATGGAAGTGGAGAATTCTAGTTGATGTGTTAATATGTTTTAAGAGATAAGACATATTGAACTGGACCGCTGTGAAATTTATTATTCTCCTAATGACTGTCAATTGAATAATAAATCTCACGACTTATATTTGCATGAACTCTTAATCCTGAGAGAATAATGGACCTGATCATGAAGTGTAGGTTGCTTTGATATATCAAGAGTGAGATCTAAAGTAACGGCCAAAACCTCAGTATGTTGGGCAGCCACATTTAGTGTTGATGGAACATATATTCTCAAGATAGAATTCATAGTCTCTTAACGGAGATATAAAATATCTCCTTAAGATAAGTTCAATGGGTTTAGTTATTCAGAGAGTTAGGCCTAACCACTTTGGTAAGAAATTACTAAAGTATATATTTATGAAATTGGATTTTATAAATATATAATGAATAGCTTAAAAGGATTAAACCGGGTACTCAAGGATTAAGATATAGTAATTTACAAAGTGTCAGTCTACATTCATAACTTTGTATTACTACGAATATTTTATAAACGAGTTGCATGTATAATAAAGTCTTGGGATACAATTAATTAATAAGGCCTAGAGTGCAATCATATTTATATAGTGGTATTAAATATAATTAATGGTAGCTTTGGACTTGTCAAGGGTTGACAGAAAAGTCCAAGGCCCATTGAAACTAGTGTCTTATTGGTCCCTTTTGGTCCCACTCCAAGCGACACACTAAAACCCAATTGGAAAGGTCTAATAAGCCAGCCCAATTAGAGAATCAGTTAGTTATAAAAGGAAGAAACATACAGAATTTTTTATTAGAGAAAAAAGTGAGACACCATTGTGAAGTGGTGTGTATATACGAGTGAAGCCACTCAATTATTCTCCCTTGGAAACTGATTGAGAGACCATACTTCTTGGGCATAAAGTGGAATTGGAGTGAAGATTAAAAGTATTCCCAAATACTTATAATCTTTTGTTTTGAATTTCACCGCACCAAGGTACGCTATCTTGTTCTTAAATTCTAAAATTTATATAGTGCAAGTTATCAATCATGATTGAAATAGATCCTTGTTTGTTGCTTCCGCTGTGTGTTTTGTATGAGATACAAAACCAGATTTACCAACATTATTACCATCCAAAAACTATTTCCAAAATTCACATTAGTTTTCATTTCAAGTTGTACAACTTTTGGCCCAAAAATTGTCAAATTCGTAATTCTGCATAATCTCGTACAACACTTGTATGTTCGAGTTTTGTACAACTTTCAATTAATTTTGATGAAAAGAAACTTGATACTGTCGTACGTCTTACATACAACTCTCGTACGTCCAAGATTCTATAAACTTTGTTTTTTCATTTGTTTGCCTCATTTTTTGTGACTCCCCCTATACTATAGAGGAATTAACGCTTTTCACATTAAAAATAATTGGGACCAAACATATGGTTTTTTGTACTGAAGAATATAATTAAAAAAATATAGCGATTCAATAATCAAACAAAACACTTGATAATTTGGAGCCACAATGAAATGCTTTCCTTAGACAATGTATGCACCCACACAACAGTTGCTAAAAGGTGACTATAAATTTATCTCTTCAATAAAACCAAGTTAATTAGGTTCTAAAAATAACAATTTTGGTAAAGTCCCAGTAGATTTTTAGTGTTTCTAAGAAAGTTTAGAAAGAAGAAGACATTAAAAGTGAGAGTTAGAATCATTTATATATCACAAGTAAAGAGTTATAACCGTCCATAAACTGTTTTCGATATTCACAAACATTTTCATTTCAAGTGGAACAAATTTTATCCAAAAAACTGCCAAATTTGTAAATCTTGCAGAATCCCCTGCAACACTCATATGTTTGAGTTTCGTACTAACTCTCAGGAAATATTAATGTAAAAAAAAAAACTTGAAACTCTCGTACATCTTACATACATCCCTCGTACGTACGAGATTCTCTACAACATTTTTTTTTCTCACTACATTAGCATAGTTTCTTTCACTTTATTTCCACTGAAGAGGAAGTAACACTTCTCACATTTAAAAAAAAAAGAAAAAAAAGGGGCTGCACATCAAATTTTCACTACCAAAAAATATAATAAAAAATATCATGATTTAATAATCAAACAAATCATTTGACAATATGGAGCCACAAAAAAAAATGCTATCCTTCGACAATATATGCACCCACAAAAGAGTTGTGAAAATAATACTACAAATTTATCCCAAGGATACAACCAAGTTTATTACGTTCTAAATACAGCAATTTCAGAAAAGTCCTTGAGGATTTTTAGTGTTTCGTAAAAAAGTTTTAAAAAAAGTATGGAACGTGATAGTTAGAATCATTTATATATCATGAGTAAAGAGTTATAACCATCCAAAAATGGTTTCCAATATTCACAAATGTTTTCATTCCAAGTGGAACAAATTTTGTCCCATGAACTACCAAGTATGTAAATTTTCATAATCTTGTGCAATAGTCGTGCCTTCGGGTTTCGTAGAAACTCTCAGGAAAATTTGATGCAAAAGAAACTTGAAAATCTCGTACATCTTACATAGAACACTCGTACATCTTGGTTTTCAAACCCGGACCGTTTAACGAACCAAAAAAGGGAGAGGTTCATGGTTTTTACAGTCGGACTGAGGTTCAACCGAGGTCGAACCATGATGATATCATAATTAATTTAATAATAATAAAATACAAATAAAGGTATTAAAATGGCAAACATTAACAAATTTTTACTAAAAGTATGTCTAAAAAAAATTAAACAACTTTCAACTGAATTTTCACCATTTTTGTAAGGTTAATAGAAAATAATGAAGCATAAACAAGTGCCAAAAAATTGTGTTTAGTAATCTTTCAAATAAAAAAATTATCTGAAATAAAATCATTTTCAGCATAAATTAATAAATTGTATATTCACATGTAAAAAGTATAGTTCTTGAGCCTCTTATAAAATTATCAACTCATAATAGATTGAGAGGGGTAATACAATAAATTGGAAAATTATAATCTAAATTGTAAAAAAACAAAATATTAAATTTAAGAATGACATAACAAAGGAGCATAGCCTATTGGTTATTGCATCAGTATTTAACTTACTGATCCCTGGTTCTATCGCTCGCCTACACCTATTTGGGATTTTTTATATTTAAAATGATTGAACTATAAATTCCACTTAAAAAAATGGATTTCTATCTGATTCAAGGTTACCCGGGTCGGTCCGACCAGTCCGACCTAGGTCTGACAACCTTGTCGTACATAAGAGATTCTCTAATATTTTTTCACTTCATTGCCATAGCTTTTGTCACTTCAGCTCTACTAAGGAGGATTTAACATTTCTCACATTAAAAAAATTGGGATTAGACATCACTTTTTCAGTATCGAATAACATTTTGAATATAATATAGTGATTCAGTAATCAAACAAAACGTTTTAGATTTTGGAGCCAGAACAAAACGGTATCCTTAGACAATATATGCCCCTGCACAAGAGTTGATAAAAGGTACTTCAAATTTATCCCCAAGATACAACCAAGTTTGTTATGTGCTAAAAATAGAAATTTTGGAGAAGGCCTAAAGAGTTTTAGTGTTTTATAGAATGTTTTGAAAAAAGAAGATATTCAAAAGTGAGAGTTACAATCATTTATATATTGTGGGTAAAGTCTTAGAACCATCCAAAAACTGTTTTCAAAATTCACATTAGTTTTCATTTTAGCTTGTACAACTTTTGACCCAAAACTGTCAAATTCATAAATTCTACATAATCACGTACAACACTTGTATGTTCGAGTTTCATACAACTTTCAATTAATTTTGATGAAAAGAAACTTGATACTCTCATACATCTTACATACAACTCTCGTACGTCCGAGATTCTACTAACTTTGCTTTTTCATTTGTTTGCCACATTTTTTGTCACTCCCCCTGTACTATAGAGTAATTAATGCTTTTCACATTAAAAAAATAGGGACTAAATATTTCGTTTTCTGTACTGAAAAATATAATTAAAAAAATATAGTGATTCAATAATCAAACAAAACACTTGATAATTTGATGCCACAATGAAATGTTTTCCATAGACAATGTATGCACCCACACAACAGGTGATAAAAGGTTACTATAAATTTTTCACCTGAATACAACCAGGTTTATTAGGTTCTAAAAATAGCAATTTGGGTAAAGTCCTAGTAGAATTTTAGTGTTACTAAGAAAGTTTAGAAAGAAGAAGACATTGAAAGTGAGAGTTTGAATCATTTATATAACATGGGTAAGAAGTTATAATTGTCCATAAAATGTTTTCAATATTCACAAACATTTTCATTTCAAGTGGAGCAAATTTTATCCAAAAAACTGTCAAATTTGTAAATCCTACAGAATCCCTTACAACACTTATACGTTTGAGTTTCGTACTAACTCTCTGGAAATATTGATGTAAGGGTAAATTACAATAACCTACCCTGAGGTTTGGGGTATTACCAAGCACATCCAAAGGTTTTAAAAAATGACCAATTTGGTCCTCAGTCACTAACACCATTTGTGCACTGTTTATTAAACATTTTTTTTTTCTTTTCTTCTTCTCTTTCTTCATGCCAGAAATTTTCTTTTCTTTGTCTCTAACCTTTTGGTCGCATCAATTGTCAAGAATCATTTCCAGAGTCATCAGTTATTAGCTAGGTCAAGAATTTTCATGTTTGTCAAAGGTAAGGCACTAGTTCTATGTTTCAAAGTTTTAGGTTTGAGGGCTAGGTAATCTTTATTAAATCATGGCTGCTAAAATCAGTGTCTTTGTTTTACATTGACATTCACTTTCGAAGCTCGGTCAATGAGGGGCATTCTCTAAATACTCGATTTTGCACCCTTGACTTAATTAAGGAAGATGAGTGGAATGACCATCCACGTACCCCAAAAATCATGATTGCATTACATGTTTTAATTCATTCATTGCATATCATAAAAATGATCTTGAGATTCTAACGGTCACAACGGAATGCCCGGTTTCCAAATCGGACCGTCGGATCAAATGATATCGCATGATCAAGTTTGCACGGTCAGCATACATTGTGTCTAGATAGAGTCGACCACGCATGATTAATTTAAATTAATTTAAATTGGTTAAATAGTTAAAATTAATTAAATATTGTGATTGGTTGATAATTAGTGTCTAAAATAGGATTGCTTGCATAAATGGATAATTGGATAACAATAAAATTGTGGATAATCTAAACTTTATCAAGATTTATTTTAGGGTATTTATCAACAAGATAATTGTTCCTGAAAAGACTTGAATTATCCAAGAAAGAGATAAAAATATTGGAATACGGTTTGAAAACACGTTTAAGTGTGCAAAGACTAGCTCAAGAAAACCTAAAAAAGGAGTCCAAAACGCACCCATACGCGAAAGTGCGATCATCACCCAAGAGTAGGGGTGTCAATGTTCGACCCAACCCGCGAACACGACATGAATCCGACATAGGTTTTTTCGGGTTAAGGTTAGGCCTTAATGGGTTTGGGTCATAAACGGGTCGACCCGAAAGCGACATGATAAGAAACGTGTTATAAGTGGGTCAACCCGCGTAACCCGCAATAAACACGTTTGACACGCCAATTTATTTGGGTCAAACCCGAAATGACCCGCTTAACACAACCCGTTTAACTCATATAACAAATAAATATTTATTTTATTTTAAATTTGTCAAATACCTTTTATATCCAACATATATTTTAAATTTAAAAAGAAAAGTAAGTAATTACAAAAATTTACAAGGGATATAATTGAAAATTGAAACTTTACAAACTCTAAATCTCTAAACCCTACAAACCCTAAACCTCTATGGATGATAATCGTGGTCATAGTCAGGAGTAGTCTACTGTTTGCTCAAATTCTTTCAATATTGATACTTAGCATTTGACGAGTTCTAAGAATATTATATTTTTGTTGAACTATGTTATTTTATTTTTGTTAAACTATGTTATTTTGAATTTGGGTTGAAGTGTTGCACTTCTTTTGGAGCGTAAAGAACTTATTTCTAGATGAATGTTATATTTTTGTTGAACTATATTATTTTGAATGTGGTTTAAAGACTTGAAGTGCATGCACTGCTTTTTGGGATGTAAAAAATTATTTCTAGATGGATATTATATTTAATATTATGCAGGTTGAAATGGGTTGGGTTACATTCATGTCAACCCAACACGACTCGTTTATTAAGCGTGTCAAATGGGTTGGGTCAGGTCAACCCGCCTTATTAACAGGTCGGGTTAGGGTTGAAGGATCCTGACACGATTATTAAATGGGTCGGGTTAGGGTTGAGCCATTTAGTCGAATACCCCTACCTTGACACGGCACGAACCCGACACGCTAACCCGAATTGACACCCCTACCCAAGAGTACCATTCAGCACTTTAAAAGTGCCGAATTTCACTCTTTTAGGCTTTGGCCCAATTCTCTTGGGGTGCCAATAAGGCACACCCTTTTCGACTTTTTCGCAGAAAGATGCATCTCGATTCGCATTCTACCCGTCGTTGCTTATTTTTTAAGCATTTCAGTCTCTATAAATAGAGATTGGATCTCAAAATTCAGAATACTTTTTAACGCTCTGAGAGCACATTCTTTTACACTCAAGGAGAGATACCTTTTCACACTCTCAAATTTCTCCCCCCCTCCCCCCCCCCCCCCCCCCCCTCTTTCTGGTATTCTCTTAAAATTGGGTTTTTAGGTTTCAAAGATAATTGAATAAATTTCTTTGAAGTCTAAAACATCCTCTTAAAAAGAAGAAGTGCTCCATGCAAGAGGTTGTTTCCGATTACCCTTTTCTTTTCTTTATGCTTCTCTTATTGTGATGATGTATATTTGTTTATTTTTTAGTTTAGTTGTTTCAAGTATCCATAATATGAATTGTTAAAGCATATTCTTGATTTTCTAATTATTGTTGTGATCTTTCTTTTAATTTAAAAGATCTGCATGTAATTAACACTTTTTCTCAAAGTAAAAAACGGATCTACATCTTCCTTAGATGTAGATCTAAATTTTTCTTCAAACAAAAACGGATCTGCATCTTCCTTTGATGTAGATCTAAATTTTTCTTCAAATAAAAATGGATTTGTATCATCTATAAATGTAGATCTGAATTTTTTTCAAACAAAAACTGATTTGCATCTTCATTAGATGCAAATTTGAATTTTTCTTAAATCAAAAATTGATTTGTATCTTCTTTAGATACAGATCTGATTTTTTAACATATGTGGATTTTGAAATAAAGAAAAAGATCATGCATGGTTGTGTTTGTATCTTCTTTAGATACAGATCTGATTTTTTAACATATGCGGATTTTGAAATAAAGAAAAAGATCATGTATGGTTGTGTTTGTTTTGTTTAGTCCATGTAGAATAAATTTATTTCATGAATGAAATCCTCTTCAAAAAAAAAATATTTTTTATATTTTCTTTACACATATAAAAAAAAAAAAAAAAAAATCTGATTTTTTTTTTAATTTTTTTTATCATCACAAAACAGATCTTATCTTTTATAAACCAAAATTTTTTTTTTCTAAGTTCTCAAAAATAGATCTTTTTTTTTTTTTTTTAATTAAAAGACTTTGTTTTAATTTAATAAACACAAATCTGAATTTTTTCTCTTCAAAAAACCATTTTTTTTTTCAAGTTCTCAAAAACAGATCTAATTTTTTTAAACCAAAATCAAATTCTTTTACTCAAAACAACAAATCTGAATTTTTTAAACAAAAAAGAGGATACATTCATAAATAAACTTATGTGATTTAATTTTTTTTTTTTTCACATGTGCAACATATCATTCATATCATACATAAAAGGGGTATATTGGTCACCAAAGTCTAGAAGACCAGACTCTGTCTGGGCGGAATGGGTGCCTAACACCTTCCCATTCCGTAACCTAGCATCCGAATTTAGTTTCTTTGGATAGGTAGACCTAGGTCTTATCTTTGTCTTATTTTTGGGTAGATTGTAACTAGGACCCAAAGCCATGTAATTTTCAATTTTTCAAACATGTATTTTTTATTCAATCAATGAAACAAAACAATTTAGCCATGTATAGTTGTATTTAATTTTTTCTTTTTTCTTTTTTGTATAAAAATAAGTGGCGACTCTACACCACTTACCCAAAAAGAGAGGTGCTCTAAAAAACACTAAAAAATCTCTCTTTTCTAAGAGACACCTTTTGGCGGTCTCTCACAGTCAGGGACGGACCCACTAAGGGGCAGGGGGGGGGGGGGGGCAATTTTATTTGCATGCCCATATTTTAGAGTTTATAGTTGGCCCCCTTCAAATTTTTGGATTGGTCTAAATAGCCCAAAAGAAACTAATCACTTAACCCTTTCTTTGGACCCATGGTCCCTCCATAGTTGGTGTGCTGTCGTAGGCAACCAAAAATAAAACCTATACTCCTAAAAATATATGTAGTAGTGCGAGTAAGGATCGTTCCCACAGAGAGTATCTAGCCTAATTTTATGCTACGTGAACAAGGAGGGGGGGGGGTTTGAGTATAATGAAAACAATTGTAAGTAAAACAACTAAGGAACAATTCAAATTAAAATATCAAAATCAATCAAGAGAACAAACATTGGTCTAAGTCAACATCCACCATCGGAATTTTACAACTAATCATCGATGCAAGTATATATCAATTCACATTTTGAATATTCACCGTTGTAACTAATTTCCTATCTCTCCTTAGTTGCAGTTAATTAGAAAACAAGCGATCTAATAAACCCTAACTACTAAACAACCCAAGACAAGCGCTAAAGGTTTAATCTAGTAGCAGCCTTAAGAATTAGAGAGATCGATGAAGCTAAACAACACAAACACAAGCGGTTGCATTTAATTAGTCGAGCGTTCTTCCTAAGGTCTAATAATTTCTAACGCAGCAAATCATTAAATCTTGGTTGCTTCACAAGTTAGAGAGATCAAACAATTACAGATTTAATATCTAACCTAGCAGTAGATTGAAACGAATAATAAACTAGTAGGCCTCCTAGTAATTAAACGAGACAATCATGAAAGTAAGCACAGAAGAACATCTGATATTCAAAAGCATAAATTGAACAATAAAAACAAATTTGATCTCACAGTTTTGTTGATTCCGAGGCTTCAGTTTCCTTCAACCAAGTATAAAAGTTTTAGCCACACAGAGCCATAACAGAAAACTAAAAGGAGAAAATTAGAGAAGAGGGGAGAGAGAGGCGTGTGTGTCTTGTAATTCTGATTTCTCCTCCCCTTTTACACACGTTAATTCCCCCTTTCCCAAGCCTACAAAATCTCCTAAAAATATTCTAAATAATAACATCCAAATCTGACTAATTAAGGAAAAATATTAAAAATAAAACAAAGTCCTAATATAACTAGGAAAGTGGTGTTTTTCAACTGGAAATTTCGTGCATCACATCTGGAACCTTCCAAAAATAAACCACATCAGATCCACGTATTAGAATTTCAAGCAAAGGAACATTCCAGAACGTCAACAGTGCAGGTGCAGCAACTTCAAGCCCGATTTCGACCTTGATGCGGTCCGTATCTCTCAAAACTCAAAACATGAAAGTTGTAGATATTTGTCTTGGCGTTCCACATCATCTTGAATCATCTCAATCGGAGCTTGGATGAGAAAGTTATGCCCAGATTACAAAGCAATGTCAAAGCTGTCCAGAATCACCCAATTAACTACGTTTTGCACTTTATGCCTCCATTTGCATCCTAAATCAAAATATAAGAATAATGAGTACATTTAGGCACCAAATAAATATAAAAGACTAAACATTAAGGGATAAAAATATGACATTTTGCATTCTCATCAATAGTCCAAATACAACACAACAAAAAATCCACAAATCACCAATATCATAATTCAATAACTCATAACCAAAAAAGTCTGATAGAAACAAAAAATTCCCTTACAGGGGTGACAATAATTTATATAAATTTTTAATTGATTTATATATGGGAAAGTCAATTACAATATTTAAATTTTTTTCAAAAGATAAAATGCAAAATTCTTTTAGAAGCCAATATTGATGATGTAGCTTTGCTAACTCTTAATATTAATATCCCAATTTTTTTAAATCCTCAAACAAAGTTTTCAAAACTTCATTAGTGTGATTTTTAGTTGCATCAAAAAGTATGAGTTTATCATATTGGTGAGTTGGTCAATGTGATAAAATCAATATATTATTTCCAATTATCCAAAATTTGGAGATCCGAAGTCCTCTTCTTTTTTTGTTCTTCCTCGAAAAGGTTAGAATATCATATTGTAATTTTCAACTTTTTTTGTTCATATTATTTCCTTCTTAACTTAAATATTTATGGTAATAAAGTGCAATTGTTTTGTCTACCATGAGTTTTTTTTTTAATAAACCATGTCACTTGAAATTTTTTTCGTTCATGATTTGGCCCCCCTAGGTTCAAATCCTGGTTCCGTCCCTGCTTATAGTGTTCTTATGTTCTTCCAAAAAAATAATGTAAAGCAATAAAATTTTAATTATTTGATTTAATTAGATTTAAGATTTTGTTTTTTATTCTATTTTAATTTTAATTTTTCTAATATGGTTTTATTTTTTTATTAAAACACTGACATATCATTTTCTAAAATCTTAATAAAATTTATTATTATTATTTTATTAGTCACGTCAGCATTTACTGTGCAAAATGTGCACTCCATTTGTCACATAGGAATTTTCTGTTAGTGTGCTAACGGTAAGGACCAAAATGGATATGATTTTTCATTTTCGGGGACTCATGTAGGCATGACTAAAGTCAAGGACCAAAACGAGAATGGGCCCAAGATGTAGAGACTAAAAGAGCATTTTTGCCTTTTTTTTTTTTTTTTTAGAGATATTTACAATATGCTACTATTCCCACAACTTGAACCCTTTTCCCTTTAAACCCCAAAGCATTTTTTGTATGGAGAGGTGCCAATTCCATTATAAGGCCCTGGGCAACTTTTACATATGATGAATGGTTTTAAGTGAATTAAAGTGATAACACTCATTGGAAAATACTACTGTCATAAACTATTTTACAAACTTTGTTACAAACCGCTGATGTACTGAGTAGTTATTGGTAACTAAGAATGTGATGTTAATAATGAGCCTATTTAAAGACTGATAAGAATTTTTATTATATCAATAGTTTGTAAAAATGTTGTAAAACAATTTGTGCCTATAACTTACTATATATAGTGTTATTACAAAAAATTACGGGATTGATAACTTATTTATAGAGCCTTCCTTTTATAAGAATGGTTGTATTTTACAATTTACAAATTTATTTTGTCTGGGCTACTATGGGCTAGGATTTGTATCAATCAAAAGCCCTGCACTAATTATTCCCTTTCACTTCCATTTACATGGCCCAAAATTTACTCTCATTATTTAAAAATTTTGGGCTCAAGTCTTACCCTAGAAAGAAAAAATTGTGTTAAAAAAAAATAAAAAAAAAAAATTATTTCCCTTCTTATTTATGTGAATTTGCACTAAGTTTCACGAACCTTTATTAAACCAAAGCTTTTAGATTTTTTATCTTTTCCTTAATTTATATGAAATCATCCCAAAATTAATCATAGTTTATTACATGAAGAGACAATTGAAGGGGAAACAAAAATATTCGCTCAACCTTTTCTTGATGTCTTGTAAAGTTAACAATGAATCATAGTTTGATACAAGGAGTAATAATTGAAAATCAAATAATTTGCAGATGTCTTAAACTCTTTTTTAAGACATATTTGTTAGGTCCTAAAGATTTAGGATTTTATGTATTTAGAACTCTAATGTGTATTGTTGGCAAACTATGATCAAAACAATGTGTTTAGTCTTGTTTAGGCTTGCTCAAAGTTGATAAAATATTGTAAAGTTGGAATCGAGTGACTGCAGATGCATTGGGGCATTTCGGTCTGGCTCGATTGATCGAAGGAAAGGCTCAATCGATCGAATCACGGACCAGATGCGTTTTCTGCAGAATTTCCAACTCAACCCTAACTCATTAAACGTTTTGGGTTTTCTGTTTTTACCCTAGGTATATAAAGAAAAACCCTAGCCACGTTTTTAGAGTTGCTTCAGTTGTATTGTTGCTTATACATTACGGTTTTGTGTAAATCTCTTGTGAGATCTAAAGGAGCTTTCCTTTACACAAAGCATAGAGTTTTCAAGATAGAGATTACTTCAACATCTTGATGATCAACTCGGTTGCTACCATTGAAGCTTAAAGAATATCAAGCGTGGGTGCTTGTAGCTGATTGGAGAATCTAAGAAAGAAGGAGTCCGTGGATTCGGAGCTTGCACGTGGTCGTGTCAGTAAGTTCTACTGGTGGGTAGCATTAGGAAGTCAAGTGGGGAGCTTGTAGTCCTTTTGTATGAACTTCGATTCTTTCATAGTGGATTCAGGTTTGCCTTGAGGATCGGTGGGTCAAATCCTCCCCAGGTTTTTGCCATGTGGTTTCCTGGGTGATCATATCATTGTGTTATTTATTATTCCGCTGCTTTATACTTTTGATATGATTATTTGATTGCTTTAACCTAAAATTGCATAATTTGACTAAGTAACAACTTGGCTAATTAATTTAGGCTAACCAATCTGGTTGTTTTTAAGGGGTCTAAAACCGATCAAGTGGTATCAGAGCTAGTAGCTCTCTTGTTAGAGATTTTTTATCTCTGAGCTGATCCTTGACCCCTGTTGTCATGGAGCATGGTCACTCTCTCGTTGTTCCTCCTCACTTTGATGAGAATAACTATGCTTATTGGAAAGTAAGGATGAAAACATTCCTGAAATCTATTGATGAGAGGGTTTGGAATTCCGTTGAATACGGATGGGAGAAGCCCACTACTCCTGTGAGTGAGTGGCAAACTTCTCAAAAAGAAGCAGCTGGATCCAATTGCAAAGCTATGAATGTCATCTTTAATGCTGTTTCTATGGAGGAATTTAAGAGGATCTCAAATGTTGAGGTTTCTCATACTGCTTGGAAAATCTTCCAAACTATGCATGAAGGCACAAAGACAGTTAAGATCAATAAACTGCAGCAATTGAATTCTAGATTTGAAAGCGTTAGAATGTCCGAGGATCAAACTTTTGATGAATTCTATGCTAAATTGAATGACATTGTTAATTCTACTTTTAATTTGGGTGAAATCTATGATCAACCTAAAATTGTTAGGAAGATTCTTAGATCTTTAACTGAAGACTTTAGACCCAAAGTGACTGTCATTACTGAAAGCAAGGATGTGGACTCCATCCCTGTTGATGAGCTTGTAGGATCTCTTCAGTCCTATGAGTCTGACCTACCCAAAGTGAACAAATCCAAATCAATGGCTCTTAAGTCAGTTTATGATGTTGATGGTGGGGGATTTGATGATGAGCTCTCTGCTACAGAGATTGCGTATCTTGTAAAAAACTTTAAAAACTTTCTTAGGAATACCAACAGAAAGGCAAGAGGTACAAACACTGCTGAACCTAGAAATTTTAGGAAGAATGATCCCACTAAAGTGAATAACTTTGAAAAACCTAGAGAAAAAGTTGGTCAATCTTCAAATAATTCATTGGGTCCTCAGTGTTTTGGCTGTCAAGGGTATGGTATGTGAAATCTGAATGTCCTACATTCTTGAGGACTAAGGGTAAAATTATGGCTGTAACCCTTAGTGATAATGAGGTTTCTGATGATGAGTCCGGATGTGATGAGGATGGAAACTTCATTGCTTTCACTGCTACAGCTGTAGTCAATGAAAGCGTATCTGTTGAAGAGAACCCTTCTGATGGGGAACTCTCTGAGGATGCAGATCTTCAAGAGGCCTACAATAAACTTTGCAAAATTGCTGCAAGGGATGCTATGAATGTTGAACTTGGCCTGAAGAAAATTGAATCTCTTGAGCTTGAAAAGAAAAATTTGCTTGTTAAACTGTTTGATGCTAATGATCTTTTGAACAATGTTAAATCTGAGAACATGCTTTTGTTTGATAAAGTTAAAACTTTGGAACATGATTTATCTGTTGCTAGATCAGCTAGTTCTAAACTTGATCACATGCTGAATGTTCAAAAGTATCCTTCTGATAAATCTAGGTTAGGATATGTTGAAAGCATCTTTGATTCTGCACCACATTCCACGAATTTTGTTCCTTCTTCTTCTTTTAAACCTTTTGTGAGTGAGGTTGTGAGTGAAACTGTCAAACCCCTTGTGAGTGAGGTTGTCAAACCTGTAGAAGTTTCACCTCCTAGGAAGATTAGGGTTGATGTGAGAGAGTCTAAACCTAAGGATTCTACCCCTTCTAAGGATAAGATGCATGGTAAACCTGCTTGGGTTTGTCATTATTGTGGAAAATCTGGACACATTCGTCCAAAATGTTACAAGCTTCAAGCTACTAAGAGAGCAAATAAACCAAAGGTGCTTGTGCCTCAAGCACAAGATCCTATGGCACTTATTGGTGAATTGGTAAAGGCGTTGAACCTTTATTCCAATCCTGGATTTGGAAATCACTCGAATGTGAATAAGAACTCCAATGCTCGTGGTGCATCTAAAAGGTTTTGGATGCAAAAGACTCGTCCTAATTGAGTCTTTTTGACATGGTCCTTGTGCTTCACTGCTCTATCCTCTGTGACCATTGTTCTTTGGTATTTGTGTTTTTGTGTTTTTTTTTCTAGGATTTGCATTGCATTACATTCATGCATTTCATTCTAGGATTTATTTTTTTTCTCTTATAAAATTTTTTTTAAAAAAAAAAAAAAGGAGAAAAGCAAACTGTGTTATGCACTATTTTTTCTTGATTTTTGAAAACAAGGTTGGTCAATTTATTTACACATAACATGTCTTATGTACCTTGTTTAGCTTTGATGAGCTTATTTATTGCACTTTACTAGTTAAAGCTTTGTAGTGCATGTTGTGTGGGAAAGATGTTTATGGTGTTTATCACTTTGTCTTGATCTTGAAGTCACATGTTATTTGACTGTCGGACTTGATCCTTTTGAGAAAAGCATTTTCACCATTGTTCACTAGCCAATCATGAACACCTTAGTGCATATCATAAGATTTTGTGCTCAAGAAAGTGTAGCACATGCACAAAAAGAACGTAAGGTGTAGCCTCTGTTAAATGCTTAATGCTTAAAACTGGTGTGTACTATTAGGCTTGATGCCATTTCACATAATTTAAACTGGTGTGTACCATTAGGCTTGATGCCAAATTTCACCTAATAATGGGGCAAAATTCAAGAAACTTACATGATTGCAAGCTTATGTTCTAGGAGATGTGGGAGTTATAGGATGTAACTCTTTAGGTGATAGTCTCTTTTAAATTCTATGTGATGAATTTTGTAGACTTTGTGATTGATTGCTATACACATATCACCTCACATGTTTCTCAAGGTTTCGCTAGTTGCACACATTACACAAGTTACTCTTTGCTAAACTTTGTACATGTTATTGTGTGTGTTTATTGGTCTGACCAACCAAGTTTGAAAATACTTTGAGAATTATGCAAAACATTTTTTTTGCTTGAGAATTTAAAGGAAGAATGGCTGAAATTTTCTTTGGAGAAACTGGGATTAAAACTTGGGTTTTTGAAAAAGCATTCCATCTCATACTCATGCATTTTGTTTCAATAAGTTTAATGCTTTGAGGAGTTGTTTTCAAAATATGGTTTGTGTTTTTCAAAACTGTGATTTTTCTCAAAAATTTTGTGAGCCTCTACCCAGTTCGATCGATCCATTCTGATTTTCGATCAATCGAAAAAGTGCTTTAATTTGTTTCAAAATGACTGATTGATTCGATCGATCGAATGTGTTTTTCGATCAATCGAATGTCGCGAATCAGGTGTTAAAACACTGTTCTTTGACTGATTCCAATCACCTTTTTCAAAAGTTTTTTTCAAACTTTCTTTCTCTCTCCGACGAGGCAAGGCTCCACAGTCAAATTTTTGTCGTTTTCCTCTGAAATTTTTGCAAAATTTCTCTTTCCTCAAGCCGGTAAGTCTGTTTTGTCCTTCCTTTTTGAGTTTATTTACATATTTCATGCATTTTTCATGCATTTTTGCTCAAAATTTCGGACCTTTTTCTTTTTGGGATTTGTGTTGATTCAAACCAAATTTTGTGAAATTGATCAATGGGTTTTTGTGGGGACATGCTATAAACATGATCTTGATAGTTTAATTTGATCAATTTTGGGTTTTGTGAGAAATTGAAATTTCTAGGGTTTATGTTTAGTTCCGAATTGGGGATTTTGTTCAATTAAGGTTAAATTGATGAAATTGGCTTGTTGTATTGATGAAATTGGTTATTCTAATCAGTTTTCAACCTTGTGTAATGATCAATTCATCAATTTGTTGCAAAATTTTCAAGTGGTTTTTCAAAATTTTTTTAGGGTTTTTGCTAGAAACTCTATGTTCGAGCCAATTTTGTGTAATTGAACTTAATTTGAACTGTGTTTACTGCATTAGTTCATGCATCACAACATTGTTATTGTTCATGCATCATATAGATTTTGTTCTATATTTTTATTGTGCTAACTTGCAGTCTGCCCTTGGTTTTGTTTTCTTATGTTCTTTTGGTTTTCACTTTGTGTCTCTGTCCTTTCCTTAGCACTATGCCTAGGAAGACTAGAGCCCGTAGGAATGTTTCCTCACCTTCTCCACCCCCTCCTTCCTTTGACCGTGAGAAGTTTCCGAGTGAGAAAAACCAAGAGATTTATGAGAAGCTAAACATTAGGAGAAAGATTTGGGTTGAGCGTTCTGTTCTCTTAGATGAACTTGATCCTGCCATTAGGGCAAACTTTGAGCGTCGGGGCTGGTTACCCTTGGTGGATATTTCTGATCCTCCTCCACCTTCTGCCTTGATTAGAGAGTTCTTTTCGAACATCTCTATCCGCATCTATGATTCCAACACTTTGGTAAAGAGTTGGATACGAGGCGTAGAGTACACCATTACTCCCAAGGTAGTGGCTGATGCTCTAGGGGTACTTTTGGTCCAGAATCCTGTCTTTCCTTATGATGTGTCTCCCGAGTTGAGTGATGTCTTGTCTTACATCACTGGGACTTCTATCCAATGGGGTTTTGATCCTAGGATCAACTCTGCTGAGCTTTCTGGGTTGCACTATCTTTTCTTTAGGATAGTCTGTCATTCTATCTGGCCCATATCTCATGTTCACATCATTCCTCTAGAGAGGTGTGTATTTTTGTATGCTTTTGTTACTGATGCTCCTATCAGTTTTCCTCATTTGTTTCTTCGTTCTTTGAACGATGTTCATAGGAGTTCATCTTCTGCTCATGCTCTTGTACATCCTATTTTCATTCATAGGAGTCTACTTTATCTTGATCTTGGTGGCTTCCCTTCCTCTGAGTCCGTTCATGTTATTGCTCCTATAGGTGCGTCTTTTCTTAGACAAAGGGCTGCTCATCTTCGAGCTGGCTCTAAACACCCTAGGTCTGAGCCTTTTGGGTTCGCACCTCCTCCCTCTTCTTCTACAGGTCCTGCTGGTGAGGCTGTTCCTGATCCTGATGCTGCTGCTGCTGCTGTTCCTCCACCTCCTTCGGCCGACTTTGATATCCGTCATACTTTGGAGATTGTCATGACCGTTCAGACGGCTCATGGTCAACTTTTGGTGGACTTATTTGTCGAGATCCCTGCTTTGCGTGCTGATCTGGCGCATCTGCATTCGCCTTCACCACCTCCTTTTGATGATGGATTGTGATTGCCCTTTGGCATTCTGTCACAAAAAGGGGGAGTAGAGTTTTGACTTGTAGAGGGATTTTTGTAGTTAGGGGGAGATTTTTTTTTTGTTTTGAGGAGCTTGTGGAGTTTTATAGATTGTATTTAGGTGCTTCACTTTGTATATCATTTTTGGGATATTCATGTTAGGGGGAGTAACATTGATTGGTATACATGATTTTTTATTTGATTCTTGTTTCCTTGGATTCACTATTTATTGATTTATATTCTATGAGTTATTCATTGATATATGTCTTTATTGTGTGTTGTGTGAATCTTACAAGAATGTTATACCTGTTTATATACTATTTTCTGTCACACATGCGTTTATGCGTTTGTTGAGTATTTCAGGAATATACAGGTTGATTCAATTGAGCTGCTGTCTACACTTGCAACTGATGGATAGTAGTTAGGATTGAATTTAGTTTTTATGAGCATTATTTTTGTAAAGGGCTTTTTAATTGTAAACTTTGAGCTTATTGTTTGTGTTTTGTCACGGATTGCCAAAGGGGGAGTTTGTTAGGTTCTAAAGATTTAGGATTTTATGTATTTAGAACTCTAATGTGTATTGTTGGCAAACCATGATCAAAACAATGTGTTTAGTCTTGTTTAGGCTTGCTCAAAGTTGATAAAATATTGTAAAGTTGGAATCGAGTGACTGCAGATGCATTGGGGCATTTCGGTCTGGCTCGATCGATCGAAGGAAAGGCTCGATCAATCGAATCACGGACCAGATGCGTTTTCTGCAGAATTTCCAACTCAGCCCTAACTCATTAAACGTTTTGGGTTTTCTGTTTTTACCCTAGGTATATAAAGAAAAACCTTAGCCACGTTTTTAGAGTTGCTCCAGTTGTATTGTTGCTCATACATTGCGGTTTTGTGTAAATCTCTTGTGAGATCTAGAGGAGCTTTCCTTTACACAAAGCTTAGGGTTTTCAAGGTAGAGATTACTTCAACATCTTGATGATCAACTCGGTTGCTACCATTGAAGCTTAAAGAATATCAAGCGTGGGTGCTTGTAGCTGATTGGAGAATCCAAGAAAGAAGGAGTCCGTGGATTCGGAGCTTGCACGTGATCGTGTCAGTAAGTTCTACTGGTGGGTAGCATTAGGAAGTCAAGCGGGGAGCTTGTAGTCCTTTTGTATGAACTTCGATTCTTTCATAGTGGATTCAGGTTTGCCTTGAGGATCGGTGGGTCAAATCCTCCCCAGGTTTTTACCGTGTGGTTTCCTGGGTGATCATATCATTGTGTCTTTTATTATTCTGCTGCTTTATACTTTTGATATGATTATTTGATTGCTTTAACCTAGAATTGCATAATTTGACTAAGTAACAACTTGGCTAATTAATCTAGGCTAACCAATCTGGTTGTTTTTAAGGGGTCTAAAATCGATCAATATCAAAACAACTAGCAATCATAGAGTAAAGCATTTAATACAGGCTTGATGGAGGAACTGACGCTAATAGCTATCAAGGAAATAAAATGGATATGATTTACGTAATCTTGCAAATCACATTAATATGCATTTTATCATAGGAAGGTTGACATGCACAAACAAAATCAATTAATATGCATTTTATCATAAGAAGGTTGACATGCACCCAAAAAAAAAAAAATATCAATCAGTAATTAAAGGGGACATAAATTAAGGAATTTTTTTGGTTAATTAATTTAAACTAACCAAGTCCATATTCCATACACAAACATGTGATTTCAATGCCATTGTTGTTTATTTCTTGAAGCTGGCCTCATCACACTCTTGACTATATCAACAGTTTGTAAATGCATAATATTTGTAAACAAACGTATAAATATGAATTTATGAAATTAGTTAAAATTAATGCTACGAAAACTATTTAATAGCCAAGCCAATAACTTTATTTGAAAACTCCTATGGGCAACCATAATGAAATTAAAATACAAATTCTACGAATTCAATTGAAAAATACTATGTAAAATAAAAAGAACCTCTATAAACTCTTATGCATGTGCGATGAAGATTTTTCTTTTCTTTTTCTGGGTTTAATGTTATGATTTTTCATTCATCCCAATTTGAGGTTTACGCATTTGTCCAATAATGTTACACATTTGCGAACTATTGATACAATCATGAGTGTCATGAGGCTAGTTCCAAAATAAAAATAAAAATTGTTAATTGATTAATTTTTTAAACATTAATATAATTAGAATTATAATTTGTAGAACATAAGTCAAACTGAATGGTTCAACATTTTGGGTAAATTTTATTGGATAAATTTTAGTTACTTGTATTTAGTCACATTCAAAACTTATGCTTTTTTTTTTCAATGACATGACCACAATATATGACGAACTCATAAAGTAAACGACATTTGGATAATGAAAATATATTTAAAAAATTCCATCCATAATCAACCCATATATATATGATAGCGTGCGACAAAGAAGATTACGATTCAACGTCTTTTGTTGAGCCTTTCAATTGTTTTACAATAGTATTTACAGTTAACCTGTCATGTTAAGATGCTTTTCTGTTTTTTTGTTAATTATTTATTTATCTTGTGCTAATAAATTTTGTAAGGTTATATATGATTTGTAAATGAGAAAAGAGGAAAATTTTCTAATGAGATATTCTTATGAAACCTCTCTCCTGCAATATGTGTGGGTTTCCTATTATGTCCTTACATTTTCCCACAAACCCACCTAAAATATTTATTATAAAAATATAAACAAAATGTGCTCAAAGTTTAATACTATGTTGAGTTCATTCTTAAAAAATAAAAATACTACGTTGAGTATGTCATTATATGCATGCAATTAGTAATGAGGAGTGTTTTAATATTTTGTTCTCTTACCATTCTGGTTTTCCCTACATTTTTATTTTTAATTTTTTATTATTGTTTGAGCTAATATGGGCTCCTTTTAAAAAAAAAAAAAAACTATTATGGGCCAGGGTTTGTAACACAAGCAAAAGGCCTAGCTCCATATCAGCTAGTACGGATAGTTTAGGTGTTGATAGTAGCTCTTTTCTTGATTCAACAATATTGTCAGGAGAATGCTTCGTTGGAGCTGCTGTTTCAGCACTGTTATTAGGAGGACGCTCCGTTGGAGCTGTTGTTTCTTGAGTGTAGCAGCAAGTTGGTGTTGCATTGGCTTCATTCAGTCCGGGACCTTTCTGTTTTAGACAACTAGGCCTCGCGTACTGTCATAATCGGTAACCAAGACGCCCATCTAGGAGTTGGACCTGCACACACCTTAGTTGTGACCCGCTGTTAGATGCCTCCTTGCGCTCTCTTTTCTTTTTCTTTTGATCAAGAATCCCCCTCAGATCTACCTCAAGTTCTTCCTCAATGACCTCCCAATCAGGCAGCAAGGTTCCAATAGGTTTTGATGTGGCATCTTCCCTACATGGGGTGAACTCATCATAAAAATTGCCTTAGAATGGTGGGCTTCAGACAAGTCAAATGGAGTATGGTTGCGGGGATATGTATGAGCTTGCCGTTGAACCTTCCTTTAACATATTGGTGATACGTGGACGGGACCAATTTATGTCTATGGAGCCAAGGTCGCTCAAGCAAGGCATGGTATGACACGGCTGAATCGATCACATGAAACCTTGTAAGCGCCAGAATAGGTCTCACTCTAAGGACAGGTTGTACGCTCCCAATGATATGCTCTTGCATTCCAGCAAAACCAGCAACTTCTATAGGGGTCTCGGTGACTTGACTAAGTGAAATTTTAGCTGCTTTGAGTGTGCTAGTTGGGATAAGATTCAAGGATGCACCGGTATCAACTAGTGCTCTTCGTATGTGGTCATCGTTGATTTAAGTAGCTACATATAACGGTCTCCTATGGTCAAGGTGTTGCCCTACCATGTCTTCATCAGTGAACGTGATGGCATTAGTATTTTCTAAAAAAGTTGTATTGGCATGGGCTTTAGTAGTAAGATAGTATGTGTCAGAGTCAGAGGCAGTGGACACTAGTGCTTCAGTTGCTACCTTCCTTACTTCTTCATTGAACCCGAGCTGGTTGAACAGGGCACAAAAGGTTGGGCTCCTCTGAAGTGCTGAGACAGCTGTAGGTGGCATTTCCCCATTGCCACTAACATCATCCTCAATATTTCTTGCATGAATTACCACTGCCGCTGGACCTCCTATTCTTGGGTTAAGTCAAGGGTTCCATCTGCAATTTTTTTATGAAACATCTTCCCAAAAGCCCTGCAATCTCTGGTTTTATGATGCAAATATTGGTGATAGTGACAATAATAAGGACTTTGAATATCTTCCTTAGTAGGTTCTCGGCTAAGCTTGATGACTCTAAGGACTTTATCAACTACCCACTTCTCAACTATCACCTTGATTTGTTCGTCAATACATGGAATGGGGGGCTACTCCTGTTGTCCTGTACCATCGTCCCTTTTGCGCTTTATCCCTACTGTCAGTTCATCGTTGGAGATGGCAAGAGCTTGAAGAGAGCTTCTTTTTTCTGCTTTAGGCTTGTCAATGACAAATGGCTTGACTGATAGGGCTGTTTTGCGAGCTTTTTGGAGTAGTTGGGCAAATTGATGAATGTCAAGATTCTCCAAGTCTGCTCGATATCCTGGGAACATGTTGTTGATACAAATCTCCACTAGCTCTTGTTCTTTGTACTATCCATAATAGTTAAAGGCAATATCTCTAAATCGCTGGATAAAATCAAGGAGTCCTTCGGAAGGCTTTTGTTTTGTATTATGAAGAGTGATGATGGTGACCTTCACCTCGCCATGGAAATACTTTGTACAGAAACCTTCCACCATATCTTCCCATGTGGAAATGGAATTAGGTTGAAGAGTAGAGTACCATGTGTAAGCACGATTAATGAGGGATTTTGAGAACTCCCTTAAACAAAGCTCCCCATCTCCTGCAAATGGACCATTGCATTCCCCTTCCTCCCATCATAAAGGCCAAAGGTAGGTGTTTCATACTTCTCCGAATATGGTTTGCTAAGTAGCTCCGCTGGATATAGGGGTTTGCGAATATAATGCCTAGGCTCATTTCGCTGCCTACCTCTTTCTCTCTCCAGCAGAGAAGTGAGATTAGATAAAGTAACAAACTACTGTGCAGGGGTGTTTTGTTCACCAAACTGATGATTTCCAGTTGCTGACCCCCTTTCTTGCTATGTTCGAGGGTCTGGTACTTCATGTGGTGGTTGGACGCCTTGACCTTGAGCCTCCCTTAGAACTCAAACAGATTCGACTAGTTCAAATTGAGCTTGCTGCATTCCTTGTAGCATTTCAAGGAGAAAAAGAGAATCGTTGATCATAATTCTCTTGGTTGACTTTACCATGGTGGCTTTGTGCTGCTAGACAAACATTATCTTGACTTACTTCTTGTCGGCTATTGCACAGCCTTGGAGGCATGATAGACTTTCACTTTACGATTGGCTCCCCAGTGGACTCGCAAAAATGTTAAGGGGAAATTGATGCCTTTGAATAAAATATGGGAAAGCCAAGCTGAAACTTAATGATGGACTCTTGAGATGATGTCCAAAGGCTTTTGGTGTGGTGATAAGCCTATCCAAGCAATAAATAAAGGCTGCACCTTGACAAAACAGCAACAAAAGCCAAATAAAAATACTTCACAATAGTCAATTAGTACATTAGTAGTCCTGTCTTGATAATACAAGAAAAATGAATTCTCCAGCGGTAGGGTGAAATTATATTTAAAGTCCAGTCAGTCAATTATTAAATAGATTTAAGAAAGTATTGACTTCTGGAGGTCTTTGTGTATCTTGGTTAGGGAAATCTATTGTACTTTCAGCCATCATTACATCAATATGAGAGAAGAATTTCATGGTTACAAATACGTTATATCCTTCAATTGTAAAACAAAAAGTAAAAATTAAAGGTTCCATGGTGAGAAGAAAGGGGTTAATTGGCATGGTGTGAAGGGAGAGAGAGATTCCAGCTCAGTGCAGCAAATCTTGAACTAAGATTTTGGGGAATATATATATATGTGTGTGTGTGTGACATGAATGGGGTAGTGTAGGCTATTTTGAGTGAGTGGGTATTTAAGCTTGTGGTGGTGTGATGGAGTTAATGCCAAGGCTAAGGCTTTAATGAGTAAAGGGTTGTTTGTGATTGATTAGGAAGCATTTATGGGTTGTGAATATGCAGAAAAAGAAATGGAATGTTTGAGGCTAATTGAGTGTGAGCTAAGGGGAATGATTTATGAGCTTGGGGAGAGCTAAACCACAAGCATAGTGACAAGCAAATCAAAATTTTCAGAGGGGTTTGTGTGCTGGTGTGCGTTTTGTGAGCTGGTGTGCTTACCCTTTTATAGTGGTGTTTAGGGAGTTATTAATTAACAAAAAGTCCAAAAACGTAGGATTGATCAGGGGCAGGGCAGTAGACTTAATTATCTTAGGATTTGGCCATAAATGAGAGATTTGCTTTTGGGGTTGCTTTGCTTCTTTGGGTAATATGACACGTGGTGAGTATTTGGGGCAATCTTGCATTAAATGTCAAGATTCTGAAGCTGAGTTTAACCAATAGGATTAAGGCATGTATCAAGGAGGAATCTTAGTGTTGCAACTGAGATTTAGACTCTAGGAAGTAGGATTCAACACTCCAAGCTAGGTGTCAAAGTTTAAGCCCACTTCAGAGGGTTCTGGTAGAGATCTCTTTATTCCCTCCGAACCACATGTTCCCAAATTTTCCCCTTTAGGATTCATGGGCTTGGCACATGAACCATGTCTTGAACGTTTTTGACATTTATAACATTGATTTATTAAGATTTGGATAACTTGGTTTCAGCTCCCCTTCTGGTAGAGATATAGTTTTGAGGAAAATAATGAAGTTCCATCACCTAGTAGACTTTAGCTGATATCACAACCTCTAGGCACTATTCATGTTAGGTAGAGGGTGATAGAAAATTGATGGGACAGCCCCCAGTTCATTCTTAAAGACTTGGTTCTCTTGTAGAGGCCTTTGACTGGACCTTGCTGAAGGATGAACAAGAGGGAGGCTGGTTGTGTATTTCAATCCTCTGCCTTTGCTGGAATTCTTTGGATTGGGCTTGCTCATGTGGGATGGTCCCTTTTGGCTGGGCTGTGTTCATCCCATATTTGAACCTACAAAATGGACATCAACAACACATATTTCCATGGGTTTTCATTCCTCATGAACTCTTATTAATTAGTAAATATTTTGGGCTTTTAATGGATATTTGTAATGGGTCTTTGGGCAATAGGTTGTAATGTTTAAAATAATAGTATAAGCTTCAAAATGCTTTTGTAAATAACATTTATTATTTTTTTGAAATGATGAATTCCACATCACATCATAATTTAAATGGTGAGCTTGTAGGATCGAATAGTTACCATGAGCTTTGAAAATAAGTATTATGAATGTTGTGATGTAAATAGTGACCATAAATTTCATGGGTTTATAATATGGTATAAGATAAATATCATAATCTTTAAGATAACTAACTTTCCATGAGCTTTTATAAAATGATTGCCATGATTTTTGAGATAATTGCCATAGATTATAGTAATGTTTAAGAAATTAAAACATTGTTCATCATTGGGCTTTTAAGTGAAATAATTATGACATAATATTTTTGCCAAGCATTAATAATCCTGGGCTTTTGATAAAATAGTGTCAACTTAAATTAGGCTTTTGATATTGCCAGTGATAACTAGGCTTTTTGATATTGCTAGTGAGAACTAAGCTTTTTTTGATGTTGCCAGCAAGAGATGGGCTTTTTGATATTGCTAGCGAGAACTAGGCTTTTTGATATCGCTAGTGAGAACTGGGCATTTGATATTGCCAGTGAAAACTGAGCTTTTTTGATATTGCTATTGAGAACTGGGTTTTTGATAAATAATTTGCCATGAGATTGAATCATGGGCTTTGATTATGGATTTGAATTCCATTGATAAAAAATTTTTGCCATGTATTTGAATCATGAGTTTTTCAAATATTGCTAAGCATAAAAATTCTTGGGCTTTAGAAAAAATGAGATTTTAACTTGCTCAATAAATAATTTGGGAATAAGCTTTACAAAAATATTGGGTCTTATAGTGTTTTATATTTGTAGCCCAATTTTGTGATGGAAAGAAGAATGGTCGTGGACTATAATAATAGTAAAAAAATATTTAGGTATGCTCAATAATTTGTTGTGACATTTGAAAATAAATAGGTGTTATTTAAATAATATTAGGTGTAAAAAAAAAAATGCTCTAAATATGGGTAAATGATAAAAGAGGAAATTTTCTTATGTGATATTCTCATGAAACATATTCTCTCCTATAATATGTGTGGATTTCCAATTATGTCCTTACATTTTCCCACAAACCCACCTAAAATCTTTATTATAAAAAATATACACAAAACGTGCTCGAAGTTTAATACTACGTTGAGTTCATTCTCCAAAAAAAAAAAAAAAAAAACGTTGAGTATGTTATATATTATATGCATGCAATTATTAATTTACATGGTCCACAATTCACTAACCTTATTTACAAGTTTTGGGCTCGAGTCTTACCCAAGACTGAAAACATTAATGTTTCCTAGGTTTATATGAATTTGCACTAGGTTTCATGAACCTTTATCAATCCAAAGCTTTTAGAATTTTAATCTTTTCCTTAATTTATATGAAAAATCATTGTTTATTACATGAAGTGAGAATTGGAAGGAAAAAAACACTTGCTCAACCTTTTATTAATTTCATGTAAAGTCAACAAAGAAAAATAGTTTGATGCATGGAGTAACAATTGAAAATCAATAATTTGAAGATTTCTTAGCTTTTCCATAATTCATATAAAAAAAACTAACAATCATAGAGTAAAGTATTTAATACAAGCTTAATAGAGGAACTGCTGCTAATAGTCGAGGAATAAATTTAATCATTAAGCCTTGTCGATCAGCTAGAACTTTCCGATACTGATTGTTAAAACCAGAAAGATGCGGTAGTGCCGGTGTAATACCAGGTCGTGGTGGTGGATCATCACACCCTGCAAATTACGAAGTGCTAGTATTAACTGGTAAAATTTATCAGATGATTTTTCTTTAAAAGGAGAGAAAGGAGATGTGGGTTAAACTATCAATCATAGTGTAAATGTAAAACAAAAAAAATTATATTGCTTCAATATGAGAGAGAGAGAGAGAGGACTATTTAACATGTAATATAAATAATATTTAACGGAAATTTAAATGTTATTTATATATTTATATATATTAAGAATAATGCAAAAGATACAAACATTTTTGCAAAAAAATTTACAAACTGCATGTGATGTTAATCGTAGGCCTATCATCAGGGGTGGATTAGTTATTCAATGTAAAGCAGCTTGCCAATTAACCTTTTATATGTTGGTGCGGGTGTGTGTTCCAAACACTTTTATAGTAGTTAGGCTCTTAAGGGTTATTAGTAACCAATAACTATAAACTATTATCTTCATAAGTAGCTTACATAATACTCATCATAACGCATTTTCTAAAGAGTCTTTTTACTACTCTATATTTAGATATACACAATTCTGCTATTTTTCTCTCTCATATATTTTTCTACAAGAATATTTGTTTAATAAGGAAAGGCAATAGAAGGTTGATCTTAAACCTTTTGTGATGGAAGTGCGTACATCACAAAGGTCGATGCTATAGTCTAATCTTGGAGGATTGTTTGGCCAAGAGAACCAATCGCACCAAGTTTTACTTTGGGTGGTACGAATCAACCTTTAAGGACAATGTTCTTTGCGTGATTCTATAACACTATGAGATTGTTCCTAAATTTACTTAAATTTATATTATTATTGCTTATTTACATTCTTGCTAATTATTTGGGATATTGTTTGTTGTATCAAACTTGCTTTTTCATTATTATTTTCCAACAATCTTAAAGGTTGACCTAGTTTCTCAAAATGGATAAACAAGTTGTTGATTCTCTTAAAGTCATTTCAGAAATTACCAAGCTTGAACCTCTTGATGGAAATAAATTTAAACGTTGGAAAGAAAGATTTTTGTCTATCTTGGAATTTACTGAAATTGATAGTGTTCTTCATGAACCCAAACCTGATGATCTCGAAAATTTTGCAAAGTGTTTAAAAATAAATAAATTATGTACACATACTAGTAAGTGTGGTTTAGCCAATAAGTTATTTGATAATTATTGTCATTTTAAAGTCTACATAATTAAATAATTTCAATTGTATGCTACTCTCCTAAAACTTTCCTTAAAAAAGTACTATTCAGCAAATTTTGCCATGTTTTCACACACATATCATGATTCATTAAAGAATGAATACTGCTTATGTTAGGTCCTAACAGCTTACTTAGGGCATGACGAAGGCTCCGAAGAGTGAAGAAACCATGCTCTTGCATGAGTTTTATACAAAATTTCATTCCTAATTTTCCAATTATTAAAAATTGTAGTCTGAGCTAACTTACGCCTCTAATTGTATTATTTGATGGAGATTTCAAAAAATTTGTTCTGTAGGTGTCTTTGAGAATGTAGGAATTGAGCCAGAAGTGGAAAGGATTGACAAATACAAAAGTGCTGGGGATCAGCTTACACGGAAAACGATGTCTGAAGAAAATTGTGAGATGTTGACTGCATTGCTCGATAACTTATATGGGAATTGGCTGGATAAAGTTTCTTCTGGAAAAGGCTCCGTTGCATCTGATATTCTGATTATTTTCTCAATCTTCAAGTATTAAATAAACTCACCGGCTTCTACTCATTCTATAGGGAAGATAAGGGAAGATCTTGAGGACTTCATTAATGAAGGTGTTTTCCAAGTAGAAAAGCTGAAAGAAGAGGGCTGGATAACAAACATACGCTATGATGACCAGGTACAGAATTCTACTCCTTTGGCTTAAAAGTCAGGGTTTGAAGTATATGAGGAAGAATCAATATCTGCTACTGCACCTATCAAGAATTTTTAAGGATATCTAGAGGGTGAGATGGCATTTTCATTTAGTTTTTGGTCTACAAGATTTAATGACATTATAGTTACAGCCAGTTGAAAGGGTTTTCTAAAACTCGGAGTCCCTTCTTGCTTCTTCAAATAATTTATAGGTAAAGCTTCTAATGCATTATCAAGTCTAAATGGATTCTGCTAGTTTCCAGATATATATATATATATATATATATATATGTACCACATTTCTGTTAGATTAAATCATATGTTGGCCAGTAATACCAGTTCAATAATTTCTGTTGAAGTGTATAGTGTGACAGTCATTGGTAATTAGGGTTTAGGAGTGGTTTGTGTCCTTGAAACTCTAAGGCTTTTTTTTTTTTAAAAACCCCGCTTGATTGATATGATGATTTCAGGTGGTTTTTAGTAAGGATTAGGATAAACAGATCCCGACGGTTGATTATAGTAGTCGATTTACTATTGGAGTCTTTGTTGGCAAATTGACTACCGCTTCTTCCCAATTAAAGCTATCATTTTCTTTAATTTAAAAGAAATATGCCTGTTACTTTATGTTGGTTAGACATCTAATCTTTTATATTTTTCATCCATGTGTATTTGAATGCTGTATTATATTCTGACAAATAAAAAGTGATTTCAACATCGTGCTGTTTGTGGTAGGCCTTTTTGTATTCTAGGCTGGGCTGTTCCTGCTGTACTGTGGCCCAATTGTTCTGGGGAAGGAGAGTCAGGATTGGTTCAACTGAAACCCACCTTAAGCCAACTTGTGCACAAGCCAAGACCCCTTTACCGAGACATTGATCACGTGTCCACAACAGGGGATGCTGTCATAGAAAAGTTATGGCAGGAGAGACATAATATAACATGATAATAAAAAGAGGCATTCCAAATAGAGTGCTTGCTGCCAACCAAAGATAATATTTAAACAACTTTGCAATAGGAAAACGTGATAATATGAGTAACGTGATAATATGAGTATGGCAAAAATAAGTTAGCAATGATGAAAAGGATAATGTTAATGCTTAAACAATCATGATAAAAGAAGGGAAGGGGATTAGTCTGCTGAACTTGGCTTCTTAACAGATTTAAGTCCAAGAAGGGAACTAATCTCTAATGTGGGCAATCTCATAGGGAAATCTTGCCATAGAAATTGCCTACTTTGAAAGAATGGACATAAGTGGCTTAATCTCAAATCCTTTAATTTGCTAGAGAGTAGGCTGTTGAGAGGGGGAGAAGGGAGTAGCCTATTGGTGTATGCCTTATCACACTTCTATTTTCTTACTTCACTTCCTACTCTTTTCTTGCTTTTTGCTTATCCATTATGCTTTTCTTTGCTTTCTATTTCTATCTTCTTTCTATGTTTCTTGCTGTTCTTCCTTGTTCTCCCGTTGTTGTTCACGGTGCATGGCTAAGGCCTTTTTATACTACTTTCCATGATAAGATTCACCATTTTACCCCTCAACTACTTTTGGCCTGTTGTGGGTGTCCTTTCCGAGCCACCCACTAGTCTGCTGGCTGTCTAGCCTCTACCACTATCTTCTGCTAGCTATGCTACCTTCCATTCCCAGACAAACGGAATTTTGTTTTATTTTCTTGCTTTCCATAGCACTCCCATCTGAATAAGGGTTTGGTATTCTCTCTTACTAACTCCTATGGCATGCACCTAGTGATTCCAGCTCAGCTTTCCCCCTTTTGGGTGGTATGTCATCCCAGCACGACATTTCCCCCAAATGAGCTTGAGTAGGAATCCAAGAATAGACTTTCCTCCTTTTCCCCACTACCAGACCATACCTTCTCTTACCTTTGACCCATGGCTCACCACTCTTGTATTGGCTGGGTATAAGTGGGTGATGCCTAAGCCTTGTGCATGCACCACTCCCATGTGAGTCCATGGCTTGTTTGTTGTTCATGCGTTTGCCATTGCCTACAAGTTTGTCTGGTCTTGCTGCGCATTTTGCTGCTTATTTTTAACTCTTTGTGGTGTGGATGAGTTATTGGGTCTTCATTCTTGGCCCATTCCATTCTTACATTCCCATGGGCTTTTGCTAAATCTTGCAGGCTTCCCTGAACCAATTACCTTATCCTTTACTTTTGGGGTTTGTTGGCCATTGCACCAACCCCATTTACTAATTCCTTTCTTTGAGCTCCTCAACCCAACTTTGCCTACTTTCTACTTCTTATAATTCCCATGGGCTTACTACTTCTTTCTCTGGACTCTCTTAGGCCTATTTTCTTTCTTTAGGGCAATTTTTACTATTTTATAGGCCTGTGGACTATTAATCCTGCCATTTGGACTTAATGGTTTTCTTTTCTTACTTTGCTATTTCTTCTTCCTTCACTCCTTATATATTGTTGGGCTTCTTTCTTGTTATTGGGCCTATTTGCCAAAGTAGGCATCAACATTCAGCCCCCTGAGCATATGAATTGCTCCTACAATTCATATGCAAATAAAAAGTCTTTTCCCCTCCTTTTTTTTTTCTTTTTCTTCGGGGGGTTTTTTTGAACAGTGGGCCCTGCCTTATTTTCTTTCTTTTCGTGAATATTGTTGTCTCTTCAGATTTCCCAGTTTAGCAGTTATTCTAAAACACAGCTTCTGCTTCATTAATACGTTGCTTCTTTTGATGGCTAACCCATTACATCCTTTCACGTCATCTTTATTGTCATTAGTATTTAAACTTATTCCATTTCCATCATTTGCATAGAACGTCTTTTCATTCCCTTTTTTCTTCACCATGTCTTCTTCCTCAAACACCCTCACCCATCTATTCTGACCAAATATCCCATCATGACACAAAGGCGAGGGTTTTTCCCACCGTAAGGGGAAGGAAATTGCTGCCAAACGATCTTGCCACCAAAACTGTAGGCAAAAATGCTTCTCTCTCTAAATTGGAACGGTTCGAGGAGGAAGAAAGAGTCACGATTGAGACAATGAGTGCGCTCCCCTCATCGATCCGTGGTACGATACCCACACTCATTTTCCAGTGGTGCTCGGTGACTATTTGCCTCTGCCGCTGGGTTGCATGTGGCTCTCTATTTGCCGTCATGACATGGAGGTATCTTGGGCCCCTTTAGGTTCTTCGATCCTCGATCTCGATACATGCCAAGGTACTTCACTCCCTATGCCCATTCTCTTTGAATGTGGGTCGAGTTCTTCTTTGGGTTGGAAGGAGTGGGTAGACAAAGAGTTGTCCAATACAGGTTTCATGGTGGCATTACAACAGGCAGGTGTGTTGAAGGCCATCGTTTCGTCACATTGCTTGTCCAACTATAGGGACTTGTTCAACCTTCGCCATTTGGTCCACCGATGGTGCACCGCCACCCATAACTTCTTCCTTTCTTGCGGCGAGATTACAGTGACCTTGAAGGATGTGGTAAACCAACTTTTACAGCCCATTTGGCGATGTGGAACCAAGTGTTATGGAGCTTTCACTTGAGGAGGAGGCCGTGGAGGCTGAGTTGAAGAAAAGGATGAACGGCAACGCGAAGTTGTGGCATTGGGTTGGGGCTTTCTCCAAGGCTTCCGATGTAGTTCACCACACGGCCTTTGTTGTGTTTTTGCTCTGTAAGTTCATCTTTGTCTCTCACCCTCATCATGCTATAAAACCTCTTTATTTCCGATTAGCCATAAAGATATCTGCCAGGGTGAGTCTGCCATTGGCCCCTATATTTCTGGGTCATTTGTATATGCAGTTAGACATCTTGTAGAGTGATGAAAAGTAGGCAGGTTCCTGCCATATAGTTACTACTTCTGTCCATAGCACCATTTTGCAGCATATGCTATGGGAATGTTGTGCTAGAACTTGGCAAAGTGTAAATTCGTCTATTTTGCCAAAGGGAAGTACCATTCGTGTTTGAAGGTTATTACTAATTTTTGTGATTGTTTTGTATCTGAATTTTTGTCGACTTACCACTGGGTTGAACCCGTTTGGGCATCCTGTTGTGGAGTTCTTTGATAAAGGGGTTGGTTTTTGTTGGAGAGCATAAAAGAATCTGGGCACTGGTTACACATGTGTAGATTCAATCATGGGCCCCTTTGCTGGCACTATTGGGACCACCAGCCCGTTGACTGCCTTTGATGAGAGGGGGATTACATACTTGGCAGCCACTAATGCTGGGTGGCTGCCTTACCTTGCTGATGAGGGGGTTCGGTTTGTGCACTATTCTGCTAACAGAGTGAGGAGGCAGTTTGGGTTGGATTAAGACATATCTGATGATTTCTCTGCCATTCTAGAGTCCGCTACTTCGGTCCGACCATTCCCGCGGCCTAGTACTTTTGAGTTTTGGAGTAGGCGTTTTACAGCAGTCACTATTCTAGATTCATAGAGAGAGGGTCTTTTCATAGCTGTGATGCATGGGTTTTCTCTTATTCCTCATGTGGTCTTCACGCTATCCTTTCTGCCAACCTTCGGTTATTACTTCCCACTAGGTCTATGGTGGCGTATGCTAGGAAGTAGAGTTGATCTGCTATATTTGAGTGGCAGGCAAAGGAGAAGGGATGGTACTTGTATGCTGGTGAGTACCCCATAGGTTGGGAGAAGAAAGTGAAGGTGGTGAACCTTCCTTCGCGTGCGAAGAAGGGCTTTGTGTCTTGGTCTGCCAAGCCTAAGCCTGCCAAGAAAGGTGATGATTCCTTTGAGACTTACTTGGACATTGTTCCCTATGAGGGCGGTCTTCCTCCCATTAGTAATATAGTTCTTGAGGGTTCTCCTCTCCCTTCTGCTCGTATCCGTTCTAGCAGGCGCCCTACTACAGGTAAGCCCAAGCCTTCTGCTCCACGGCCATCCACAGATGCTTCTCCTTCTAGTAGGACCCGAGGCAGCAAGAGGAAGACATCTCTACCACCTTTGTCTGCCACCACTGAGAGGAGAGTATGTTATCTCTAACCTTGCTTCTTTATTTTTTCTTATTCATGGGGCCTTCCTACGGCCAACTCCATATGCATACTTATTTATCTCCCCCTTCTTTGTTCTTTTCCTTTTTATTTTATTTTTTTATTACTTCTTGGCAGTCTAAGCATAAGGAGGATACTTCTGCCACCCGCCCCATCTTGCTTGACAAGCCCGAGTTAGAGGTATATTCCTCCCTTTTACATGCATTCCTATTGCCATGTGTTACCATGTGTTTTTTTTTTTTTTTTTTTCATCATTCATCCTTCCTTTTTTTTTTCAGGCTGACCCCGAGCCCCTTTCTGTTTATCATCCCACGAGTGAAGAAGTCTCTGCTGCCATGGGCACACCTATGGAGGGTTTCTTTGATGGGGCAAATATGATGGCTGAGGCCATGACCTCTGCTTTTGCTGTTGCAAAGGGAGCTCCTGCCGAGGCTCTGATTCCTTCACCTAGGCCTGGTCCTGTTAAGGAGAGTGTCCAGACTGAGAGGGTTGGTGAGTTTGTTCCTGTTACTGCCGAGATTCCTACTCAGAAAGGAGTTACTCCTGCGGGTGCGTCTCAGACTAGAAGTGCCTTTCTTGCTACTCCTCCTGTCATCTCCACTAGTGATCCTTTCGTTGCCTTCTCTTAGGCTGTAAAGGATGGCTCTTCCTTAGTGGTCACTTCTTCATCTATTCCCAATTCTACCACCTGTGGGCCTGATGCAAATTTATCTTCTGATGAGGGATCTGATGAGGTCCTTAAGGATTCTGAGGATGAGCTTGTCACGAAGAAAAGGGTCTCTGATTCTGATGAGGATGATAGTGGTGAGTGTGAGACTCAGGCCATGGGTATGTGTCTCTTGCCCTTGTCAGATCTTTTTTTCCCATTTTTTTTTTGTAATTTCCTAGTGCAATTCTCTGATTGTTTTGCATACTTATTCCCTTAGCCACAGATGTTCCTTAGGAGCCCAAGACTGTAGCAGATACTACAATGCCTACAGCCTCCACTTTTGCCACACCTGCCACCCCCACTCCCACAGGTCTTGGTTCTTTCTTTCTTTCTTCCGTATCTTCTTTAATCTCCATTATGAATTCATTCCTTTGTTTTGTCCATCTCTCACGCTATATTCCATATTTCTTTCCACGTCCAACTCCTGTTGAGGTGGCTTCGTCCTTTCGATTTGAGGTTGGCAGTAGTTTTGCCATAGTTCCTAATCCGGCGAGTGAGGCTGCTGCTTTCTTTATACTGTTTGACCAGCCCGAGACCAACGACCTTAATCCTACACATTTTTAGGGTGCTGGGTCCCCTTGCATTGATTTTCATGGCTTTCGGGTCCCTAGGGAGTGCATCTCTCATTTGGAGGTAGTATACAATAGCCGTGGTAACTTAATGCAAGGGTTCCTTTTTGGCCGATCCATGAGGGACCACTTTCTCAAGCTACTGGGAAGCGTGATGAACGATATCTAGCATAACTTCATCGACACCATGTCTGCTAAGACAATTTTGCAGTTTAGGAGTTGATCAGAGTTGGCTTTGTAGTAGAGTTCCTGCTGGACCACCTGTAAGAGTTTGCTCGAGCCTTCTTTACAAAGAAGGTTCAGCCTGCTATGGACGCCATAGATACTCGCATCGAGATTTTGAAGAAGGAGGTGGCAACATGGAGGCACATCGCGAGTGCCTTCTTTCTGGTGTTGTTGGCCCTAGCCGCTTTGGAGATTAGACCCTTATTTCAGGCCTTTGATGAGACTTATTACATTGTGTAGTTCCTTGTTTATTTCCTTCCCCTATGCTTACCTTCTTCCCCTTTTCATCCTACTTAGTACACTTCCTTGTTTTCTCTAGCACTTATTTGATAAGTCTGACATGACTTATATATTTTGGGTTTGTAATCTATTATGCTACATCAGCTATGGTTATTACTATGATTATGATACAGTATGTTTTTGCTAGTACTCCATAGTTTTCATTACTTTTTTCTTTTTTCTTTTTTTACAAATAAAAATGCACTACAATACTTTCTTGTAACATCATCCCTTGTGAAGGCAGTCACTTGTAGGGAAAAAAAAAAGAAAAAAAAAAGCTAAACAGGAGGAAGGAATAACTACACAATGTCTCCTAAGCATAATATTGCTTTAACCATTTGCCGTTAATGGGGTCCATTAGATCTTTTCCATTCATCTGGGCCAAATGATAATACCCACTTGCAGTTCAGGAGTTGATTAGAGTTGGCTTTGTAGTAGAGTTCCTGCTGGACCACCTGCAAGAGTTTACTCGAGCCTTCTTTACAAAGAAGGTTCAGCCTGCTGTGGACGCCATAAATGCTTTCATCGAGATTTTGAAGAAAGAGGTGGAAGACATGTAGGCACATCTCGAGCGCCTTCTTTTTGATGTTGCTGGCCCAAGCCGCTTTGGAGATTAGACCCTTATTTTAGGCCTTTGATGAGACTTGTTACATTGTGTAGTTCCTTGTTTATTTCCTTCCCCTATGCTTATATTCTTCCCCTTTTCATCCTACTTAGTACACTTCCTTGTTTTCTCTAGCACTTATTTGATAAGTCTGACATGACTTATATATTTTGGGTTTGTAATCTATTATGCTATATCTGCTATGGTTATTACTATGATTATGATACAATATGTTTTTGCTAGTACTCCATAGTTTTCATTACTTTTCTTTTCTTTTCTTTTTTTTTTCTTTTTTTTTTAACAAATAAAAATGCACTACAATACTTTCTTGTGACATAATCCCTTGCGAGGGCAGTCACTTGGAGGAAAGAAAAAAAAAAAAAAAAAAAACTAAACAGGAGGAACGAATAACTACACAATGTCTCCTAAGCATAATATTGCTTTAACCATTTGCCATTAATGGGGTCCATTAGATCTTTTCCATTCATCTGGGCCAAATGATAATACCTACTTGCATGTGCTTCCCTTACCATAAAGGGTCCTTTCCATTTAGGTGAAAATTTAGATGGTCCTGCCATACCTTGCCTAACTTGATCTGCTGTTTTTAGCATAAGCTGTCCTTCTATGAACACCCTTTCCCTAGTTGTCCTGCCATAAGCTTGAGTCATTTTTTTTTCTGTATTTGCGGATGCCCTTTTTTCATCTAATCCCTCCAAGTCTTTGCATCTTTCTGCTGTGAAAACTTCCTTCTCCTTCTCTTTCTTTCGCGCTTACATGACCCTTAAGGAGGGTGTCATCACTTCAGCTAGGCTCATCACCTCTGTTCTGTAGACTAAGGAGAAAGGTGAAAATCCTGTGGTAGACTTGGGTGAGCTTCGGTAGGGCCAAAGGGCGTTTGACAGATGCATTGCCCATCCCCCAGTATATTCTTGATTCATCTTGCTAATGATCTTGATGAAAGTCTTGTTTGTTGCTTCTACCTACCCATTCCATTGGGGGTAATAGGGTGATGATAGATGGCGTTTGATTTGGTAGAACTCTAGCATCTTTCTTACGTCATTGTTGACAAATGGTATGCCATTATCACTGATGATCCTATGAGGTACTCCGAACCTGACAATTATGATCTCCTTGATATAATTTGTCATGGCTCCTCTTGTGGCCTTACGGAGTGGTATGGCTTCTGTCCATTTGGTAAAGTACTCCGTAGTCACAAGGATCCATATGTACCCACCCGATGGTGGATTAACTGGTCCCACTAAGTTAAGCCCCCAAGTGTGGAAGGCTCATGGGGTGACCATGCTATGCAAATTTTGTGGGCGAGTGTGAATTAGGTTGGCTTGTACTTGGCAGTTGTGGCATTTCTTCACAAATTATGCTGTGTCTTTTTTCATAGTGGGCCAGTAATAACCCATCTACAACAGACATTGGTATAGCTTTTTCTTTCCTTGGTGCCCTTCGCATTCCCCTGCATGTACTTCTTTTATCATCTTCCTTGCTTCTTCAAGACCCAAACTTCGTAATGGGTCTCCATCATACCCTTTCTTAAAAAGGATTCACTCATGCAAAAAGTAGCGCACTGCTAGCCTTTTAAGTTTATATTTTTCGTTATACATTTGTGGTAGGATACCTTTTTTTAGGTATTGCACAAACGGGTTTCTCCAGTCTTCGTTGGTGAAAATAGCATAACTCTCCTCCCTATTTGCAACCAAATGGCAGGCCTCGCATTGGGTTCGGACTAGGTCTACATCCTTACCCATGTTTGGCCAATAAAAACCTACTTTCTGAAGTTTGTAGTAAAGGCTGATCTCACTGCAAAACCCACAGGTTCTGTTATGCACTTCCTTCAATTTTCTTTGGGCCTCTTCTTGCCTCACACATCTTGACAGAATTCCTTTCGGCATTTTGTGGTATAATTCCCCTTTCATCAGGGTGTAATCCTTCAATGTCTTCAAATCTGCTATATCTCCATCTTTCATTAAAGATTCCTTAATGGGGATCCTCTAGTCCCTCTTACTCCCTTGTTCTTCCTGGAACCTTTCCTGCAGCATTTCGACAATGGATTCCCTTCGCTTACTAACTTTGACTTTGGTACTACTTCCTTCAAAGGCTATTTGTGATCCCAGCGTGGCCAGCACGTCTGCATACCGATTCTCGCTCCTCTGAGCGTGCTCTATCTCAAATGTTGAAAATCTTTCCTCCATTTTCTGGGCCAAAGTCCTGTACGGAGCCAAACTTGGTTCCTTCAAAGAGAAGCTTCCTTTGGCCTGGCAAACCGCTAGATTGGAGTCACCTATCACCTTTAAATGCTTGATCCCCATTTTGAGGGTTGTGGCCAACCTAGTGAGATAGGCCTCGTACTTTGTGGTATTGTTTGAGCAAGGAAACTCCAATTTAAATGAGAGTGCCACAGCCTCTTCTCCTTCATGATAAAGGACTATTCTTGCGCCTCTTGAGTGGGCCATGGAAGAACCGTCAAACTTCATCAACCATTGCTTTTCAATTACTTCTGTTGTGGCCACTTCTCTTGGAATTTCGTCATCCAGCGGGAATTCCTCTTCTCCTGGGAATTGTTCAAGCAAATCTGCTATAGCTTGACTCTTTACCACCTTAGGTGTTCCCACCTTCAAATCATATTGTAACAACCACTGGGATATCCTCCCAGAGAGGATTGGTTGCCGAAGAAGAGCCTTGATTATGTGGGACTTCGTCATTAAACATATCTCATAGGCTAGAAAGTAATGGCGTAACCTTTGTGATGCATATACTATTTCCAAGCATGCTCTTTCTGCTCTAGGGTAGCGGGTCTTTGCATCCTTTAGAGCATGACTCACGTAGTAGACTAGTTGCTCGACACCGCCTCCATCTTCTTGGGCGATCAATGCACCTATGGCATATGGGCTAGAGGCTAGGTAGAGTAATAGTGGCCTTTTGCAGATTGGGGCTTGCACCATAGGGAGGTTTGTCATAATCTACTGCAGCCTTCCAAAGGCTATTTGTTATGCCTCTCCCTACTCGAAGCTTTATCCCTTTTTTAGTAATTTGGCGAAGGTTGAAGTGATTGACACTAAGCCTGGGATGAACCTCCGGATGTAAGAGACTTTCCCCAGAAAACTTTTCAATTCTTTCATCATGGCAGGCAGCTTCATGGTTACTATAGCCGTGGCTTTAGCAAGGTCCACGTCTATTCCCTTGCTGTAGGCTAGGAATCCCAAGAATTTCCAGAAAGACACTCGGAAGGCACACTTAAGGGGATTCATTCTCAATTTAAAAACTTTGCATCTTTGAAACACCTTTCTTAATATTTTGACATGGTCCTCTCGTCTCCCTGACTTTACAACTATGTCATCCATATAGTCTTCCAGCTCGCAATGCATTATGTCATGGAATATGGCAGTCATCGTGTGTTGGTAAGTTGCGCCTGCATTTTTCAATCCGAAGGGCATCACAGTGTTGTAAAAATTTCCTATGGATGTTCTGAAAGCAATTTTCTCTACATCTCTTGGTGCCATTCAAATCTGGTTATATCTGCTGAATCCATCCACAATGGAGAACATGATGTTTCCTACTGTAGAGTCTATCAGTAGGTTTATGTTTGGCAGTGGGAATTCGTCCTTCAAGCAGATTCGGTTGAGATTTCTGAAGTCTATGTAGCATCTTATCTGCCCATTTTTCTTCTTCAATGGCACGATATTGGACAACCATCGCAAATGTTGAATGGGTTTAATGAAACTAATGACCAATAGCTTTTGCACCTCTTTTACTATCTGTTCTTCTATTTCGGTATGAAACACTCTGGCAGGCAGAGCCACCGGCGTAGCCTTGGGATCTACGTTGAGCGTGTGCACTACCAATCTTGGGTCTAGCCCAGGTATTTTGCTATAGCCCCATGTGAAGACATCCCTGAACTCCTTTAATAACAATATATTCTGACATTTCTTTCTATAGGCCGGTGTCCAAATCGACTTCTTCCAATTTCTCTTCTACTGTTACCTATGTATCCATTTCTATTGTAATTCCCTCCTCTTTTTCTGTATTGCTTTCTTCTTCCTAGTTTTCCTGGGCTATACAACACACCAAAATTTTATGTTGTGGCCCTTGTCTAGGACCCCCTTGCATGTTGCAAGTAGGCCCCGCGCACCTTTATAACTTGTAGACTATTCTGCGATCAGGGGTCCGAACCCTGACGCATCGTGGTGCATCACTTAACTCCATTGCAGGTGCTTCTTTCCTCTTCTTCCTTTGCATTAGCAGTCCCTTCAGATTGGTCTCTAGGTCATCTTGAATATCCTTTCACCTAGGGACGAAGGTGCCTTTTGGTTTAGACACTAAGCTTTCACCAGATGGTGCCCACTCATCGTAAAACATAGTTTCCCCTAGATGAGCCTTTGCTTGCTTAAAGGGTGATGGATTTGCCACTATCCATATCATTCTACTGTTCATCCTTCCCTTCATGCATTGATGGTAGGTAGATGGGACCAATCAGTGTTTATGCAACCATGACTTTCCCAATAATATGTGGTATAAGACTTCTATTTTCACTACATGGAAGCAGGCCAAGGAGGCTATTGGTCCTACTTTCAACCACACTAGCAGAATGAGGTTTACGGAAGTGCTCGTATCGACCAAAGCCCTTTTGATGGGGATTTGGTTTATGGAAGCCGCCAAGTAAAGGGGTCTCCTATGATCTGAATACCCCACTTCCATGTCCTCATCACTAAAAGTGATCTTGTTTGTGTCCTGTAAGAAAGCTTTGTCAACTCTGGCTTCTTCTGACAAGCATTCTACTCCTGCCTCTAAGGCAATGCTCACTAGAGCCTATGTGGCAATTCTTCGCTCATTTACTGTGAGTTCCAACTGATCAAATAGGTTCTTGAACCTAGAACTTTTCTGCAAGGTGGTAATTACTGTGGCAGGCAGGGCTGGCCTTTCCTCCTCGTCTTCCCCTGCATCCGCACAAATAACGACTGCTGCCAATCCCTTTCCCTTGTGGTTCAAGAGTGGGTTTCTTTGGAAGTCTGGTTGAGATAACTTGAGAGTTCGTTCTTTGATTCTTTGATGTACCAGTCCACAGAGCGCCCAACATTCTGTGATAGGGTGTTGCGCATAATTGTCAAATGGCAGAAACGCGAGTCTCTCTGCTCTTCTTCGATAAGTTCCCTAGAAACTTGGTTGGGCTTGAAGACCCATTTGTGATCCATTTATCTAGGAGCACATCTAGCTCCTTTGGTGTACATGGCAATGGCAGAGGGGTCTTGTACTCCCTCTTATCCGATTTCCTTTTGCTTTCCCCAGTAGATACTACCATGGCTTGTGGAGTGGTCTTTCGTTCTTTGGGCTTGTCAGAGCTTGGCCATACCAATTGGGCGGTCTTCCTGGCTTTCTGCAACAACTACGCGAACTAGAAGATTTCTAAGTTCTCCAAAACAGATCTGTATTCCATAATCATTTTACCCATACACATTTCCACTAATATCTTTTCCTCACAATGATTATAGCAGTCAAGAGCTATGTCACTGAATCTCTTGATGTATTCCATCACATCTTCATCGCTTCTTTGCTTGGTTGCTTGCTTGTCTCTTCTCCATGAAAGTATTTAGTGCAAAACACGTCCACCATGTCATCCCATGTCGGGATTGACCCTAGTTTCAAATCGGTGTACTAACTGTACGCACGGTCACATAGAGATTTGGAAAATTATTGAAAACACAACTCCTTGCCTGCTGCGTAGGGATCGAGGGTGTCAATGAGCTTTCTCACACGTTCGATAGCATTTCCCCTTCTGCCATTGTATTGTGCAAAAGTTCACGGTTCATACCTCTCAGGATATGGCTTGCTGAGTATTCTTAGCGAATAAGGAGGCCTTTGTGCATAAAATCTTTCCTTAGGCGCTTTGGCCTTTTCTTGTTTTAGAAGCACTGCAACTTCGTCTATGGTAATGAAATGCTACTCCACATTCTGCAGACCACCTCCCATAAGGGTTTCTTCCTTGTCTGTTGTATGTTTTAGGTCATGCTGGTTTCCTTTTTCTTTTTTCTTGTCTACTTTCATTTGACGAATTTCTTCCATTATCTACTGCTAGGAATGCTACACAAATTGCAGCACCTCGATGACAAAGTTGGCATTATTAGTGGGAACACTTTGCTATTGCTGAGGTCTAGTACCCACTCTGTTGACACATTTCGCCTGGTTGGGCTGGTGCTGGTGGGGCGTTGCTGGTCTTGACTCTGCCTACGAGGGCACGACGCTCATGTTCAATGTCATCTTTGATATCGGGGGCATAGCTTGCGAGGGCTTTGTCTAGCTTCCCTGTCTTTTCCCAACTCCTCAGTGGAGTCACCAATTTAAATGTGGTGGACCTTTTTGTATTCTGGGCTGGACTATTCCTACCGTATTGAGGCCCGATAGTTCTGGGTAGGAAAGTCGAGACTAGCTCAACTAAAACCCATCTTAAGCCAACTTGTGCGCAAGCCAGGACTCCTTTACAGAGATCTTGGTCATGTGCCCATGGCAGAGGGTGCTATCATAAAATGTTATGGCAGGAGGAACATAATATAACAGGATAATAAAAGAAAGAGAGATATTCTAACTAAAGTGTTTGATGCCAATTAAAGATAATATTTAAACAACTTTGTAACAAGAAAACGCGATAATATGAGTACGGCAAAAATAAGTTAACAACAATAAAAAATAATGCTAATGCTTAAACAATCATGATAAAAGAGGGGAAGGGGATTAGTCTGCTAAACTTGGCCCCTTAACATATTTAAGTCCAAGAAGGTAACCAATCTCCAATGTGGGTAATCTCACAGGGAAATCCTACTATAGAAATTGCCCACTTTGAAAGAATGAACCTAAGTGGTTTAATCTCAAATCCTTTAACTTGCTAAAGGGCAGGCTATTGAGAAGGAGAGAAGGGAGTAGCTTATTGATACATGCCCTATCACACTTTTGTTTTCTCACTTCCCTTCCTACCCTTTTATTTTATTTCTTTTTGTTTATACTCTTTGTTTTTCTCTGCTTTCTATTTCTCTCTTCTTTCTATGTTTCCTACTATTCTTCCTTGTTCTCCCATTGTTGTTTACTGTGCACAGCTAAGACCTTCTTATATTGCCTGTCATGATAAGATTTACAGTTTTACCCTTCAATTACTTTTGGCTTGTTGTGGGTGTCCTTCCCGGGCCACCAACTGGTTTGCTGGCTGCCTAGCCACCACCACTACCCTGTGCTGACTGTGCCATGTTCCATTCCCAAACAAAGGGAGTTTTGTTTTATTTTCTTGCTTTTCGTAGAACTCCCATCCAGATAAGGGTTAGGTATTCTCTTTTACTAATTGTCGATGCCCAGCCTCGATTAGCTTAGCGGAAAAAACCTCTACTGCCGTGGGCCTTTATTTGACCAACTGCCGTGGTGATAGCTCCCGTGCAACCCATTGGAGTCCCCTCTCAATAGTGATGGTGTTGTTCATGCAGAGCTTCAGGTGCTCTCTCTCTCTCTCTTGGTGGAGGAAGGTAGGTCTACCTTTGGCGCTATGGAAGGAATCTGGGGCAAATTTTAAGGGATTACCAAAGGTGAGTGGAGTCGCCGCCAATCATTGGGTTTTTCTAAGGTGTGATTGGTCACCTGTTTCTAAGGTGTGATTGATCACCTGGGTACAAAAAATCTTGATTCTTAGGTTCGAAAGTTTGGTTACATGTGGGGAAGGTGTTAGGCACCCCACAATGCCTATCCAAGGACAGTCCTTTGTTTTGATAAAACCTTAATTTTTGGAGATTGGCAGTGAAAAACATGATTTTAGCGTTGGCTTTCGAGGCTTTTGCATGCAGGGTGGGGCTTTGAGGTTTGGCTTTTGAATGGGTATGGTCCCAATCTATGCTTTCCTAAGGCGTTCGAACAAAGTGCCAGATTTTTATGGCAAAAATCTGGCTAGAAGTCACCTTACTTTCACGGAGAAAATTAGGCATTGCTGGCCTTAGGTGACACGGAGTGTGACAATCACACCGGAAGGGGGGGCAAGCTGGTATATATATACATACATCATGCACAATGCAAGCACGCAGAGTAGGAAAGTAAATGCCTACATCCCTGGAGCATGGCCCAAAATATAGGTGCAAGAAAGTAAACAAGGGTCGCCATACCTTAGAGATGAGGACGAATGGTACACGACATGATATACATAATACAACCCATCTAAGAGAGAAAGGGAGGAGGAAGAGAGGTGTTTAAAAGAGTACATAACCAAAGGGACAGGCTAAACTCCTAAACCTACTGATGGCAACCGCTTGGCTTATGTCTACATGCTTACGTCTGTGCCCTCTTTGCTTGCACCTAAGAGACCGTGCCCTAGTTCCAAGCGTCTTAGCTCCATGTGCGTACATGCAAAGGCAAAGACAAGAAGCTAGCAAACAAGCAATGGAAGGAAAATGCGCAAAGTGTGCATGAAACAAGCATAAAGTAGATAAGCGTGATAGGCATGGCAAACGCAGAAACAAGGATGCGAACAAACAAGTGAGAAGGCAAACAAGCAAGATAGCAAACAAACAAGCAAAAGGCAAACAAACAAGAAAGCAAACAAAAGGTGGTTTCCACGAAGGACACATGTAGGTTTGTATCGAATGTCCATAATTTCATTATGTTGAAGCATGGACGACACACTAGGAAGCAAGACTCATGCATGAACATGTACGCAAGTGTGTAAAGATGCATAGAAAGCCAACGTGTGGCACAAACAAACATAACAAGCATATCATCGCACGGCGCGAAAAAGGGAAAAGGTTCGCACGGAGCGACTCAGCATCTGAAGATGCATCCTAAGTGGTTACACCCAAACAAGGCCTTGTGGGCGTCAGATGTAACCACACAACCACAAACCTGCCAAGGGCATTAAACATGGCAAGACCTATAACAAGAGAGGCCAACACAAGCATAAAGCATAGAAGCAATCAAGTACATACATGAAAATAGGGTGATCCAAACCCTTTGATATGGGCCAAGGTGTATGGACAATGACAAAGAACATAAGGTCTAGATTGGGTTCAAACATAGGCCAAAATACAAGAAAGAAAGATAAAGTGACAAAAGGGCTACAATAGCACATGGCATGACAAACATAGCTTAGGTCTAGGCACACAAACATGGCATGGGGCATACAAGCACATGGAAGATGGCATAAAGCAAGTAGAGCATAGATCCAAGTACACAAGCATGTGAAAACCTAGATCTAGGCATATAAGCATGAGAACATGCATGTGAACATGTGAAAGCTTAGCACATAGACATGATAGAACATGGATCCAAGCATATAAGCCCGTTCGAATGTGGATTTAAGCACAAAACATGGCAAAAAGCACACGAGCACATAGATCCGAGCAAAGCATAACCATAGACATGATATCAAGCATGTGAGCACATAACTTAACATCAACACAAAGCAAAGAGAGGAAGGAAACCCTAAGCATGTAGATCTAATCATACAAGCATGTAAAAAATAAGAAGAAGTAGAAGATAGATCTATGCACAAAACATGACATAAAACATAACAACCAAGGAAACCAAGCTAGAAACACACATAAAGCAAGAAACATGCTCAAGAAAGCAATAAATCATGTTATTCAAGCCAGACAAACAAGATAAATTCTAGAAAAAAGATTTAGAAGGTTAGGGGTGTGGATGATAACCAAAAAAGCTACATCCACACTCCTAAACCCTAAATCCCAAGTATAGAACCAAGGGAAAGAAGATTGGGTGTATGAATAATACCTTGTGTTTTTGGTGAAGAGAGAAGAATCAAGAAGTTTTGATGTGTTTTTTGGTGTTTGAAAGAGAGAAAAAACATGTAGAAAAGCTGGGCAAAAAGAAAATTTCAGGAAAAAATGTGGTCTCCCTCGTCTAAGGGGTGCTTAGGGCTATTTATAGCCCCAACACAAACTTTGAGGTGGTGGCCCTTGAAGGGACGTTGACGGCCCTTCAGGAGCCGCCAACCTCAAACTCCCTTTGATCTAGTTGATCTTGATTCCCTTGGAAATATCTTGGCTTCCTATTTCTGAAAAGGTATGGAACTTGAAAATCCAACAGTCATATCAAAAGTTATAGCTCTCGAAAGTTTGCAGTGCATCGATCGATGTGTCATCCCGGTTTTCGTGATATCTTGGCCGTTCTAATTCCGATTTTGACCCATGAACAGTCATTGGAATGAGAATTTGATAATCTTTGCGATGCATTGGTTTCAACTTGTTCTAGCAATCAGATTAAAATAAGGGTTTTTAGGCCCACTCGAGATCAACTTCAGGTCAAACTTGGTCAAAGTTGTTAAAAATCTCTGAGAAGCTTGGGTTTGATGAAAAACATTGTTTTGTGAGAGTTTGGACCTCATTTGGCCCTCGGTCAGACCTAGGGCTGACTAGGGGCATTTTGGTCATTTTAGCTGAAAAAGGCAATTCGGGTGCTCTGATGCCTAAACGAGTTGCGCCACATTTTTCTGGATGCTCTTGTGGACCCCTAGAGAGAAAATGATATTTTTGTATTTTTCAGGGTTTGGCACGCAAATCGAGGGCAGACAAAATACGGTATCAACAGCTGCCCCTTCTTTATATGATATCTCGAGTGCAATGAGGGGTGTTGGATAAAGAATGTGATTTCGAGTTTTGTTGTCCTGAAATTTGCATGCGGAGACTGTTCATGGATTGAGATCGAACTTTACTTGCATGGCCCGATACGCTGCAGCTGCTCTTGAAATATTTTCTGGACACATCTCTACATTATGGGAGAGGAGGAAGGAGAGGTTTTTTTTTTTTTTTTTTTTAGGGTGTGACCGGGTCAACGTTGACCTATAAAAGGCCTTTTGGCTCCCTTTTTTTGCTCATTTCCTCTCTTTCTCCCCACTCCTTACTACTTACAAAATCTCTAGAGTGCTTGTAGCTTAACGGATCCTTCCTTTCAGCTTCAGTTCGCTATTTCAGTCTGCCGCTTCAGTCTTTTCTACACTTGAGGTTAGTGTCTATTTTTCCTTCTTCGCTTATTTGTTATGCAAAATGTTTGTAGCAATACTACTAGAGATGCATGCTAGTATTTTATTTTATTTTATTTTTTGAATTTTTGTAAGCATATATTTTTTGCCATTATTTATGCTAAGCTATCTTAGGAAAATATGGGTGCGTTTTGTTTTTGATATACGAGTGCTTGAATATGTGGGAATTTAAATTTTGAAAATGAAATGCAAGATATGGGTAAGGGGACTTACCTGGTAGTTGGGAATAACGAAAATGTGAGCCTAGGGCGTCGCTGGTAGCTTACTCACTATAGATTAGGGATTTTGGAAACTCTCGAATAAATGTGAGCCCAAGGACACATGTCGCTGGTTAACCCACTATAGACTATGAGTTTGAGGACGCTTGTCGTCAATTCACCCACTGTAGAATGTGATCTCGAGGACGCTTGTCATCGATTCACTCACTGTAGAATATGAGCCTAGAGACGCTTGTCGCTAATTCACCCGCTAGAGATTGTGAGCTTAGAGACGCTTACCGCTGATTCACTCACTGTAGAATGTGAGCCTAGAGACGCTTGCTGCTAGTTCACCCACTGAAGGTTGTGAGCTCAAAGACGCTTACCGCTAATTCACCAGCCATGAAATGTGAGTCCAGAGACGCTTGTCGCTGGTTCACCCACTATAGAATACGAGTCCAGAGACACTTGCCGCTGGTTCACCCACCATGAAATGTGATTCCAGAGATGCTTGTTACTAGTTCACCCACTGTAGAATACGAGTCCTGAGATGCTTGCTGCTGGTTCACCTGCCATGAAATGTGAGTCTAAAGACGCTTGCCGCTGGTTCACCCACTATAGAATACGAGTCCAGAGACGTTTGCTACTGGTTCACTTGCCATGAAATGTGAGTCCAGAAATGCTTGTCGCTGGTTCACCCACTGCAGAATACACGCTTGGGGACTCTTGTCGTCAATTCACTTGCCATGAAATGTGAGTCTAGAGACACTTGCCGTTAGTTCACCCACTATAGAATACGAGTCCAGAGACACTTGCTGCTAGTTCACCCACCATGAAATGTGAGTCCAGAGACGCTTGCCGCTGGTTCACCCACTATAGAATACGAGCTCGAGGACGCTTGTCGTCGATTCACCCGCCATGAAATATGAGTCCAGAGACGCTTATCGCTGGTTCACCCACTGTGGAATACAAGTCCAGGGACGCTTGCCGCTGGTTCACCCGCCATGAAATGTGAGTCCAGAGATGCTTGCCGCTGGTTCACCCACTGTAGAATACGAGTCTAAAGACGCTTGCCACTAGTCACCTGCCATGAAATGTGTGCAATAGTTTGCTTTTTTTTTTTTTTTTTTTTTTTGGTGAGATCATATGCTTGACATAGACCTACATAACATGTTTAGGAAATGAGTTAGTTCACCTGCACTACCATTTAACTCACGGGCTTACCACTTATGTTTGAATTTCTTGCTGTTTTGTAGATCATGTCTCGGAGTGCTAGCTCTAAGGGAGATCAGGAGAAGGCCCACATGTATGCTACGTCCCATTGGGACGATTCTTCTGAGGATGAGATTGCATCAGCTGGTGAGCAGGTGGCTCGAGTTCTGCAGAGCCGTTTCAATCGCGGGGAGGAGGATACTAGACCTGCTAGTGGTATATCTATAGTGACATGGTCCAGGAGATGAAGGTCAGTTGAGACGGCCAGTGTCTCGTCTGAGTCTCGTACTATTTCTAGTGGGGCTTCTTTATGACGCAGGCCGGTTAGAGGGAGGGGGCTTCTGGAGGAAAGATGCGAGCTGAGGACATCCTTATAGACATAGATGATAACTTTCCTGGGCTAGAGGTCCTGCTGAAGTTTGGCGCACAGAGGTGCAGTTTAAGGCCAAGGTTCCCATCACATCAGGCCTGGACCGATGCTCACACCAAAGTCGTAGACTAAGGCATCCAGGACACTCACCTTTAGCGAGGGCTTAAGGACCATCCTTCCGCACTGGTGCGGAGAAGAGAGGTATGTTGCATTTCCTTCTTAGTCATTCAAATTTCGATTATATGCATGTGCTAATGAATAGCTTTTGATTTCAAATGTAAGGGGGCGACAAGCTCCGTGGTCGGGGCGACTGGTCCACTTTTCTCCAATTGGTGTTCGCTTCTAGGACCCACCTGCAGTACACCGATTTCTTAAGAGATAAGGGGTTCAAGGACTTCCTTCGGATTCCCTCGTTCACCATGAGGCACGAGATTGGGGAGGGGTGCAGCGGTTTCATGTCGAGACGGGCACCTTTCACTTGAGTTATGGGGAGTATGCGGTCCTCCTTCTTGACTAGATGGCCATTTTTGGTATCAGATTTGGTGGCCACCCGATTCTGACTGAGGAGATGAGCTTTGATATGGCTTGCAAGCTTTTAGGCATCCCTCTTCCATTGATTGCAGAGACGAGGGGATATTTCAGGCCCACTGCGTCGCCACAGATCCGCACTAAGTGGCTGTAGAGTAGTATTCCTTGGGTTGCGGCACCTACCGACTTCCATCTTCATTGGTTCTTCTTGTGGTTCCTCGGTAGTTGCTTCCTTGGCAACAACTGGTCTGTGTTGATATGCCAGTTGGTATGGGCCATGAGAGTAGTCTCCAGCATCGGGACACACGATTGGGGGTCGGTCACTTATGGCTTTTTCATCTCTTTCTTGAGGTGGGCCTTTCAGCGAGATTTCAGGAGTTTGGAGGTATGTTGGTAGATATTCATATAGTGGGCATATGAGTACATCCTAGCCTTGCGGCCACATTATACAGGCTTGTCTGAGACAACGTACCCTCGAGCATATGCATGGGCTCATTGTAGGATCACCAGGGTTGTTGTAGTGTAGCCAGTCACCATCTTTGCAGCTTTAGTTTGCATCACCCGGGATGAGATCATAGTCTGTCCTTATGACAGGACGCTACTGGGGAGGCCAGAGCTCACCATTGCTATAGGCCAGTTGAGGATCTGACGTTAGTTTTGTGCTCTAATGAGCTGGGAGTTCTCTCTGGCATAGAGGACCTTCCACCAGGTCATGCCAGTATTTGGAGTGCCTAGGGATTCGCCTTCTCACGGCTTGTCATTCGAGGCCATGATCCTAGGCGACTCAGCTTATGCAACAGGCGCCTGTGATGCTTTTGTGGATACTAGCAGAATAATTTTGTGGAGTCTTCTACAGGGCCTATCATTGGAGGCATCCCTGTGAGTGGAGGTAGGGTACTGGGAGGCATTGTCTACTTTCAGGTGGCTACCGAGGCAGAGTGGAGAGCACGCGTGGAGGTTTCAGAGGCCAGAGTGACAAAGCTTGAGGCCCTATTTGTTGCTAGAGAGGTGCACATGCAGGAGGAGACTGTTGGGGCGTTAGCTCGGGAGAGGGAGATCTAGTAGAGAGATAGGGAGATGCGAGCCACCGCGATGGACAGAGAGTGGAGTCAGTTTTTGACTAAGCTAGCCCTGTATCAGGGCTATTCCATGCTTTTGGCGAGGGAGTTACGAGCAACTCGTCTTCCCGTTCCAGTTGCCGCTCACATTCCAGGACGAGGGCCGATCATTCCTCCATTCAAGCCCATGTTTATGCTAGTTCCTCCAGGCCTACCGGGTGGTTGGGGTTCTTTTGCTCAGGCTCTGGGCCCTTCCCAGGGCCCAAGGTATACTCCCGACACTTCAGGCAGTGTAGATCCTTCCACCGGCCCTTTTGCAGGCGGCAATGATGGTGATGACACTGATACAAATAAGGACCAATTCATGGGCAGTGATGATTCTTCATAGGATTAGCTATTTGTTGTAGTATGATGTAGCCCCTGCATGGGCATGTACATTTCCATGTATTCTGTAGACATTGCCCTTTGACAGGCTAGCCATGTATGTATATTATGTATTATCTCTTGGTAGGCCTGGACATGTATGTATTGTATTGCCCCACAGTGGGCTTTGATGTATGATATTATCTCTTTGTAGCATGATGTATGTATGGAACAATGCCTTTTGCTAGGACTTATATGTATGATTCCAGGGATACGCCTTTAAGCGAGCGGCTGATGTGTATGAAAACAATGCCTCTGATTAGGACTTATATGTATGACTCCAGGGAAGTGCCTTTAAAAGGGCGGATGATGTGTGAAAAACAATGCCTCTGATTAGGACTTATATGTATAGCTCTATAAATCGCCTTTAAAAGGGCTGCTGATGTGTAGGAAAACAATGCCTCTAATTAGGACTTATATGTATAGCTCTGTAAACTACCTTTGAAAGGGCTACTGATGTGTGAAAAACAATGCCTCTGATTAGGACTTATATGCAAGACTTTAGAGAAGCGCGCCTTTAAGAGGGTGGCTGATGTGTATGAAAACAATGCCTCTGATTAGGACTTACATGTATAGCTCTGTAAATTGCCTTTGAAAGGGTTGTCGTTGTGTATGAAAGACAATGCCTCTGATTAGGACTTACATGTATAGCTCCAGAGAAGCGCCTTTAAGAGGGCGGCTAATGTGTATGAAAACAATGCCTCTGATTAGGACTTACATGTATAACCATGTATAACCCTGGAAAATGCCTCTAAAAGGACTGTTGAGATGTATGCACGCACTATCGCATTTACATTGTGGATGGTGGTATTGAACCAGCTTGTGTTGCACCCACTCATTTTGCACCACAATTTCACAGGTTTGTTAGTGGCTTTTGAACAATGATTGCCCTACTAAGGGGGGGGGGGGGGGGGGGGGGGAGAAAGGAAAGATCATGTGAAATAAACTGCCCAGTTTAGGGTTTCATGCGATTCTCGACATGAGAGACACCTCTTCAGCAGGATGGACCTATCCTTGTAAACTGGACAAAGAGGGAAAGAACCGCGCAAAAAAAAAATGCCCAAGTTTAAGGTTTTGCGGGGTTTGAGCTTGCAGACTTGTTGAAAGTGGCCTTGGCTTTGTAGACCATACCATAATGCTAACAAAAAATGCAGACACTCTGAACGAGATATCTTTAGACACGCCATGAGGCAGTATGCACTGGTTGCTCCTGTCATTACCCGAGAGGGCTAAAAATTCAAGAATGGGCTTCTTGAGGTACCCCCATGAGAAACGACTCTCTTAGTCTTCCAAATAAGCTAAAAGGGCTGTCGAATGGCCAAGACCAAGCTCAAATTTTTTTTCTGTTGCAAATTCTGACTACTGGGGCTAAACCGATGCCTGAACCAGGCGAACTGGGCTTTGAAAATGAGGTTCAAGACATCTGAAGGTACTGAATGAGACGCACAAATATAAACTGCCCCAATGTAGGATTTGTGTGGTCTCCTAAAATGTTTTGTTTGATTACTGAATCACTATATTATTTTCTTTATGTTTTTCTGTAGTGAGAAAGTGTTGTCTTATCCCAATTTTTTAAAAATGAGAAATGTTAAATCCTCTTTAGTAGAGCTAAAGTGACAAAAACTGTGGCAATGAAGTAAAAAGAGAGAGAGAGAGAGAGAGAGAGAGAGAGAGAGAGAGAGAATCTCTTACGTACGACAGTTGTATGTATGACGTACGAGATTTTCAAGTTTCTTCTGTGTCAAATTTTCCTAGAGTTTGTACGAAACCTGAACGTATGACTATTGTACAAGATTATGCAAAATATACTAATTTGATAGTTTTTGGGACAAAATTTGTTCCACTTAAAATGAAAACATTTGTGAATATTGGAAATAGTTTTTGAACGATTATAACTCTTTACCCGTGATATTCAAATGATTCTAACTCTCAGATTCAGTACTTCTTTCAAAACTTTCGAAGAAACACTAAAAATCCTCTGGGGCATCTTTGAAATTGCTGTATTTAGAACTTAATAAACTTGGTTCTAACCTTGGGATAAATTTATAGTAACATTTTAGCTATTGTCTAAGGATAGCGTTTCATTGTGGCTCCAAATTGTCAAAGGTCTTGTTGGATTATTAACTCACTACATTTTTTTTATTATATTTTTTGCTAGTGAAAATTTAATATGTAGTCCCCCCCCCCCCCCCCCTTTTTTTTAATGTGATAAGTATTACTACCTCTTTAGTAAAGGTACAGTGAAAGAAACTGTGGCAATGAAATAAATAAAAAAAATTAAGTTTAGAGAATCTCACACGTACGAGAGATGTATGTAAGACGTATGAGATTTTCAAATTTCTTTTGCATCAATATTTCTAGAGAGTTAGTATGAAAGTCAAATGTACAAGTGTTGCAGGGGATTCTACAGAATTTATGAATTTAACAGTTTTTTGGACAAAATTTGTTCCACTTGAAATGAAAACATTTGTGAATATTGAAAATAGTTTATGGATGATTATAACTCCTTACCCATGATATATAAATAATTCTAACTCTCACTTTCAATATTTTCTTCTTTTAGAACTTTCTTAGAAACACTAAAAATCTTTTGGGACTTCACCAAAATTGCTATTTTTAGAACCTAATAAACTAGGTTGTATACTGGGGATAAATTTTTAGCAACCTTTTAGCAACTCTTGTGTGGGTGCAAACATAGTCTAAGGAAAGTATTTCATTGTGGCTCCAAATTATCAAGTGTTTCGTTTGATTATTGAATCACTTTATTTTTTTAATTATATTTTTTAGTACAAAAACCGAGATTCTTAGTCCAATTTTTATTTTATTTTATTTTATTTTTTTTTAAATTTGAAAAGCGTTAATTCCTGTTTAGTAGAGGGGAAGTGACGGAAAATGTTGCAAACAATGAAAAAAAAAAAGTTTATAGAATCTAGGACGTACGAGAATTGTATGTAAGACGTATGAGTGTATCACATTTCTTTTTGTTGGGGACATATTTTTATGTAATTGGCACATCCTTTGACAAAACGCACTTTACTTGTATTTGGGTAAATCTAAGTAGGTTCAAGATAATCATTACAAGTGGTTAAATTGAAGACATGGAGACTACTCAAGAACTGCTCAAGAAAAGTGCAAATTTGCATGTCTCGATACCTTCTCGATAGAATCTCGATCTGTCGAGGTTCATTAAATCTTGACAGCTGGTCGATCGATCGAGCTTACGGATTTTCAGATTATAGCCAACATGTTTTATTCTAAAAGGCTATTTGTTTATGGGTTTGTATAATCCTTATTGGACAAGGAAAAGCCCAAGGCTTGTGTAAACCTATTTGGAATAGGAGAGCCCATTAAGCTCCTATTTAAAGGAGGTGGGAAAAAGAAAAACCTAACCCTAGAGAGCTTCATAAGGTTTTCTTTTTGAAACCCTAGCCTCCTTCTATAAAAGAAAGAGTTCTTGTTGCGTTTCTTGTACGCCTTTGGGTTTTGTAACAAAGCAAAGTCTCTTGCACCAACATTGAAGATCTTATTGGTGTTTCTATGTGAAGCTGCTGCAAATCAACTACAACAATCAAAGGGTTGCTGTGGAGTTAGTCACGTACTGGGATTCGTGCAAAGGAGTAAGCCGCGTACTGGGATCCGCGCATCAAACTGGTTAGTCACGTACTTGGGAGCCGTGCATCAAAAGGGGGAACTGTCGCTACAGATCAAGTCCAATTGGGTATTGGGGTAAGGGTTCAACTGTAGGTTGGTAAGGTACTTGGGATTCCTTTACTTGTAACCGCTTGATTTGATAATAGTGGAGTTTCGGGAGTGGTGACCTGAAAATCACCCGGTGGGGTTTTTGCCATTAGGGTTTTCCCCATTCGTAAACAAATCACCGTGTTATTTATTTTCCGCTGCATATTTAGTTGATTGGTGATTTGTTTGTGCTTCCATAAAATTGCATGATTAATTGATTAATTAATTACTTGGCTAAATTAATTAATTAGGGTTAATCACAAGGGGTCATTCAGATTGTGACCTAACACTTTTCATCAAAATTTATTGAGAGTTGTACGAATCTCGAAGGTATAAGTGTTGTATGAGATTATGCAATATATAAGAATTTGGTAGTTTTCGGGCCAAAAGTTCTACAACTTGAAATGAAAACTATTGTGAATATTGGAAACATATTTTGTATGGTTTTAAGACTTTACCATGATATATAAAATGATTGTAATTCTCATTTTGAATATCATCTTCTTTATAAACTTTCTAAGAAACACTAAACTCCTCAGGGCCTTCTCCAAAATTGCTATTTTTAGAACATAATAAACTTAGTTGTATCCTGGGGATAAATTTCAAGTACCTTTTCTTGGGGATAAATTTCGAGTACCTTTTTATCAACTCTTGTGTAGGGTGCATATATTGTCTAAGGATAGCATTTTGTTGTGGCTCCAAATTCTTAAACGTTTTGTTTGATTACTGAATCACTATATTATTTTCGTTATGTTTTTCGATATTGAAAAAGTGATGTCTAATCCGAATTTTTATATTAATGTGAGAAATGCTAAATCCTCTTTAGTAGAGCTAAAGTGACAAAAATGGTGGCAATGAAGTGAAAAAAAAAATGTAGAGAATCCCTTACGTACGAGAGTTGTATGTAAGACGTACTAGATTTTCAACTTTCTTATGCATCAAAAATTCCTGAGAGTTTGTATGAAACCTGAACGTACAACTATTGCACAAGATTATGCAAAAATTTACAAATTTGATAGTTTTTGGGACAAAATTTGTTGCACTTGAAATGAAAATTTTTGTGAGTTTCTTGTACCCGTTTTGGGTGTTGCGTTCCTTTTTTGACAAATGTGATAATGTGCTAATTTTTTTTAATGGATATCTCGACTCGTGTAGAGAAATGCTAAAATAACATTGAATTGGATGAAAACAAAATAATGAAATTACATTCCACGTTGGATCCTCATTTACATTATAAAAAAAAAAAAGTACTTTGAAATTTGCTATTTGCTCAAAAGTGCAAAATAATGTAACCTCAATTACATTCCATGTTGAATCGTCATTTTATTTATCGAAAAAAAGTGTACTTTCAAATTTGCTATTTGCTCAAATTAAAAACGCTTATATCACTGTTGACACTGAGAAATCTAATTTGTACTTTCTAATTTTCTATTTGACACGTCTAAATAAGCTTACAAATATGTCTAAGAATAAAATGCAAGGCATTAAGAAGAGAGAGAGAGAGAGAGAGAGAAACATAAATAGTATTGTACTTATCAAAATATTTTCATTAAACCATAAAAAGAAATAACATAGGTTTTCTTTTTAAACCGTTCAACGCAAGGGCTTTTAAATAATAAAAAAAAAAATGAGAATCCCTAAATTAATAATAATAATAATAATAATAATAATAATATATATATTAATAGGTAAAGCTGAGAGAAAATTCAATTAGATTTTAAATTGGATTATAATTGTAGTATAATTTTACGCCACATGTCCTATCTATATTGATGGTGAACTAAAAATTGAACCATCTTCAATTCGTCCATGAGAGTGGTCCAGAGCTAGAAAGGTTAGCCCATAGGAAGGTCATCCATCATCAGGAGGTCATTTGTGAGCATGAAGGTCGTTCATCAAGAAAGCATCTGGAAGACCCTTCAACACTTAGAAATTTTTTAGAATGGATTTATGTACAAAAGCTTGTAATTTGGACCACGTTCTACTATTTTGAAGTATGAGCAAAATCCTTGTTTATCGCTATAACTTCCCACTAAATACTTAACTACTAATGGTAGTTGTAGGAGATAAGATTTAACCTTCTAACTTCTATAGCAGTTGTGGCTATAGCAGTTGTGGAAGTTAAGTCTGAACCTTCTGACTACCACACACGTTGAGGAAATTACTAAAGAAGTAACCACTCCAAAGCTCACTATATAAGGACACATCCACATCAAATGAAAGTAAGTTTCCACTACTTCTAAAGTTGGAATTCATGAGTTCTAGAGAGAAAAACTAACTTGAGCATCGGAGGGTTCTTGGCCGGTTCACCCTGGTCACCTTTGATCTTGTGTCTTTTTCTTTTTAGGCTTTCCAAGCAACTACCAGCCCATTGAAGCCTGGAGCATTTAGTCTACTGATTTTCTTTGCATCATTAGTTGGCACCGTCTGTGGGAATTGTTAAATTTGTGATTTGCAATTTATCTTCCTAAGACAAAAGGTTGTATGGTCCGGATAAGGTCAATGGCCACTAGTCCAAGCCAACAAGAGAGTGGGAACACTTCCAGCCATCCCAACCGTGCTCATCAGTCAACACCTACCATGCAACTGCCTTCCATCCAAAAAATATAGTCCATAGCAGCCGCCATGGCAAAGCTAACCCGTTAGAATCAAGAACTGACTTGAGAGATCAATCAAAGGAGGCAACGTCATGAACGATGCATGGAAGGGCAAGCTCAAAGTCAAGAAGGTAGAGGAGAAAATGCTAAGCATGAAAACTACTCAAGGGGTACTACTTCATAAAAGGTGCCACACTTGGAAAGGGAAATGGATCAAATGAGAAGGGTCATGGACAAGATGAAAGAGAATATGAGAAGGACAAATCACGTAGATGATTTAGTTCATCGAACTGATTCCCCTTTCATGGCTTCCATCAATAGTCATCCCTTGCCTTCTAAGTTCAAGATGCCTTCCTTGGACTCATATGATGGAACGCATGACTCGTGTGATCACATAGTGACTTTCAAGACCACAATGCACCTTCAAGGAGTTCTAGATGAGATAATGTACATGGCCTTTCCAACCACCCTTAACGGGCCAGCACGAGTGTGGTTTAGCAAGATACCTCCAAACACTATTAGTTCTTTTAAAGAGTTGAGTAAGTTGTTCGTCAACAACTTTATCGGAGGACAAAGGCACAAACGCTCTTTGTCTAGTTTGCTGACTATAAAGCAAGGAGAAAACAAGAGCTTATGGTCTTTCATCACACGCTTTAACAAGGAAGCCTTGACTGTAGACGAGATGGATGACAAGTTATTATTGGCAACCTTCCATAATGGAGTTAGGTCAGATTTATTTATCCACAAGCTATATGATCAAGAGCCACAGACTATGGCTGAACTTGTCCATTCAGCCCAAAGCTTCATGAACGTAGAAGATGCAATTATTGCCAAGAAGAGAAAGAAAGCATAACGAGGCCTCCCATGCCATTCTGAACAAGGCCCTCGTCCAAAGAAGGCACGAATGGGAGAGAAGAAAGACAGGGACAACAGGAAGGTAGGCTCATCTTCAGGAAGGAGCCAGCACTACACGCCCTTGAATGCTCCACTTGATCAAGTGCTTATGAAAATTAAGGATGACCCATCCTTGAAGTGGCCAGAGAAGACGAAGGGAGATCCCAATAAGTGCAATAAGAACAAGTACTGCCACTTCCATAGAGATCATGGGCATGACATGAACGAGTGCTACAACTTAAAGTATCAAATAAAGAATCTTATCTGACAAGGAAAGTTGAGACATTTCGTTGGACAAGATCATAAAGACAAGAAGTTGAAAGGAAAGGTAGAAGAACCATCACGACCCCCACTTGGAGAAATAAGAGTCATTGTAGGAGGAACTTCAACAGGGCAATCTTCTAAGTCAAGGAAGATGCTGCGACTTAAATAATGCTTCCAAGTGTAGGATTGTCGTGAAGTAATAACTCAATAAGTCCGAGGTCGAATCCACAGGGAAAAGGGAATTGATTAGTAAACCACAAGAGAATAAAACTAAAATAATAAAGTTTAATTGAAGAGATTTTTAAAATTTTAGTAAAGGTAATTTAAATTGATAGAAAATAACAATATATTAAGGTGCTAAGGTTTAGGGATCAACACATAACACATCTATTGGTAGTCTTAACAATATTTATTTTATAACTCAACTAAAATTCATACGAAGGATAATCTTAGTCAGATGATTTAACAATAAAAACTCAAGAATTAATTGTCTAAGGTAATTTCATGAAATTGATTGATTTTAGGCAAAGCAAAACTGGTGAATTAGTTCGCAGGAAATACTAAGCATTTAACGTGCCCAGAGTCTACGATAAATCAAAAGGATTATACAGAAACTAAAAATTTTTCTAGATGAGCAAAACAATCAAAAACATAAAAACATAAGCATTAAAACCAATAAATAATTGTTAAGAACATATCAATAAATGGTTGGGTTTCACCCCTTACCTTAGCAAGGCTTCTAGCAAGCCATAACACAAATAAAAACTCTAAAAATTGTATAGAAACCTTAAGAAAACCTAAATTATGTTCTACAGAAGCTCCTCCCTGAATTTTACCCTAAAGAGCCTTTAAATAGGTCAAGGAATCCTATTACAAGTCAAATCCCCGTTTGGAGAAAATCCCAGGTTTTTAGTCTTCACTTAACCGACGTTTTTGGCCCATTAACTTCAGAATTAGGACTTTTGGTAAACTACAAAGGTTTAGCCCTTTAAGTTATATTTCCAGCCCAACTTGAATCATCCCAATTGGATATCTGAGCCGAAAGTTATGCTCCAAATACTAACTGGCGTGCAGGCTGGAATCCTAATCCGAATTAGACTTGGATTTGATGCAAATTTCCTTTGATTCTTTGCTCCAATTGGACTTGAATTTAATTGGGTTGGTCTTCTTTGACTTCATTATGGCTCTTGTAAAAGTAAAGTCCATTAGCTTTCTTCTTTGCACAAATCCACGTACTTATTTAATTTCATTATCCTACAAAAGACAAATTCATGCATTAAAATTCAATTAAGCACAAAATTGATTATTCAGCATTATTCCAAAACCAACTATAAAATGCATGAATTAACTCAAAATAAGTATGATAATACTTTCTAATAATGGTATAAATATGCAAAATTAAGCTATTATCACACTCTTCAACCAGCCCATTGCTAGTCCCTAGCAATTTAAGCGACTCAAGACAAAGACAAAAAAAAAAGAAAAAAAAAATTATTACTTTAGTAGAAATAGTTAATCAAAGGTCAAAACACTAACAACCACCAAAGACATTACACATGCTATCAATACTTTGTGTGTGAATAGTTTAGCCAACACAAACACAACCTTAGTCTTAAGATAAAACATGTCTTGAATTTCTATCCAAAGTTATGCTTCAACTCAAATCTCACAGTTGTTAACACTCAACAAATAAAATCACTCTGAAAAGGGTTTAACACTCGCAAACATATGAGAGCAGAATAATGTAGAGCAAAGACTAATATCTCACATATAAATAAGATGAAGAATGGTGAAGCAAAATAAAGGACATTTATAGTCTCATGAAAGGATGCCAAATAGTAAGAATATTACACCACACACATTGATTAGTCATGTCAAGATCCAAACCATACCTTCCTTAAGATCAAATTGGACTTTCATTGGGATGTAATGTAGGGTAAAGAGGAGGAATTTAGAACAAAGGGTATAGGTAAAAATAAAAAGTGTTCACTAGAATAATTCAAGAGACAACTTCTTTTGAGTAAATGACAATTGATTTATCCTCTCAAGTTTCTTGAATATCGCACTTTCACTTTCTTTCTTTGTTTCTTCAAAATTTTATCAACAAATTCAATCTCTATTTCTTCCTCTTTCACATTCCTTTTTTTTTTTTTCAACATTTTTCCTTTTTTGTTTATGACTTTTTTTTTTTTTTGGGTGAGTCCTCCTTTTCTTCCAACTATTTCACCATAAATTTACCGCAATGAGACAATTTGACTGCATTCATTCTTGGAACACTTTAAGAAAGGGTTTGAGAAAGAATGACTAAAATAATAGGCTTAAATAGGTGACTAGTGGTAATATATCAAGAAAGAAAATAAGAAAGGCTTAAAATTAACAAAGATGTCCTAAAATCATCTCTTATGGATTGGGATAGTTCTTCAAAATCCATGACTTTAACAAATTCAAGCGTAACATAAAATTGATGAATTTTTAGCATTCGACCAAATCAAAGAATAATGAGACTAGTAGCAACAAAGTTATGTGCTTCCAAACTAAAAATGAGATCAAAAGAAAATAACCTTCTAAAAAAACGAATGGCTCAAGAATTTACTCGGGTTATAGTCTCTACATTTTATTTTCAAGATTTTCAAAGTCATCTCTATCTCTCACCAAGAAACATGTTCATGTGGCTAAAGTGCATGTGCATACTAGTTGATTATGAAAAAACAGTGGAATTCTTTAGATAGAAGTACCATAAAGAACTTTGACTTAAAACTCTTGCTAAAGCAACACTTCTTCTTCTTCTTCTTCTTCTTCTTCTTTATTTTTTTATTTTTTTATTTTTTGTTTTTTTGAAAATTGGACTAAAAACAAAAACAAAAATCACTAAAAATAACCCCCAAAAAATTAACATAAAATAAAAACAAATTCAAATCATCTCAAGTTCCTCTCCCCAACCTATAACTTACATTGTCCTCAATGATAACAAGGAAAGCCAATAAAGAGTAAAGATTACAGAGAGTACCTTGAAGAGATAAACATAAATGAACAAAAAAAAAAACTTTAACACCTGCAAAAGGGGTTAGAAAACAAAATTAAAAAAAAAAAAAAAAAAAAAAAAAAAAAAAAAAAACACAATCTAAACTACGACACAAACACTAATGCTAATTGCTTGGCAGGTCTTGATAAATGGGATCCTCCAAATTAATGTATTCCTCCTCTTGTGAAAAATTCTCAAGAAATGGCTTAAGACGTTGTCCATTCACCTTAAATATGTTACCATTCTTAGGATTTTCAATTTCTATGGCACCATGGGGAAAAACATTTTTAACAATGAAAGGTCCAGTCCATCTAGATCTCAATTTTCCGGGGAACAAATGTAACCTAGAATTATACAAAAGAACTTTTTGAGACGGTTCAAAAGATTTCCTTAAAATTTTTTTGTCATGAAAAACCTTCATTCTTTCTTTAGAAATCCTAGAATTCTCATATGCATCATGCTAAATTTCTTCCAACTCATTCAATTGCAATTTTCTCAATGAACTAGCCTTGTCTAAGTTAAAGTTAAACATCTTTATTGCCCAATATGATTTATGTTCCAATTCCACAGGCAAGTGACAAGCTTTACCATAAACAAGTCTATAGGGAGACATACCAAGAATATTTTTATAGGCAATGCGTTATGCCTACAGTGCATCATTCAACCTCAAAGACCAATCTTTACGATTTGGATTAACTATCTTCTCCAAAAAAATTTTAATCTCCCTATTGGCAAGCTCAACTTGTCCACTTGTTTGTGGGTGATATGGGGTGGCAACCTTGTGTGTTATGCAATATTTTCTCATTAATGTCTCAAAAGGTCAGTTGCAAAAGTGCAGGCCCCTATCATTAATAATTGCCCTAGGGATGCCAAACCTTGACAAAACATTTTCCTTTACAAATTTCAAAACAATTTTGTGATCATTCTTTTTGCAAGGAATAGCCTCAACCCATTTTGAAACATAATCTATAGCCACTAGAATGTAAAGATATCCAAAAGAAGGAGGGAACGGACCCATGAAATCTATGCCCCAACAATCAAAAATTTCAACAACTAAAATTGGGTTTAAAGGCATCATATTTCTACAAGTTATTCCTCCCAACTTTTGACAAGACTCACAAGATTTGCAAAAATGATGAGTGTCTTTAAACATATTAGACCAATAAAAACCACATTGCAAAATCTTTGCAATAGTTTTCCTTGAAGAAAAGTGGCCTCCACAAGCTTCATTATGACACAAGGAGATGACACTAAACATTTCATTATTAGGGACACATCTCCTAATGATTTGATCTGGACAGTACTTAAATAAATAAGGATCATCATAGAAAAAATTGCGTACCTCAACCATGAAGCGTTTCTTATCTTAAGCACTCTAGTGAGATGGTGTTTGGCTTGTGACAAGAAAATTGACAATATCAGCATACTAAGGCAAAGTAGAGATGGAAAACAATTGTTCATCAGGGAAAGAATCCCTAATGGGCAATGCATCCATGGATTCATTAAAAGTGAGGCACGACAGATGGTCTACCACCACATTTTCTACTCCCTTTTTTTCTTTGATGGTGATATTAAATTTTTGTACTAGAAGAATCCATCTAATCAACCTTGGCTTTGCATCCTTCTTTGAAAGAAGATATTTTAAAGCTAAATGTCAGTGAAAACAACAACAAGAGAGCTAAGAATATATGAACGGAATTTATCTAAGGCAAATACCACAGCATGTAACTCTTTTTTAGTTGTAGAATAATTCATTTGAGCTTCATTCAAAGTCTTACTTGCATAATAAATTACATGAGATTTTTTATCCTTTATTTGCCCTAAAACAGCTTCAATCGCATAATCACTTGCATCACACATGATTTCAAAAGGTAAAGTCCAATTTGGTGGTTGCATGATGGGTGCAGTGGTAAGCATGCCTTTTAGCTTACCAAAAGCTTCTTGGCAAGCTTGGGTCCATTCAAAGGGAGTGTTATTTGTTAGGAGGTTGCACATAGGTCTAGATATGAAACTAAAGTCTTTTATGAACCTCCTATAAAATCCAGCATGTCCTAGGAATGATCTCACATCTTTAACAGTCTTGGGTGTAGGCAAATTAGCAATCAATTCAATTTTTGCTTTATCCACCTCTATGCCTTTTGAAGAAACAATGTGGCCTAATACAATCCCTTTTGTGACCATGAAATGACACTTTTCCCAATTTAGTAGTAAATTTTTTTCTTCACAGCTAGTTAAGACTTGTTAGGACATATGTGTTTCACTTGTTAAGAACATATATCATTCTTTTATGTAATTGGATAATCCTTTGACAAAACGTACTTGTAATTGGGTAGATCTAGATGTTCTTAATACTTCAAGAAACAAGGTTTCAAGATCAATTGTTAAAGCAATTCAAGTCTGTCCAAGAAACAAGCTGAATAGTGCAAATTCATTAAAGCTCGACAGCTGGCTCGATAGCTGCATCTATTGAGCTTAAGAAAGCGGTTTTAGCCCCGTGTGCTCGACAGCTACTCGACAGCTCCTATCTGTCGAGGTTTACTTGTAATTGGGTAGATCTAGGTGTTCTTAATACTTCAGGAAACAAGGTTTCAAGATCAAGTGTTAAAACAATTCAAGTCTGTCCAAGAAACAAGCTGAATAGTGCAAATTCATTAAAGCTCGACAGCTGGCTCGACAGCTGCATCTATCGAGCTTAAGAAAGCTGTTTCAGCCCATGTGCTCGACATCTGCTCGACAGTTGCTCAACAGCTCCTATCTGTCAAGTGACAGGTTTAAGAATGTCATAATTCTGATATGATTTTCTTGGGATCTGTGAATGTGTCTTTGGGCCTTCTTTTCTAATAACCCTAGACATATAAAAGGATTATTTTAAGGGTCGTCAAAGTGTACACAAGTTGCACAAGCATTGAGAAAACTTTGCTCAAGCAAATTGTGACTGGAGACAAAGTTTTGCCCTAGTTCATCTCTTCTGAAGAAGTTGCTGTGTTTGTACACCATAGGGTTTTGTGACCAAGCATCTTCTTGATCTTCATCATGTGGACGAACTGAAGAACTTTGCAGCCAACAATCTTCTCTAGTTGGTGATTGAAGTCGCGTACTGGGATCTGCGCAATTGGTTATTCACGTACTTGGGAGCCCTGCATCAAAAGAAGAAATTGTCACTACAAAACAAGTCCAATTGGGTATTGGGGTAAGGGTTCAACTGTAGGTTGATATAAGGTACTGGGATTCCTTTACTTGTAATAATAGTAGAATTTTGGGAGTGGTGACCTTAAAATCATCCGGTGGGGTTTTTGTCGTGTAGGTTTTCCCCATTCGTAAACAAATCACCGTGTCAATTTATTTTCCACTGCATACTTTAGTTATTGGTGATTTGTTTGTGCTACCACGTGGTTTGCATGTTAATTTGATTAATTAATAAACTTGGGTAATTAATCAATTAATCCATCACAAGGGGTTAATACGTTTTTGGCCTATCAAGACTTTTTGCAAAATAGAAAGGCATTCATCAAAAGAGTCACCAAACATAGAAAAATCATCCATGAAAACCTTTAAATAATGCTCAACCATGTCACTAAAAATACTTAGCATGCATCTTTGAAAAATGGCAGGTGCATTACATAAACCAAATGGCATCCTCCTAAATGCAAAAGTACCAAAAGGACAAGTAAATGTGGTACCCAAGTGCGATTTCAATTTGAAAGTACCCAAAATACCCATCTAAAAAGCAATAGTACTCATGACCCGCTACTCTCTCTAAAACTTGATCCAAGAAAGGTAAAGGGAAGTGCTCTTTCCTAGTGACTGCATTTAATTTTCTATAATCAATACACATGCACCAACCTGTGGTGACACGAGTTGGAATTAACTCATTATTCTCATTTTTTACCACAGTTATTCCAGATTTCTTAGGCACCACTTGAGTAGGACTTACCCATTTACTATCAGCGATGGAATATATGATACCCACATCTAACAATTTGAGCACTTCAGTCCTAACTACCTCTTTCATTGTAGGGTTCAATCTACATTGCATCTCCCTAGATGGTTTAGCATTGTCCTCTAAATAAATCTTGTGAGTACAAACCAATGGGCTAATTCCTTTAATGTCAGCTATGTTCCATCCTATGGCACTCTTATGTTTTCTGACTTACCTTCTTGTAAAGAGTCAAGTTTAGAAGACATTACCACAAGAAAAGTCTCATCGGTTCCTAGAAAAGCATACTTGAGCTCAACGGGCAAGGGCTTCAATTCCAATTTTGGTACTTGCTCACTAGATGCAACAACTTTATCTCATGAGGTGGCAACTCCTCATATTTCAATTTCCAATTGCTTGCTTCCAATTCCTATGCAGATTCCAAAAGCTAGTGAATGTATGCAATTTCGGAATTCTCATCAAAATTAAAATCACTTGAATTGACTATACAAGCTTCTAATGGATCTGAAAAACATGTTTTGTTGAATTGTTCTTGAACAAGTATTTCAATTAAGTCAACTTCATGCACATCCTCTTTATCCTTAGGTTGCCTACAAGTATTAAAAATATTAAGTTCAAGGGTCATATTCCCAAAAGATAATTTTGAGACTCCAGTTCTACAATTTATCAATGCATTAGAAGTTGCAAGAAATGGGCGTCCTAAAATCACAGATATTAGAGAATTAGCATTAGAAATATGATGCATGTCCAAAATAATAAAGTCAAAAGGAAAATAAAATTTGTCCACTTGAACCAAAACATCCACAACAACACCCTTTGAAACAATCACAGATCAATTGACAAGTTGTAAAATTATAGAAGTAGGTTTTAACTCGCCTAGACCTAATTGCTCATACATTGAATATGGCAAAAGATTCACACTTGCCCCAAGATCAAGCAAAGCTTTCTCTATTTTTGAATTATCAATCCCACATGAAATAGTGGGACAACCTGGATCTTTAAACTTTGGAGGTCTATTGTTTTGAATGATTGCACTAACTTGTTCAGTCAAAAATGCTTTCTTATGTACATTAAGCTTACGCTTAACAGTACACAAATCTTTCAAAAATTTAGCATATGATGGAATTTACTTTGTGGCATCCAAAAGAGGAATGTTCACTTTAACTTGCTTAAGCACTTCAAGGATTTCAAAAAGTTTATTCACTTTTTGAGGGGAAATCAACCTTTGGGGAAAAGGAGCAGGGATAGGACACCTTCCAATTTCATTAGATTTAGACTCAAGGACCTTATCACTACTCTTTGTTATGGAAGACTCATCATGTGTATTGCTTTTAGGAATATCTTTTTCAATGATTTTTCCACTACGAAGAGTAGTTACAGATTTAATTTGACTCACTTTATTTTCAGAGGAACTACAATCATCAACACAAAATTTACCTTGGGGGTTTGGTTGTGGTTGAGATGGAAACTTACTCTTTTCTATTGTGCTCATGGATGTGGTCAATTTAGTAAGAGTGCTCCTAATGTCATTTATGGCTTGTGAGTTCTGATTATTAATGTTGGAGAGGGATTATAGGGAACAAAATTTGAAGAACCATGTATAGGAGGTGCAACTACATTATCATTCCTCCAACTAAAATTTGGGTGATTCTTCCACCCTGAATTGTATGTCTTTGAATAGGGGGAAGGGTATGGTTTTTTCACCATGGTCATAGCATTTGCTTGATCATGCAACACCTCTTTAAAAGCTGGAATTGTAGGGCATTCATCAGTAGGGTGTTCCATGGTCTCACAAATCCTACAAACTTCATCAATTTTAGGCACAATATTGATTCCATTTACCTTCCTTAATTCCATGGCTTCAAGCTTCCTAGTTAGACTAGCCACCCTAGCACTAAGGTCATCATCTTCCCTAAGTTGGTACTTACCACCCCTGGAGGGGTTGGTGGATGCTCTAGACCTATCTAAGGTATCAGCGGTATCCCAAGATTGGGCATTCTCAGCTAAGAGATCAAAATAATCAAAAGCCTCATCAGGATCTTTATTCAAAAAATCTCTATTGCACATCATCTCTTCAAATTGGTGCATCTTTGGAGTTAAACTTTCATAGAAAAAACTAATTATACACCAAGTTTCATAGCCATGATGTGGACTAGTATTAAGCAAATCTTTAAATCTTTCCCAACATTGATAAAATGTCTCATTATCTTTTCATGAAAAAATCATTATTTGTCTTTTAAGTGCATTAGTCCTATGAATTAGAAAAATTTTCTTTAAAAACTGAGTTTGCATCTCTTGCCAAGTACCAATTGACCTAGGTCTCAAAGAATTAAGCCAAGTTTTTGCCTTGTCTTTAAGAGAAAAAGGGAACAACTTCAACCTAATGGTCTCTTCATTACGTGATTGGTCATGGAAGGTAGAACATACCTCCTCAAATTCCTTAAAGTGTAGGTAAGGATTTTCAGAATCTAAGCCATGAAATTTAGGAAGAAATGAAATCAAACCGGGCTTAAAATTAAAATATTTTGCATTAGTTGGATAAATGATGCATGATGGTGCACTACTTCTAGTAGGTTGCAAATAATCCCTGAGAATTCTAATGGGTTGGTGAGCATGGAATTTTTCATTATTTTGATTATTCTCATCACCATGATTACTCTCTAAGTCTACCATGATATCAAGTGTGTGAGAATGTGTGAAAGAATCAGATAAACTACTAAACAAATTATTAGACTCAATTCTAACCAAGCGATTATTACTATCACGACACCAAATTCGCATGCAATCGTAAAGCAAGAAAGAAAAAGAAAAAGAAAATAAAACAAAATAAAACAAAATAGCCTTCACAATAAAAAGAAGTAAAAAATAAAAGAAAAACTCTAAAAGGAAACTAAACTACTTAAAAAGAAACGAGTTGGAGAGATATTACCAAATATGTGAAGAAATTTAATGCCGAAAACCTCTCCAAATGAAGTGGAACACTTCTCTAATCGCCTAATCCCTGGCAACGACGCCAAAAACTTGCTGCAACTTAAATAATGCTTCCAAGTGTAGGATTGCCGCGAAGTAATAACTTGGTAAGTCCGAGGTCAAATCCACAAGGAAAAGGGAATTGATTAGCAAACCACAAGAGAATAAAACTAAAATAATAAAGTTTAATTGAAGAGAATTTAAAAGTTTAGTGAAGGTAATTTAAATTGAGAGAAAATAACAATATATTAAGGCGCTAAGGTTTAGGGATCCACACACAACACATCTATTGGTAGTCTTAACAATATTTATTTTATAACTCATCTTAGTCGGATGATTTAACAGTAAGAACTCAAGAATTAATTGTCTAAGATAGTTTTATGAAATTGATTGATTTTAGACAAAGCAAAACTAGTGAATTAGTTCGCAAGGAATACTAAGCATTTAATGTGCCCGGAGTCTATGATAAATCAAAGAGTTATATAGAACTAGACACTTTTCTAGATGAGTAAAACAATCAAAAACATGAAAACATAAGCATTAAAACCAATAAATAATTGTTAAGAACATACCAATAAACAGTTGGATTTCACCCCTTGCTTTAGCAAGGCTTCTAGCAAGCTATAACACAAATAAAAACTATAAAAATTGTATAGAAACTTTAAGAAAACCTAAATTATGTTCTACAGCAACTCCCCCCTGAATTTTGCACTAAAGAGCCTTTAAATAGGTCATGGAATCCTATTATAAGTTGAATTTCCGTTCGAAGAAAATCCCAAGTTTTTAGACTTCACTTAACCGACATTTTTGGCCTATTTAAATTCAGAATTCAGACTTTAGGTAAACTACAAAGTTGTATCCCTTTAAGTTAGCTTTCCAGCCCAACTTGAATCATCCTGATTGGATATCTGAGCCGAAAGTTATGCTTCAAATACTAACTGGTGCGCAGGCTGGAATCCTAATCCGAATTGGACTTGGCTTTGATGCAAATTTCCTTTGATTCCTTGCTCCAATTAGACTTGAATTTAACTGGGTTGTCCTTCTTTGACTTCATTATGGCCTTTGTAAAAGTAAAGTCCATTAGCTTTCTTCTTTGCACAAATCCACTTATTTAATTTCATTATCCTACAAAAGACAAATTCATGCATTAAAATTCAATTAAGCACAAAATTGATTATTCAGCATTATTCCAAAACCAACTATAAAATGCATGAATTAACTCAAAATAAGTATGATAATACTTTCTAATAATGATATAAATATGCAAAATTAAGATATTATCAGAAGACATACCTGAAGGCGGTATAGAATGTCCAACTCTCTAGACGTCCACCAATGGCAAAGGAGGCAGACGAGCAAGCCATTACGTTCACCAACGAGGACGCTAGAAGAGTCCATCACCCACATGATAATGTGATCATCATCACTCTGTTCATTGCGGATTATGTGACCAGAAGGGTGTTGGTGGATAATGGGAGTTCGGCAGACACCTTATATTACCCTGCCTTACAACAAATGAGGCTTGGACGAGATTAACTTCATCTAGTAAACTCGCCCTTGGTGGGATTTGGAGGAATGAAAGTGCAACCTATGGGCACTATTACATTACTTGTAGTGGTGGGAGCATATCCACAACAGATAACCAAGGAAGTGAATTTCCTTGTGGTGGACTGTTCATCTTCTTATAACACTATCATTGGAAAACCAACTTTAAACAGTTGGAAGGTAGTAACATCTACCTACCATCTATCTGTCAAATTCCTAACAGACTATGGCATAAGACAAGAGCAAGGAGATCAGTTAGCCGCTAGAGAATGCTACCTAGCCATGTTGGCTATGGACAAGCATGTGTAGACAATGAGCATAGAGGAGAGAAGAGTTGTTGTAGAGCCCATCGAAGTTCTGGAAGACATCCCTCTAGAAGAAGGTAATCTCGAGAAGTTTACTAAAATTGGAACAAGTATGGAGGAGAAGACGAAGCAAGACCTCGTTCAGTTCTCAAGAAAGAGCATCGACGTCTTTGCATGGAGTCATGAAGACATGCCAGGAATTGACCCAAGTGTTATTACTCATCGATTGAATGTACACCTATCTTCCAAGCCTGTTCGCCAGAAGAAGAGGGTCTTTGCTCTTGAGCGAGATAACGCTATTAAGGAAGAGGTTCAGAAGTTAACCACAGTGAAATTTATTCAGGAACTCTATTACCTGGATTGGTTAGCTAACATGGTGATTGTTAAGAAGGCAAATGGCAAGTGGAGGATGTGTGTAGACTTCACTGATTTGAACAAAGCTTGCCACAAGGATAGTTATCCTTTGTCATGCATTGATTAGTTGGTAGATTCAACAGCAGGTCACCAGTTGCTAAGCTTCATGGACGCTTTCTTAGGGTATAATCAGATAAAGATGGACGAGGCAGATCGAGAGAAGACATCCTTCATTACCAATCAAGGTTTATTTTGTTATAAGGTAATGCCCTTTGGTTTAAAGAATGCAGGGGCAACTTATCAGAGGCTGGTCAATCACATGTTCCGTCCATAGATAGGATGGAATGTAGAAGTCTATGTGGACGATATGCTAGTAAAGAGCTTGGACGAAGAGAAACGTCTGGACGACCTACAGGAGACCTTTGACATACTTAGACGATACAATATGAAACTGAATCTAAGTAAGTGTGCCTTCGCAGTTTCGTCAGGGAAGTTTCTAGGATTCATGGTTTCACAAAGGGGAATTGAAGCGAATCTAGATAAGATCCAAGCCATACTAAACATGGAACCACTAAAGAATGTTAAGGAAGTCCATTCCCTCACTGGATGAGTTGCAGTTCTAAACAGGTTTTTTTCAAAAGCTACAGATAAATGTTTACCTTTTTTCAAAGTTCTCAAGAAGGCATTCAAATGGATGGATGAGTGTCAAAAGGCTTTCTAGGATCTTAAAGTTTATCTTACCATGGCTTCCCTACTAAGTCCATCCATACCAGGTGAGGAGTTATATTTATACTTAGCAGTGTCCCTACATGCGGTAAGTTCAGCATTGATCAGGGAAGAAGAGAAAGTGTAGAAGCCTGTGTATTACACAAGCCGAGCATTAAGGGGAGTAGAAGGAAGATATCCGATGATGGAGAAATTGGCTTTTGCATTGATAATGGCTTCTAGGAAGCTGAGGCATTACTTCCAAGCTTATGTCATCAACATCATGACAAATCATCCACTCAAGTAGGTGAAGAACAAGTTGAAAGCCGCAGGACGACTGATCCAATGGGCCGTTGAGCTTAGTGAGTTTGACATCATGTACCAACCAAGAAATGCAATAAAAGCTCAAGCTTTAGCAGATTTCATTGCATAATTCACACTAAGTCATGATGGTTTAGACGGGATGGAAGAGGTTAAAGCATGGGTCATCCATGTCGATGGGTTGTCTACATTATATGCAGGAGGAATAGGAATTGCGTTGCAATATCCCAAAGGAGATAAGTTAAAGTATAAGGTTCGTCTACAATATCAAACAACCAACAATGAAGTTAAGTATGAAGCCCTTCTTAAAGGGCTAGAATTGGCTAAGTCTTTAGAAGCAGAGTCAATAGTTGTCCAGGGAGACTTTCAGTTGGTTATAGGTCAAGTGAATGGAATGTGTGAAACTAAAGAAGAACAGATGAAGAAATATTTTAATAAGGTGAGATGCCTCATTAAGAAATTCAAAGAAGCTAATTTCATTCAAGTCCCAAGGGAAGAAAACATGGAAGCAAAAACCTTAGCGGAAGCATCAGCAGATGGATTAGTGGACAAGTTTGATGAAGTCCAATATATGCTAAGCATAGATCTTCTAGAGGTACATCAGATAGAAGGTGAAGAAAATTGGATGACTCCAATAGTCACCTATCTAAAAGATGGAAGGCTTCCAGAAGAAAAAGACGAGACTAGAAAACTAAGGATCAGATCAGCTAAGTACGTCCTTATAGACGAGGTGCTATACAAAAGAGGCTTCTCTCAGCCTTACCTAAGATGTTTAGCTCTAGACAAAGCAAACTATGTGTTGAGAGAAGCATAGATCTTCAAGAGGTACAACAGATAGAAGGTGAAGAAAATTGGATAACTCCAATAGTCACCTATCTAAAAGATGGAAGGCTTCTAGAAGAAAAGGACAAGGTCAGAAAACTAAGGATTGAATCAGCTAAGTATGTCCTTATAGACGAGGTGCTATACAATAGAGGCTTCTCTTAGCCTTACCTAAGGTGTTTAGCTCCAGACAAAGCAAACTATGTTGAGAGAAGTTCATGAAGGAGCATGTGGCAACCATTCAGGAGCTAGAGCACTCGTCCACAAGATCATCCATGTAGGTTACTACTGGTAAACCATTCAAGCAGATGCTAAGGCTTATGTCAAGGTGTACGATCAATGTCAACGATTTAGTAACGTCCCTAGACAACCATCGGAGTACCTTACCCCAATGATGACCCCATGGCCCTTTGCATAATAGGGATTGGATATTTTGGGCCCCTTTCCAATTGGAACCAGGTTGATGAAGTTTTTGGTGGTGGGGATTGATTACTTCACTAAGTGGGTGGAAGCTGAGCCCTTAGATAAAATTACACAACAGAATGTCAAAAACTTCATTTGGAAGTGCATTGTATGTAGGTTTAGGGTACCTAAGGTACTAGTGTCTGACAATGGACAACGGTTTGATAACACACCTTTTAGAGATTTTTGCAAGCAACTTGGAATCAAGAATCATTATTCCTTACCCTCCCACTCACAAGCTAATGGACAAGTAGAAGTTGCAAACCGATCCTTGTTGAAGATCATCAAAACTCGGCTTGAGGGGGCAAAGGGAGTATGGCCAAACGAGTTACCAGGTGTTCTATGGGCTTACAGGACGACTGTGAGGACCCCCATAGAGGAAATTCCTTTCAAATTAGCCTATGGAAGTGAAGTAGTCATACCTACAAAAGTACACATGGCTAACCATAGGGTGATGAAGTATCAGGATGAGGGGAATGAAGAAAAACTTCGTCTTAACCTCGATCTTGTTGACGAGGTAAGGATGGATGCAAAGCAGAGGATAGCAAGATATAAAAATCTTATGGCTAGACAGTACAATGCAATGGTGAAACCCAGGTGCTTCAACATTGGAGATCTTGTCCTAAAAAGTGTCTCATTGGCAACCAGAAACCCAGCCCATGGAAAATTGGGGCCTAATTGGAAAGGACCCTACAAGGTTATCAATTGCAAAAGGCAAGGATCATACTACTTAGAAGCCCTGGATGGACAGAGGCTAGAGCACCCTTGAAATGTTGAGCACCTAAGAAGATAATATCAGTGAAAGACTAGCCTGGACGAGCATCATCATGAACGAAGTTGGAGTTATGTGTTATTCCCCTTATGTTTGTGTGTTTATTACTACTATTGCATGTTTTTAAATATTTTAAGTTCCTTAAAAGTGCATTAGTTGCCAACTTTTGCACTATCTATGGATGAATTGTTATGGACGAAGTCATGTACTTAGTCTATCTATTTGTATATAAGTATTTTTAATTTCCTAAGACACTAGCTTCTAAGCATGTGCCATGCTTGTGGACGATATTTATGTTATATACATATAGTTTGGATTTCCAATTCGTATAACATTATATGAATTTTCAATTTTTGTGATTTCATTCAAACTAATCCACAAGAAGGCTAAAGGCCTAAGACGAGTAAAATCTCTGGACACAGGGATGTAACTTCTATAAGCTTTCCTTAAAATAAGGATAAAACAAAGAAAAACAAACCAAGTTATATTCGTCTAAGCACTGGACGAGGTAAAACCTAAGGTATATTCGTCTAATTAATGGACGAGGAAAAACGTGCATATAAAAATATTCAAAGTCCATGGATGAATTTAACTAGCCAAACAGTCCAATCTTTGGATGAGTAAATGCTAGAAACGTCTTGACCAAAGACGAGTAAAGAATGGTAAAAGTGTTGAACATGAAAAATTTATTTAAACATGGACAATGTAGATAAAGAAAATTCATTCATATAGTCAGGACGAGATAAATGTCCTCATAAGTGGACAGGCCACACTTAAAACCATAAGAAATAATATGGATGATGTAAACAAAACATTAAACATATAACATGTTCAACACCAAGTGAGAAAATGAAAACACAAGCAAACATTCATTCATAAAAAGTAAAGAAGGGTAGACGACCACCGTCCAAAAACCCGTGAGTTATTCAAAGCCAATGAAGGCAATTGTATTTGTTGCACGTCCATAAACTTGGACGAGGGAATTGTACTTGAATGAATTTTAAAAAAAGGGTAAAGCCCAAAACAACAAGCATTTCCAACAAAATAAAATAATAAAATTTTTCTAAAGGAAAAATAAATTTACTGAGGTAAACCACTGGGAGCATCACCCCCAGACTTTAGGTCATCCTTGTTGGTATTAGTGGCATCTTGGGCTGTTTCCATTGAAGCATCGTACACCACGTTGACGTCCTCAAAACTCGTCAGAAGCAGGGAACTCTCTGTGGCAAGAGGGATCTTGAAGTAGTCAAAGTCCATGTCAGGGTAGGCTTCCTTGGCATCAGCATGGAAGTCTTCATAACCAGCAACATAATGACGATCTAGAGGAGTCTTGAACTCGTCTAATCTATGAAGGCTGCAATGGCTTCTTCCTTAGCCTTCTCCATAGACGATGTGAGCCCTAAAACCTTCCCATCAAGATAAGCAATTCGGGTCTCCTTTTCAATAGAGGTCTATCTTGAGCTCCTCCATTTTGTCCTTTAGCTTTCTCTAAATTCCCTATAGATGACTAAGATCCTCAGTTAGCCTGATCACCTCCCCTTTCTTAAGAAGAACCTCCTAGCTTAGCTCTGCATTCTTTTCCTTGGCAGCCTTAGCCTCTTCACAAATCTCCTTAGCCTAGGTGGACTCAGTGTAAAATTTTGGACATGGCCTACAAGTGGACGGAGGGGAGTTTGAAATTTTCCTTGAATTTTTAGGAAATGGAAGGAAGATAATGAAAACCACATACCTTAAAAAGGTCATGGATGGCTGAACATTCAAAGTCTCTCACTGACATGTTGTAACATAAATTCACCTCATTGTCAATGATGAGCCCTTTAAACGACCTCCAGGCATAACCCTCGACCAACACCAAATTGGGAACGCGCTTGCCTTTCTTTGAAGGATGGATCTTATGAGGAGCTTTGGCAAAAGGAGGAAGGTCTTCAGGCTGGATGGATGGAGGAGTCTAGATGGGAGCCAAGTTCACTACTAAGTATCGTCGCAAATGGGAACTTAGGAACCTTGGGAGGAAGGGTCTTGCCAGACCTTTTCATTTTGGAACCTTGCCGAGTAGGAAGATCACCAAGGTCCACAGAGCTGGATATACCACCCTTCCTCTTCCTAGCCTGGATGGCAGGCTTCTGGACATTTAAAGGAGTGACATTGTCCAGGAATTGAATGTCTTCTTCACCACTTGTAACAGCTTTTTCCTTGTTTTCGTTCATGGTGACCAACCCCTATAGGAAGAAGGACAAAATTAGTTTAAAAAAAGAAAAAGAAAAAGATGATGGACGATACTTACTTCGACGAGTAGTTTCCTCATGTGCAAGGTTCATTATAGTAGGCTCTGGACCAAGTCCTCAAGCTGCTAGATGATTGAGAGTCACTAAGCTATGGAAGGATCTCTCAGGGAAGGCACGTACTTGGTCAATACGGTCTACATAAAATTTAGACAAACGAGGACAAGTAACAGCTACACCAGTACAAAAGAAGGTTAGACGAATGATAAAAGTTAGAGAAAATAAATGAAAGAATGGAAGCAGGACATACCCTCAGGACGAAGACAACCTAGGGGCTGGTAAAAGGAGGGAAATGGGCACTATGTACATTAATTGGGTCCCCAGCCCAATTTCCAAAAATAATAAAAAATTCGGTCTTCAAAGCCTGTCAGAAGAACTACGGCCCTTTATCAAGCTAAACTGAGGGCCCCTAGATGAGAACTGGTAAAAACCAGCGGATTGTTTTATTTGTAAGGGCTTATAGCAGTAAAGGAACTCATCCACTGTGATTGGACAGTTCCCTTCCAATGCCTCAAGCCATAGCACTTGCATAGCAACTATCGTCCTCCGTCCATTAGGGTTGAGTTGGTTTGGTCCAATACCCAACCTATGGAAGAGATCTCTATAAAAAAAATTTAATGGGGACCTAAGACCTACTAGAAGGTAAGAAGTGTATACACCAAAACTAGAAGAGGGAGAGCAACACCATTCCCCATCTTCAGGTAAACGAGGCTTGAACTCCGTAAGAATTTGATACCTACCTACAAGGGTTTTTAACTTAGGTCCAGAATAGATGCTACCTCAGGAGCACAACTATAAATTATATTTCTTCTTCCTCCTCTTCGTCCTGAGGAGGACTAGGTGATCTTCTGGACGAGCTAGCCCCTGCCCCAGAAGCCATCCTACGTTGCTTTTCCTAGAGTTCCTCTAAAGAAAAACCAGGAACCCCAGACGAATAATGCTCGTCTAAGGAACTACTATTACTACTATTGCTTGCACTACCCTCACTACTCTCATAACTACCACCACTTCCAGAAGACTCATCCTGGTACTCGTCTATCTCTCTTTCTAAGCTACTACTAGATGCATAATTGGAAGAAATGAATAAGATGAAGACCGAAGGATGAAGGAAAGGAAGTACCTTAAAAAACTAGAAGATGAGGACTAGACGAGGCTCTTGGACAAGATGGCAGAAAGGAAATTATCAAAAAAGTGAAGGGTAAGAGAGAGAATACACATATTTATAGGGCCCAGAGGTGAGGTCAGCGAAGTGACGCGAACCAACCAAAAGATGACACGTGGCATTTTCCTCGAAAATTTGATTTGACGCAACAAGTCAGCCAATGAGATTATGACACGTGGCACAATATGGAACAATAAAATTTGACCAGAGTAATGACGACACATGGAACGACATTTAACCATTAAAGTAATGATATGTGTCAAAAGTCAACAGTAAATGTTACAATACTCTGGACGACCCTTGGACGAGGGGGCAACTGATGGTGAACTAAAAATCGAACCATCTCCAATTCGTCCATGAGAGTCGTCCATAGCCAGAAAGGTTAGCCCATAGGAAGGTCATCCATTGTCAGGAGGTCATTCGTGGGCATGAAGGTCATCCATCAAGAAAGCATTTGGAAGACCCTTCAACACTTAAAAAATTTCAGAATGGATTTATGTACAAAAGCTTATAATTCGGACCATGTTCTACTATTTTGAAGTATGAGCAAAATCCTTGCTCATCGCTATAACTTCCCACTAAATACTTAACTTTTAATGGTAGTTGTAGGAGATAAGATTGAACATTCTAACTTCTTTAGCAATTGTGGAAGTTAAGTCTGAACCTTCTAGCTTCCACACACGTTGAGGAAGTTACTAAACAAGTAACCACTCCAAAGCCCACTATATAAGGACTCATCCACATCAAATGAAAGTAAGTTTCCACTATTCCTAAAGTTGGAATTCTTGAGTTCTCGAGAGAAAAACTAACTTAAGCATCGGAGGGTTCTTGGCCGGTTCACCCCGATCACCTTTGATCTTGTGTCTTTTTCTTTTCAGGCTTTCCAAGCAACTACCAGCCCATTGAAGCCTAGAGCATTCAGCCTACTGATTTTCTTTGCATCATCATATATATTTTTAATTTCTAAGTGAGTTAATATTATGCAAAAGACAAAGAAACTAATAAAAATAAACAATAAAAAACCCAATCTATATAATAAACTCATGTGTATATCCAAAAAATAAAATAAAATAAAAAATAAAGAGAAAAGATGAGTAAAAAACTAATTTATATATCTATGACTTAAAAAATGTATAATTTGAATCATATATGTGTAATTGTGTTGTTTTAATTGTACGGTGCATATACACGGATTATACACTAGTAATAATAATAATCAAGCCCCTCTATTTGCATTTTGACACTTCATCACCAATATCTCATCCATATCCATCGGCCAACTACTTCATTATGCATTCACAAGCATCAATATACACTGTTGTTGAAATTCTAATGAGAGATTTACCCCAAGGACCTGGAATTGATTATTGTTGTAGTGATTGAACTAATAAGATAAAAGAAAAAAAAATATGCACCACAAAGAGAGAAAATAATCAATGAAAATTCTTTAGGAGACCTTCAAAATAATGGGTTAAACATTTTTTTTCAAATTGACCACTGTCAACCACGGTTTGACCATTTGATCAAGATCAATTTGAGATCATATGAAAGGTAACTGAATTCTTTTTAAAAAGGCTGCTTAGGTTCTTGATTGGACTTATGTTTTCACTCCCAAATCCAATATCATAAAAAATTGTAGTTTTATAAAACCAAAATTTTTAGTGACATGATTAAAAGCATTTCAAATTGCGTCTAACCTATTAATAAATTTTTTATTTTTTTATTTTTTCTAAGGGTAATGTAGTGGTCATAACCCGGATATATAAATTCATAGTTTGAATAATGATCATCTTGTTTTAGGATAAGAGAAATGCCATTTTATTAATGGACAATGAATTTTCTTTCCTTCAATTTGTCTCACAAATTCTAGTTTAAGCTTTCTAATAAAAATAAATAAACTCAATTAATCATCTTGTTTAAGCATTAAGAGAAAAGAGAAAAGTGCTCTTCATGTCAGGTTTGTGAGGAAGATCTGTTGGAGATGAACAATAAAAAGAGGAAGAGAATTTAAGGAAATGAATACTGTGGATCGGTTAATTTGTGGTATTCTTTCTGGGTTGGTTTTCATGTAGCCTTTGCGTGTTAATAAGAATGTTCCAAACAAGGATAGTATATGACTAACTGGGAGTACATCATGGACACACTAAAATTTGTCTATATATGACTAACTAGGTTGTGTTGAAAAATTTGACCCAAAAGGGAGAAAGAGAAAGCAGAACGTTCAGTTCAGGTACTTCTCTTTCGTGGGACCTTGGGCACTCCCTCAGATCTCCAATTTATAGAAGGTCTATTTTACTCCACCTGATTCATGCACCAAGCAGCGACAATCTCTCATTATCTTCTTGTGCTTTGTCTCTTTGTCTTTGTCTTTGTCTTTTTTCATTTTTACATAATGGCATTTGTCATCACATTGATTACTTGTTCAGATTCAAGAGAGGGAATATAGTTGACATAATTGCTGGTAGATAAGGTGTTATTGGTGTGCATGGATTGGGTCAGGTTAAGTCAAGAAGTTTTTCAACCTAATCTTGTTAGGATTAGTGCTTTAATCCTATTGTATGATGCTATGTATGGACTTAATGTTGTGATTAATAAAATTGTTTTATTATTATCTAAAATAATGGTAACATGAATATTTGGACATTATCACATAGTCCATAAGATACATAGTATGTGATTTATGTGATTTAGTCATAGAAGATATAGATCACAAGTTCTTTGTAAACTCAGAATTTTAGTTTGTAGTCGGTGATGAAATTGGGCATTTCATCTGCGAAGACTATAACATATCAACTAAGATGATTTTTCTTGATCATGGAAATGGAGACTTCTAGTTGGTATGTTAATATGTTTTAAAAGTTAAGACATATTGAATTGGACCGCTGTGAGATTTATTATTCTCCTAACGACTATCAAATGAATAATAAATCTCACGACTTCTATTTGCATCAACACTTAATCCTAAGAGAATAATGAACCTGATCATGAAGTGTAGGTTGCTTTGATATATCAAGAATAAGGTTTAAAGTCACGATCAAAACCTCAGTATGTTGGGCAGCCACATTTAGTGTTGAGGGAACATATATTCTCAAGAAGGAATTCATAATCTCTTAACGGAGATATAAAATATTCCCTTGAGATAAGTTTAATGAGTTTGGCTATTTAAAGTGTTATGCCTATATGATAAATAACTTAGAGGATTAAACTGGGTACTTAATGATTAAGATGCAGTAGTAATCTTCAAAGTGGCAGTCAACATTTATAATTTTGTATTACTACGAATATTTTATGAAGGGGTTGCATTTACAATAAAGTCTTGGGATATAATTTATTAATAAGGCCTAGAGTGCAATTATATTTATATAATGGTATTAAATATAATTAATGGTAATTTTGGACTTGTTAAGAGTTATAGAAAAGCCCAAAGCTCATTGGAGCTAGAGTCTTATTTGTTCCCTTTTGGTCCCACTTCAAGCCACATACCAAATCCCAATTGGAATGGCCCAAAAGGCTAGCCCAATTAGATAATCAGTTATATAAGAGAGAAACATACAGAATTTTGTGTGAGACACATGATGTGTGAAATGGTGTACATGAGTGTAAGCCACTTTCATATTCTCCCCTAAACTGATTGAGAGACCACACTTCTTGAGTGCAAGTGGAATTGGAGTGAAGATTAAAAGTGTTTCCAAGTTCTTCTAATCTTTGTTCTTGAATTTCACCGCACCAACGTATACTCTCTTGTTCTTAAATTCTGAAATTTACATAGTACATGTTATCAATTGCGAATGAAGTAGATCCGTTAATTTTTTCACTACATATGTTTTGTATGAGATACAAACCATGTTTTTCCAACAATTGGTATCAGAGCGGTCTTCAATTTCGAATTTGTATAACATGTTTTGTGAGTTTTGGAATCAAAGATAGTAATTTCATGATGTTAGAAGATTTTGCAATCAATTTTCTGCATGGTCATTGAAATTATTGTTTCATAAAAACTGATATTGATGTTATGATGTTGTTTAAGTTTGATGTTAAGTGTGTTAAATTGAACTTTAAGGCTATAACATTAATGGAATTTAGTTTTTGATCTCAAACTCTATCTATTATGTTCATATGATGGTAGTTTGTTCGTGAAAATCGTAGAAAACTGTTTGGTGAAAATTCTGGAAAAATTCAGTTTCTTGAGTTTCGACTGATCGAAAATTCCCTTCAATCTATCGAATGTCCCTTTTGATCAATCGAACAGGAATCGAGAATCGATTGACTCAACTTAAGAGTTCATGAAGAATTTCTTTAAATTTTGACCGATCGAGAATTCCTTTCTTTCGATCGATCGAGAAGGCAAATTCGATCGATCGAGAAGGAATTGAGTATCGATCGAGTCATCCAAAAGTCTGGTAAAATTTTCTTCATAATTTCAATCGATTGAGAGATATATTCGACCGATCGAAAGTTGTGAATTTTGAATTTTCACTAAGTGTTTTTACATTTAAAAGTGCAAGATTATATGTGATGAGATTACACATGATTTCTAATTAAAAACCTTTATTTTAAAATATCTAGTGGGAGAGAGATACAAGGGTTGGTTCTCACGGCCTCCATTGTCCATTCATAGTAGTATGAAATATATACTTTGTCTTTGCTTCAAGCTTTGCATTCCATGCAGAGAGTATTTATTTCGTGGTGCTATAAGACTGAACTTCCTGGTTTATAGTGGTTTGATGAAACACCTTGTCTTAGCCTTGAGCTTCGCATTCCATGCGAAAGATGTTTTGTATCATGGTACTACAAGATAAACCTGTTAATGGTAGATGAAATGTGGCTTCACATTGCTTTAGACAATGGTATACACTAGACTAAATATTATAGTATCCTCTATGCTAAGTTCTTACTATTACTATTTAGAGGCTAAATGTATAACGGCATATTATTAGTGTTTGATAAGAGTTATCATGATAGCACTAATAATGAGAATAGTTCTCAATCAATCATAGTATTTAATGTTCACTCTATGCTGAGGGGTATTGAATATAGGATTGGGTTGTCGTTGCATATGTTTATTGTTTTTAGATTTAATCATGGCATCATTTAGCCCACTTGTTGCTATTCTTAATAAAAAAAAAAAACTGACTGGATCTAACTATGTTGACTGGAAAAAGAAATTTGGACATTGTTCTTACAGCAGAAGAGCAAAAGTATGTGCTTAGCCAACCTTGTCCTAACTTTCCATCATTAGATGCTCCTCTTGAGGAAAAATAGTGATATGATCGTTGGCAAAAATCTAATGAGATAGCCAAGTGCTATATCCTAGCATCTATCTCAAATATTCTACAAGATCAAATACAGGATGTAAAACTAGCTTCGGACATAATGCTAAGTCTGAAGGAGATGTTTGGTGAGCAAGGTTGTTCTGTAAGGCAAGAAACTATGAGGCAGATTTATAATACCAAAATGGCTAAAGGTGCTTCAGTGAAGGTGCATTGTCTTAGGATGATCTCTCATTTGAATACACTGGAAGTTTTAGGTGCCGACATTGATGGAGAATCCCAAGCGGATATGATACTCCAATCATTGCTAGAATCATTCAAGGAATTCTAACTTAATTATATAATGAACAAAAAGATTTATACATTGTTTGAATTAATGAATGAATTGGTGGCAGCAGAAGCGTTCTTGGTACATCCAATGTTGATGCTAATATGGTTGAAGCTTCTTCTTCTCAACCTAACTCGAAAGGCAAGGGTAAGAAGAAGATGAAGGACTTCACCAAGCAAGATGGTAAACAAATTGCCTTAGGAGTTGCCAACAAGCGAAAGAAAAAGGACTATGTCAAAGGAAAGTGTTTCCATTGTGGCGAGAAAGGTCATTGGAAAAGGAATTTTCCAAAATTCAAAGCTACGAAGAATAAGGGTATGAAAAGTTCATTCATTCTCAAAATATGTTTAGTACAAAATCCCACAGATTCCTGGTGTGTGGATTTAGATTGTACTAATCATATTTGCAATACTTTGCAAGGGTTCCAAGAGACCAGAAAGCTGAATGAAGGGGAATTGTTTCTTACCTTGGCTGATGGGAGCAGAATTCCAGTTATAGCTATTAGAGTGTTTAATTTATGTTTAGTTCTAGAGTTTTAATATTGGAAGACTGTTTGTATGTACCTAATGTTCGTAGGAATTTAATTTCTACAACTTATTTAGGCAAACATGGATATTGTGTTATCCTGAAAGACAATGTTGTAATAAAGAAGGATAAAGTGTTTACCTGTTCTGGCAATATTGTTGATGGTCTTTATATTTTAACTTCTGATAAGCATGAATTATACAATTTTGAATTAGATAATAACTCTCGTGTGAAATCATTAAAGAGAAAGTTTTCTTCTACTAATGATGCATATTTTTGGCACTTGCATTTGGGTCATATTAATTCAAATAGAATTCAAAGATTGATCAAAGATGGACTCTTAGAGCCATTGGACTTTGATCGATTTCCAATTCATGAATCTTGTTTGGAGGGTAAAATGACCAAACGACCTTTTAATGCGAAAGGTAGAAGAGCCCAAGATTTGCTAGAATTAGTACATTCAGATGTATGTGGTCCTATGTCAACCCTAGCAAGAGGTGGCTATGAGTATTTATTTACTTTCACTGATGATTACTCTAGATTTGGTTATATATACTTAATGAAATGGAAGTCTGAAGCCTTTGAAAAGTTCAAAGAGTTTAGGGCTGAAGTTGAGAACCAATTAGGTAAATGCATAAAGGCTATTCGATCTGATCAAGGTGGTGAATACCTTCTTGGAATTTCAAGGATTACTTAACTGAAAATGGGATTATATCCTAGTTGACTGCACCTGGAACTCCACAACAAAATAGTGTAGCAGAAAGAAGGAATAGGACTCTTTTAGATATGGTTAGATCCATGCTGAGTTATTTAACTCTACCAATTTCCTTTTGGGGATGCCTTAAATACTGCAATGTATCTTTTGAATTTAGTACCTTCGAAGTCTATTCCTAAAACACCTGTAGAGTTGTGGATAGGGCGTAAACCTAGTATGAGACATCTCCATATTTGGGGTTGTCCAGCATATATGTTTAAAGGAAAGTCTGACAAGTTACAATCTAAAACAAAAGTGGTTTTCTTTGTAGGATATTCAAAAGGAACTGTTGGAGGTTTATTCTATAGTCATAAACATAATAAAGTGTTTGTTAGTACAAATGCCGAATTCTTGGAAAATGACTATATGAATTATTATACTCCTAAAAGTAGAGTTATTTTGGCTGAAATGAATGAACCTATAATTGAACAACCAATAGATGAAACTAGGGATAATGTGGCTGTATTAAATACACCACAAGATACTACTCATGAGATGTCTAGTACACAGGTGCCTTGTCATAGTGGGAGAACTATTCGGCCACCTATAAGATTTATAGGTCTGGGAGAAACTTATGAAGCTATCTTAGAAGAGGCTGAATCTAATCCTTACACTTATGAAGAGGCAATGAATGATATAGATGCACATCATTGGGTCCAAGCTATGAAATCTGAATTGGATTCTATTTATTCCAATCAAGTATGGAATCTTGTAAAGGCGCCTAATGGTATTAAACCTGTAAGTTGCAAATAGGTTTACAAGAGGAAGAGAGGGATAGATGGAAAGGTCAAAACCTTTAAAGCAAGGCTAGTGGCGAAAGGGAATACACAAAAAGAAGGTATTGATTATGAAGAAACCTTTTCACCAATAGCAATGCTTAAATCTATCATAATTCTCTTATCCATTACTGCTCATTATGATTATGAGATTTAGCAAATGGATGTCAAGACTGCATTTCTTAATGGAAATCTTGAAGAAGAAATCTATATGATGCAACCAGAAGGTTTCATAGCAAAGAACCAAGAGTATATGGTATGCAAATTGAAAAGGTCCATTTATGGACTTAAGCAAGCATCTAGATCATGGAACATCAGATTTGATCAAGCAATCAAGTCGTTTGGTTTTGAACAAAATCTTGATAAACCATGTGTGTACAAAAGACATCGAGATAAAGTAGTAATGTTCCTAGTGCTTTATGTTGATGATATTCTACTCATTGAAAATGATGTTGGGGTAATGTCATTAGTAAAGATTTGGTTGTCAAGCCAATTTGATATGAAGAACTTGGGCGAAGCGATCTATATTCTAGGGATCAAGCTTTGGTGAGATCGTAAGAATAAAATGTTAGTGTTAGGTTATTTAGACCCCTTAAACAACCAGATTGCATAGCCTAGATTAATTAGCCAAGTTGTTACTTAGTCAAATTATGCAATTCTAGGTTAAAACAATCAAATAATCATATCAAACATATAAAGCAGCGGAAAATAAATAACACAAGATATGATCACCAGGAAACCACACGGTAAAAACCTGGGAGGATTTGACCCACCGATCCTCAAGGCATAACAGAATTCACTATGAAAGAATTGAAGTTCTTACAAAAGGACTACAAGCTCCCCGCTCGACTTCCTAATGCTACCCACCAGTAGAACTTCCTGACACGACCACGCGCAGGCTCCGAATCCACGGACTACTTCTTTCTTGAATTCCTCAATCAGCTACAAGCTCCCCGCTTGCTTTTCTTTTAAGTTCAATGGTAGCAACCTTGTTGATCATCAAGATATTGACAACCCTAAGTTTATGTGAAGGAAAGCTCCTCAAAGATCTCACAAGAGATTCACATAAACGCAAATATGAGCAACAAAGACTTAGAGAGGTTTGGGTACAAAACCCTAAAAATAAAAGGAGGCACAAGAGGCACTCTAATCTCTCTCTCAAAAGTCCCAAAAACGTTCTAGGGTTTTCCTTATATATAGGAGTGTTTTACTTGAACCCCAAGACGTTTAAATAGAGTTTGGGCTGAGCTGGAACTCTGCAGAAAACGCATCTGACCCGAGATTCGATCGATCGAGCCTAAGCTTCGATCGATCGAGCCAGGCCGAAATGCTCCAGTACATCTGCAGCCACTCGATTCCAACTTTACAATATTTAATCAACTTTGAGCAAGCCTAAACAAGACTAAACATATTGTTTTGATCATGGTTTGCCAATATTACACATTAGAGTTCTAAATACATAAAATCCTAAATCTTTAGAACCTAACAAACTCCCCCTTTGGCAATCCGTGACAAAACACAAATTAAAAGCTCAAAGTTTACAAGTAAACAGCCCATTACAAAAATAATGCTCATAACAACAAATCCAACCTAACTACTATCCATCAGTTGCAAGTGTAGACAGCAGCTCAATTGAATCAACCTGTATATTTCCTGAAACACTAAACAAAATGCATAAACGCATGTGTGACAGAAAAGAGTAAAACAACAGGTATAACATTCTTGTAAGATTCACACAACACAAAATAAAGACATATATGAATGAACAACTCATAAATATAAGTCAATAAGCAGTGAATCACAAAGCAACAAGAATCAATGAATATAACATGTATATCAATCAATAACTCCCCCTAACATGAATATCTTTGTATTTTCCACACATATCAACATGATTCCCATAAATCAATAATTTCTCCCCCTTTTTGTCACGTATTGACAAAGACAACTCATACAAAGAGTAAACAGTCAACATACGCAATAAAGGATAAGAGAAAATAGAGAATCAAGGGGAACACAAAACAATTCAACTCTATAGAAAATAGAGACAGCTCCCCCTATGAACAACACAGGTTAAAAAAAACTTTTCTCCCCCTATAAAAATAGGAAAAACAAAACAAGTTGTGGGAAAAACAGTTTTGGGAAAAAATAAAGGGGGGATTAGCAGCATCACCAACAGGATCAAAGTTAAAAACACATAATCCAAAGTTAAAAACTAAGGTGAGGATACACATGAAGAAAAAATATTCTCTCTTTCAATAAAATGCAAACATGGCATTATGTGACCCATAAACAGTTGCATAAGTAGAGAAAATATTTGCACATTGATTATCCATCATATCTCTTAAGAAAAATATTTTCTACAGTTCACACATAAGAAATAGCATATACTAGAATGTACAAAACTCAAAAATTAATCAATCAATTTTTAAATCAAGTTGAGTACCCAATGTAGCAAAGTGTATGCATGTTATGTGTGAAAACAAAGAGAGATATGACTGCAAAACTGCAAGATGGATACAGAAATCAATGTAATGCATGTGAATCCTAAACACAAATGATGCATGTACTAATGCAGTGAGCAATTAAGTTCAATTGAGATTAAATTGACAAAATTGGTTTGAGCATAGAGTTTCTAACAAAAACCCCAAAAAATTTGAAAACCACTTGTTGAATTTTTAAACAAATTGATGAATTGAGCATCACATAACACAACTCACAGAGTATAATGCTTAATTACATCCAAACAACAAGCCAATTTCATCAAATTCAACTCAATTTCACAAAAGCCCCAATTCGGATCAAGAACAAATCCTTTTTAAAAACCTGATTCGCGACTTTCGATTGATCGAAAAATACATTCGATCGATCGAATGAAACAGTCATTTTTAAACAAATTAAAGCACTTTTTCGATCGATCGAAAATCAGACTGGATCGATCGAACTGGGCAGAGGCTCACTAAATTTTGAGAAAAAACACAGTTTTGAAAGACACAAACCTAATTTTGAAAAACAACTCCTCAAAGCATTAAACAATGAAAGCAAAATGCATGAGTATGAGATGGAATGCTTTTTCAAAACCCAAATTTTAAACCCAATTTTCTCAAAAACAAGTTTCAATCATTCTTCCATTGAAATTTTCTTAAGCAACAAATATGTTCTGCACAAATCTCAAGATATTTTCAAAATTTTCAAACTTGAAACACATTTTGCATTAAAATCAAGGAACTTTTAATCTTGGATGGCCACAACAAAATCACACACAATATAATGTACCAAGTTTAACAAAGAGTAACTTGTGTAGTGTGTGCAACTAGCAAAAGCTTGAGATACATGTGAGGTGATATGTGAATAGCAATTAATCACAAAGTCTACAAAATTCATCACATAGAATTTAAAAGAGACTATCACCTAAAGAGTTACATCCTATAACTCCCACATCTCCTAGAACAAAGCTTGCAATCATGTAAGTTTCTTGAATTTTGCCCCATTATTAGGTGAAATTTGGCATCAAGCCTAATAGTACACACCAGTTTAATTATGTGAATTGGCATCAAGCCTAATAGTACACACCATTTTAAGCATTAAGCATTAAAGAGGCTACACCTTATGTTCTTTTTGTGCATGTGCTACACTTTCTCGAGCACAAAATCTTATGATATGCACTAAGGTGTTCATGATTGGCTAGTGAACAGTGGTGAGATGGTTATTTATGTCTTTCTCAAAAGAATCAAGTCCGACAGTCAAATAACATGTGACTTCAAGATTAAGACAAAGTGATAAACACCATAAACATCTTTCCCACACAACATGCACTACAAAGCTTCAACTAGTAAAGTGCAATAAATAAGCTCATCAAAGCTAAACAAGGTACATAAACTAGTTATGTAAAGATAAGGTGGCCAACCTTGATTATAAATCCAAGATCTATAATATAAAACACAAAAATCTCTTTGGTTTTAACAAACTTTATGACCAAAAACAAAAAGCACATATTATGCTAAATGAACAATGCAAAAGCAATGCATGACAGTGCAAAACTAAGCTATAGAGGGTACATAAACAAGAAATATCAATTTCTTAATTAACCCTTGAGTATATGTACAAACTAGTACATACTCACACAAAATCAAAAATAACTTAGCACAAACTATTTAAGTTTCTCCACAATGTCATGCATATTCTAAATCAAGAGAGAGATATCATAACTCATGTAATCCTCAAGAAAAATAAAACAAGACACAAAATAAAATATTTTTGTCTTTTTGAAAATTTTCAATGTTTTTGGATTTTTTTTTAAAACAAAACAATCAAAAAAAAAAACAACCAAAAACTAAAACAAAACATGTCCACAATTAATTGAAAGAATTAAATCAAGGACAAGTTAGCAACACTCACCTTGGAGAATCTTTTCTCACCCATTAGCACGAGTCGGCTTTGTAGGTGAAAATCCATGTGAAGCAGAGTGTATTTGAGAATTACACCAATCTTCTGAGAAAGACTGAAATCCTGCAAATTCCTTTCACAAGCCAACAAGCTCAAATTTTTCAAAAGCATATGAAACAATTTATATGGACTTATGGCAGGAGAAATATCATCACATATCCTAGATTGACATACAGAATGCTTAAATTTCAATTTATGACAATTAGGACGAATGTGACCACGAACACCACAAAAGTGCAAACAGGAACAAATTTAGGAACATCAGTATTCCTAACAGCAAATCTAGTCTCAGATTTTGATTTTTGCCTCAACAAAGAACAATTTGGTCTAATATGACCAACAACACCACAAGGTGACAAGTAGGCACAAAAACAGATTTATTATGCTCTCTAACAGTAGGTTTAGACTTAGGTTAGAAACTTCAGCGTCTACATCAGAACTTTTACCTTTGTCTAACCTAGCAAAATAAGCCTTTTCTTTATTATTCCTCTTGAAAGGAGGGATATAAACTTTCTCAGTTTTAGGCTTAAGAGAAACAGAAACACTTCTGTTATCACATCAGCTTGGTATTAGACAAATTTTCAATTTAGCTTAGCCTCAGCTAACTTTTGTTCCAAACTTTTCATCTTCTCATCTTGAGAGGAAATTTGATTTCTCAAAAATCATTCTTTTTATTAGATCATCTAATCTAACAAGCAATTCCTCTTTTTCAAGATTAGTCAATTTTAACTCTTCTTTGAATTTCTTAGCAATTTTCAAAGATTTAGATAATTCCTTACGAAGAGTTTCAAAAGCATCAAAAAAATCAGCAGAAACAATAGTGTCCTTTTTATTCAAAACATCACACATCAAAATCAGCAGAAGCATGAGCAGAAACATGATCAGAAAGACACTTCAAATTATCCATGAAGCAGGGGTCAAGGATCAGCTCTTAGATCAAAAGATCAAAACAAACAAAGAGCTACCCGCTCTGATACCACTTGATGGTTATTTAGACCCCTTAAACAACCAATTGCGTAGCCTAGATTAATTAGCCAAGTTGTTACTTAGTCAAATTAAGCAATTCTAGGTTAAAGCAATTCAACAATCATATCAAGAATAATAACGCAGCGGAAAATAAATAACACAAGATATGATCACCCAGGAAACCACACGGTAAAAACCTGGGGAGGATTTGACCCACCGATCCTCAAGGCATAACAGAATTCACTATGAAAGAATTGAAGTTCTTACAGAAGGACTACAAGCTCCCCGCTCGACTTCCTAATGCTACCCACCAGTACGAACTTCCTGACACGACCACGCGCAGGCTCCGAATCCACGGACTACTTCTTTCTTGAATTCCTCAATCAGCTACAAGCTCCCCGCTTGCTTTTCTTTTAAGTTCCAATGGTAGCAACCTTGTTGATCATCAAGATATTGACAACCCTAAGTTTATGTGAAGGAAAGCTCCTCAAAGATCTCACAAGAGATTCACATAAACAGCAAATATGAGCAACAAAAGACTTAGAGAGGTTTGGGTACAAAACCCTAATAAAAGGAGGCACAAGAGGCACTCTAATCTCTCTCTCTCAAAAGTCTCAAAAACGTGGCTTAGGGTTTCCTTTATATAGTGGGAGAAGTAGATCTGAAACCCTAATCCTTAATGGGCTTAAGCTGCTGTTTGGGCCGACTTAAAATTCTGCAGATACGATTTTCGATCGATCGAGCCTGTTCTTCGATCGATCGAACCAGGCAGAATATGAAGTCTTCTTCCTGCAGCTTGTATGTTCTTGAATCTTGACTTGAATCACCTTGAGCATTGTCTAATAAAACCTATAGACTCTAAGATCTATATCTAGACAAGTTTGTGTTCACGATTTGCCAATTGTTCTAAACATTTAGAACCTAACACTCATGGCTAGGGATATCCTAGTGGAGGGGACAAAGTGGCGTGTTGGTGATGGTCAGCAAATTGACGTAGCTTTCCACAAATGGCTACTGTACGTTTTTAGACCCCTTAAATACAAACAAATTAAGCTAGTTGTTTAGCCAAGTGATTAACTTAGATAAATTATTCAGATCTAGATTAACACAAGTAAATCATATCATTGAAACAGTGCGAAAAATAAAGAACACAATGATATCATAACGCAGGAAAACCAAACTGGTAAAAAACCTGGGGAGGATTTAACCTAACTATCCTCAAGGTAAAATAGATCTACTATGAAAGAATTGAAGCTTTACAATAGCGACTTAGACCACTAACATCTTATTGCTACCTCGAGTAGAAAACTTACTACCACGACCACGTGACAGTTTCGAGTCCACGAACTACTTCTTTCTTGGATTCACAGCAACCACAAGTACTCCCACTTGTGTTTTTCTTTAAGCACTTTATGCAGTAACTAAAGCGGTCACCAAGCTCTTGACATCAATCTTGAGATTGGAAACCCTAAGTATGTATGAAGGCAAACACCTCTAGATCCCACAAGAGATTCATACACACAGCATAAACAACCACCATAAAACGTGGCTAGGGTTTTTCCTTTTATACTTAAAGCAAAACATAAAACCCTACACGTACGGGCTTGGGCTGAGTTGGAAATTCTGTAAAAAAAACAATCTGCACGAGTTTCGATCGATCGAGTCTAATTTTCAATCGATCGAGCCTTGCAGATTTACATAATAAGTCCAGCAGTACACTCGATTCCAACTTTACACATAAACATACTTTGAGTAGCCCAATTCTAGACTCTAAGTTTTGATCATGGTTTGCCAACATTACACATTGGAGTTCTAATACATTTAGTTCCTAAGTCTTTAGAACTGGCAATCCATGACAAAATACATAATAAAACAAAATGCTCAAAGTTACAAAAACAGCCCATTACAATAAAAATGGCCCAACAAAAATAATTCAACCTAACTACTATCTATTAGTTGCAAGTGTAGATAGCAGCACAACTTAATCAACCTGAATATTTTTGTAACACTTAACAAACACATAAACACATGTGTGGAAAAATAAAAGTAAAACAAAATAAATTATTGATTTCATAACACAAAATAAAAGACATATATCATGAATAACCTCATAAATATAAATCAATAATCAATGTAGTACAATGTGAAACAAGAAACAGAAATAAAACCATAATGTCTCCCCCTATCATTTGTTGACACCCTATTTTGCAACCCGTATTTAACCCCACATGGAGGGAAAAATGGTACTTTCACTTTGAAAATATGCATCTTGACTCTAGCCATTAGATCCTTAATCTCATTTCACCAAAATGATCTTGATGTTGTAACGATCAAATCAACTGGTCATAAGCTCTAATCGGACCACCAGATTGAAAGTTATCATCAAATCAAGTTTTAATGGCTGAGATGCACTATCACAAATTGAGTCCGACTCTATGTGATTATGAACAATTGATTTCAATTGGTTATAAGTGTAATCAATTTAATATCAATGATGTGTCATAATTTGATTGGTTAGGACTACATTTTATGGTCAGGTTGCATACACCTAATTAATTAGATAGTTAAACATTAATTATTCAATGAGTAATTTGTGCAATTATCTTTTAATTAGAGTAAATTTGAGACTAATTAAGTCTGAAATTGGAGTGATTGGAGCCATTTAATGTTAATTGGGAGCTAATTTGGGACCTATTAATGTTAATTGTGCTGAAATCATTTTCTAACAAATGACCTCTGCTCACCATTTCATCGATATCTCTCAGAATATTTTAAATTTGTGAATGAGGTTGATTTCCCCAGAAACTAGACATCCGGAGCTTTAATTTGAGTGCAAGAACGAGGCAATTCCGATCAGAATTGAGTCAGATATGATTTTTCGAAGTTGACCCTACAGGCTGTTACAGCAGCTACGGAAAAACCGAATTTAAGCTTGCTCCCCACTCCTACCAATCTCTCCATTTAATGCACCAGATTTTCCCCAAGGCTAAAATGAAGTCTAGGTTCATGATCCTTGTCAACCCTCATTAAATGACCTTCCATTCATATTCCCTCCACCACTACTATATAAACTCTCCCTCTCCTTTATTCCAAGACACACCAAAACCCTCTTTCTTCTCCTCTCTTGAGTTCTAGGAAGTAGAGTAGTCTTGTCATATCTTGGTCTTCCTGAGACTCAAGGTATTGAGTGAGGCTCACTCTCCCTTGTAACATAGTCTAGAAGACCGGTTTCACCGGGCAAGGTGGGTGCCTAACACCTTCCCACCTTGTAACATAGCCTCCGAACTTAGATCAAGGGTTAGTAGATCAAATGCTTATCCTTGTAATTTTCAATTTCTAGATTGTAACTAGGAAACAAAGCCATGTACTTTATCTTAGATTGTATCTAGGACCAAAGCCATGTAATTTCCTATGTTCAATGTAAATTCAATTTCAAATTAATAAAATGATGAATTTTTCAATTATGGTTTTCTTGTTTATTCCAACAATTAAATAAGTGGCGACTCCATTGTAAAACCCTTAATCTAAAGGGGAAAATATAACTAGTCGAACCTCCATTTGAGAGACAATAACACAACTCCACCCATTCACGTGGATTTGGCTCAACATTCCTAAAAAAGGGGGCCGGTGGTGCGGTCTCTCACTGTGGCGACGCCACTGGGGACATTGAGGGCTAAGCTTCAATTAGGTTATGGTGGTCAACCATGTCATTGTTTGTTTATTGCTTTTTGTATATAATATGTCTAATATGTCATTATTTGAATGTCATGCATCATTTGCTTGAATGAAATTTATTTTATTTGTGTGCTAGCTCGGAAGCCCGGTAGTAATAGCCGTGGATTATGGTCTTCCTGAGACTCACATACCCAACGGTGAACCTACCACCCACCGCGACAAGGATCATCATGGTTATGCCATGGTGGTTCATAGGGGCAAACTGTACCGTTTGGACCAACGCGGCGCTCTTGGCGTCATAAGTTGGGAGGTACGACGTCTTAGCTTGTGGGAACCTTTAACCTACCTTCTACCCATGTTGTAATGACCCTTAGAACCTACCTTTAGGTCGGTCCATGTAAATTGCATTTCATTATGCATTTGTTTGGCCGTTGTTTGAACCATGATGACTCAAGTCCAACGCTTGATCCCGTCATAATTGTTTGAACCTTGTATGCTATGAATGAGCTCAAGCCCAAAGGCTTGTGATTGAACTCTACTTGGTATGGAAACCGAAAATTGTTTCTTGAATCATTCTAAGCCCAATACTTGAGCCCATCAAAGGTGTATACGCATGATCAACATCAAAAGCCAAAAGCTCACAAGATGCATGCATTTCAAGTGCAAGCCCAAGCCATTTCAAGCAAATATCAAAAGATCATAATCAAGGTTCAAGCCTTCCAAGTGCAAGCCCAAGCCATTTCATCATAATCAAGGTTCAAGCCAAGCCTTAAGCATCCTAAATGGACCAAGAAGAAGCAAGTGGCCCAACTTTGCCTCACTCCACATTTGGTTTGCAATATCATCGTTAAGCTTAAAATTTGTTTGTTTATTCCATGTTTCTATGTTTCTTTGAATTCAAAATTTTCATGTAGGATTTAATGAGTTTTGTTCATGTATATATTAAGAAAAAAACAAAAACAAAAAAACAAAAAAAATTCAAAAAAAAATTTCAAGATTTCCAAATCTTTCCCAAAAAAAGAGAAAAATTTTCAAATGAAAAAAGTCCTTAGACTAGGGGCATGAGCCCTTAAGTCATTTAAAAAAAAAAAAAATTTTCTTTGAACTAAGGGCATTGGACTTCCTAGTGATTTTTTTTCAAAAAGACCCAGTTTTTTCTTTCAAAGATTTCAAGATTCTTTAAAGTCGTCTTTTCAAAATGGTACATGAGGATCCCTTGGACAAAACTTTTTCAAAATTAAGATGTTTAAAGGCTTGAACAATCAACTTGTACTAAGAAATGATTGATTTCATTTGATCCGTGTAAACACTTTTGCTGAATTACTTTGAATAAAAGAAGAAATGGTCTTACAAGGCAATCAAAGAAAATCTATCCATCAAAAAATTCAAAAGGCTCATGCATTCATTCCATATTTCTGAAAACCTTTGTGTCTCCAATAGAGCATTCATATTTTTTCTTTTAAGAGGAATTTATTAAAAGAGCTCAAGTCACTGTGCCTACAAGCAAGCATTGCTAGGGATAGGTGGCCGTCTTTGGTAAAATAAGATTATACCTTAATACCTAGAATGATTATTATCCATTGCTAGCCCATTTGAGCCTTTAAACACTTAGCCTCTTTTTCGCATAAACCCACTAAAATCTAAACCTAGGGTGGGAAAATTCAAAGTATGCATGCTTAAATCTCATGTTGAGGAGGAGTCGACCCTGTAGCTTTGAAGGTAATTGATAAAGCTCTCCTAGAAGAGATGAAAGACAAGTAGAGAATTTATTAAGCTAAATGAGCTTTCACTTAATCATGGAAAGAGAAATGAAATTCCATCAACGTGAGAGAAAGCAAAATGTGCGTTAAGTTTGAAGAACCTAAAATTCATCATGCCAAGAAGAGTAGAAGGTTCATCCAAAAAGGAAAAGATTCATCAAATACAGAAAGGTGCAAGTGCATTGAGGCAAGAAAGAAGTCTAGAGAGTGCAACAAAATGACCGAAAATCATTAAGCTAAGAAATACAAGAAGGGAAAAAGGTCCGCAAAAGTTAATTCAATCAAAAGATGAAAGGAAAAAAAAAAAAAAAAAAAAAAAAGGAGAGAGAAAAGAAAGCCCGCTAGGCTGAAAACCCAAAAGGGCAATTTAGGCAAAAGTTAGGGCCAAAGAAAGAAGAAGAAGAAAAGAAAAAATTGGAAAATCCTACCAAGTTGGAAACTTGAAGATGCAACCTAAAAAGAGAAGAATTTTACAAGATGAAAGTCTAGAGGTATGATTCAAAAGGAATAAGCATAAAAACGATTGTTGATACAAGTGACAAATGAAGACTAGTGAGAAGATGACAAAGAAGAAATGGTAAAACTCTTCCAATACTTGATTTTTGAGTAATGCATACTTAGGAGAAATATCATAAGGAATTTTGAGCCTTTTATATCTTTCATTTCATAACCCAAACCCGGCCTACATTACAACCCATGAGTAAAGACCTCCTTGAAGTGTTGCTAGTTGTAGGCACATCTTAAGGTCTAATATTATTTTCTCTTGAATTAAAAAGGAAAAATACTTAAAATTGTCAAACCCCATAAGATGATATGTCCGAAGAAAAAATTTCTCAAATTCTCAAATCCTCAAAAGAACTTCCAAACCTGGAGCACTCTCCTTGTTTGCACCCAACAATGTGATTCATAAATATTATCACATTTCATTTCTTGATTGCCTTTGGAGACTCAATATGACGATGTTCAAAAGGATGAAGCAAATTTGATTATATGAGTTTAATCATCTTGATTCTTCCTAATCAAAGAGATTTGTTTGGTTCTCAAACACTATGATTTTCTAAAATGGTTGCTCAAAGGATCACATCTTGTTCCAAAAAAAAGGAAATTTGTTTTTTCAAAAAAAAAAAAAAAAAAATCATTCTTTTTCAAAATCTAGTTCTCTTGAACTACGTCTTGACATGATCCTCTATGAGAGAGCTACGTAGGTAGCCTTTCAGAGGCCGGTCCTAATCACCCAAACAACCTTGGAGAACAAAGTTAAAAAAATGTGACAAAATTGTTTGAGTGCATGTTAGGTTAAGCCCATTTGTTTGCAAGCATGTTTAAACTTGGAGCATTGACCTATTTATATTGTGTGCGAATTTTCATGATAATTGGTTTCTAACTAGCTAGAGAAAGAAAGCTTTTTTTGCAAAAACCAAGGATGGCGGACCATGATCTTCTTTCATGTTCCTCAATGGTCACAACATCAAATGAATTTAGCTTTAATCCAAGCAAGGAATATGCCCCAAACTAGGGGGATTGGCTAAGTACTTCCAATTTCTTGTAATGAATGACTTCCATTGCTGATTGAAACTTGCTTTTTTACAGGAATCAAAGTGAAGGATCCTTGATCTCATTCAACACAAGTTATCTCAGATATGCACCCTCATATAGCCAGATAATAGCATGACCTATACCATGTAGGATAGACAATAGCTCTCCTATACACTGTAGGATCGACAACAACTCTCCTACCTTCAAGGGATCAACCTTAGTTCTCCCAAAACCCATAGGATCGACCTTAGCTCTCCTATACACTGTAGGATCGACAGTAGCTCTCCTACTTTCAAGGGATCGATCTTAGTTCTCCTTAAACCCATAGGATTGGCCTTAGCTCTCTTATACATTGTAGGATCGACAACAGCTCTCCTACCTTCAAGGGATCGACCTTAGTTCTCCCGAAACTCATAGGATCGACCTTAGTTCTCCTAGACATTGTAGGATCGACAATAGCTCTCCTACATTTAAGGGATTGACCTTAGTTCTCCTAAAACCCATAGGATCGACCTTAGTTCTCCTATACACTGAAGGATTGACAGTAGCTCTCCTACCTTTAAGGGATCGACCTTAGTTCTCCCGAAACTCATAGGATCGACCTTAGTTCTCCTATACACTGTAGGATCGACAGTAACTCTCCTACTTTCAAGGGATCGACCTTAATTCTCCCTTAACCCATAGGATTGACCTTAGCTCTCCTATACACTGTAGGATCGACAGTAACTCTCCTACTTTTAAGAGATCGACCTTAATTCTCCCTTAACTCATAGGATTGACCTTAGCTCTCCTATACACTGTAGGATCGACAACAGCTCTCCTACCTTCAAGGGATCGACCTTAGTTCTCCCTTAACCCATAAGATTAACCTTAGCTCTCCTATACACTGTAGGATCGACAACAGCTCTCCTACCTTTAAGGGATCGACCTTAGTTCTCCCGAAACCCATATGATCTACCTTAGCTATCCTATACACTGTGGGATTGACAGTAGCTCTCCTACCTCCAAAGGATTAACCTTAGTTCTCCCGAAACCCATAGGATCAGCTTTAGTTCTCCTATACATTGTAGGATTGACAGTAGCTCTCCTACCTTCAAGGGATCGACCTTAGTTCTCCCAAAATCCATAGGATCTACAGCAGCTCTCTTATATTTCCAAACCAAAAAGGTGATGGCCACACAAAAAAAGCAAGCCTAACATTAAAGTATTCATCTTGGAACTCATTCAAGCATTGCAACATGCCCCAAACTACGAACATTGGCTAGGTATGTCAAATTTCTTTCAATGAATAACTCTGTTACTAATTGAAAATATTTATTTTGCAGGTACTAAGGTAAAAGGCCCACAAACATTGGCATGAATAATGCCTCTCAATTTCAATGGACCTCTGAGAAGCACGTCTAAAATCAAACCATCGAACCTCTGGGAAGCACGTCCAAATTCAATTCCATCGGACCTCTGGGAAGTACGTCCAAAATTCAAATCCATTGGACCTTTGGGAAGCATGTCCAAATTCAAATCCATCAGAACTCCGGGAAGCATGTCCAAACTTTAAACCATCGGACCTCTGGGAAGCACATCCAAATTCAATTTCAATGGACCTCTGGGAAGCACGTCCAAAATCCAATTCCATTGGACCTCTGGGAAGCACATCCAAACTTTAAACCATCAGACCTCTGGAAAGCACGTCCAAATTCAAATCCATTGAACCTCTGGGAAGCACATCCAAATTCAATTCCTTCGGACCACTGGAAAGCATGTCCAAAATTCGAGATCACAACTGAAATCCTAATTTTGTCGTAACCACTGGTAAGCATGTCTTGTACTCATTTTTTTTCACAAAAAAAAGGCAAAAAAAAAAAAAAAAAAAATGCTGCATGTATGAACTATGTTTAGACTTGATCCTCTCACTAAGAGGTACGTAGGCAATCTCCCCGGAGATTTGGTCCATATTTTGATCCGCAACATGACCATCTACATTTTTATCTACATGCATCATACATTCACTATGGTTAAATACTGATTGCAAAGTGAGGTGTCTCTTTCATACATTGACATTCGCTTTTCAAGCTCTGCCAATGAGGGGCATTCTGTTGACACCCCATTTTGCAACCCACATTTAACCTCACATGGAGGGTAAAATTGTACTTTCACCTTGAAAATATGCATCTTGACTTTAGCCTTTAGATCCTTAATCTCATTTCACCAAAATGATCTTGATGTTGTAACGATCAAATCGACTGGTTATAAGCTCTAATCGGACCACCAGATTGAAAGTTATCATCAAATCAAGTTTTAATGGCTAAGATGCATTATCACAAATTGAGTCCGACTATATGTGATTATGAACAATTGATTTCAATTGGTTATAAGTGTAATCAATTGGAGATCAATGATGTGTCATAATTTAATTGGTTAGGACTACATTTTATGGTGAGGTTGCATACATCTAATTAATTAGATAGTTAAATATTAATTATTCAATGAGTAATTTGTGCAATTATCTTTTAATTAGAGTAAATTTGAGACTAATTAAGTCTGAAATTAGAGTGATTGGAGCCATTTAATGTTAATTGGGAGCTAATTTGGGACCTATTAATGTTAATTGTGCTGAAATCATTTTCTAACAAATGACCTCTGCTCACCATTTCATCGATATCTCTCAGAATATTTTAAATTTGTGAATGAGGTTGATTTCCCCAGAAACTAGACATCCGGAGCTTTAATTTGAGTGCAAGAACGAGGCAATTCCGATCAGAATTGAGTCAGATATGATTTTTCGAAGTTGACCCTACAGGCTGTTACAGCAGCTACGGAAAAACCGAATTTAAGCTTGCTCCCCACTCCTACCAATCTCTCCATTTAATGCACCAGATTTTCCCCAAGGCTAAAATGAAGTCTAGGTTCATGATCCTTGTCAACCCTCATTAAATGACCTTCCATTCATATTCCCTCCACCACTACTATATAAACTCTCCCTCTCCTTTATTCCAAGACACACCAAAACCCTCTTTCTTCTCCTCTCTTGAGTTCTAGGAAGTAGAGTAGTCTTGTCATATCTTGGTCTTCCTGAGACTCAAGGTATTGAGTGAGGCTCACTCTCCCTCTCCTGACTCTTCTTTTCCTCCACCCTTAGGATCTCCCTCAATAGTCTCTTCCCCCACCATATGGATCTTGCATGAAGGTATAATCCATTTCCCTAATTGTTTTTTGTGTTGTCACGATGAAAGTTTAAGATTAAAGCATGATAATAATTATTTAAATTCCTTTGAATATGTTTGAATGTGCTTAATTGTTCTTATATGTTCTTCACATGTTCTTGGTTGTTCATCACATGTTCATGCAAAACACTAGTTTTGATCTTAAATCCACATCAAAAATATGAAAAACATGTTTGTTTCATAATTCTTTCAAGTCCTTGAATCTAGGATGTCACCATACACACACATTCACTAGAATTTATTTTTCAATCCAAATGCAATGCTTAATAAATTGAATTAGGGTTTATCACATGCACACACATTAAATTCAACATGCAAATTGATTGATAACATATTAGACGATATGATATGATTGTTGGCCACCATAGTCTAGAAGACCGGTTTCACCAGGCAAGGTGGGTGCCTAACACCTTCCCACCTTGTAACATAGCCTCCGAACTTAGATCAAGGGTTAGTAGATCAAATGCTTATCCTTGTAATTTTCAATTTCTAGATTGTAACTAGGAAACAAAGCCATGTACTTTATCTTAGATTGTATCTAGGACCAAAGCCATGTAATTTCCTATGTTCAATGTAAATTCAATTTCAAATTAAAAATGATGAATTTTTCAATTATGGTTTTCTTGTTTATTCCAACAATTAAATAAGTGGCGACTCCATTGTAAAACCCTTAATCTAAAGGGGAAAATATAACTAGTCGAACCTCCATTTTGAGAGGCAATAACACGACTCCACCCATTCACATGGGTTTGGCCCAACATTCCTAAAAAAGGGGGCCGGGGGCATAGTCTCTCACACATATACAACTCATAAAAGAATGAAGACATCAAAATAAATATCATCATGAGCCAAAAAATAAGTACAAAGTGAAGCACCTAGATACAATCTTAAGCTCCAAAACTCCACAAAAAAAAAAAAAAAAAAAAAAATCTCCCCCTATCTCCATATCTCCATCCATGTGTACTCCCCTTTTTTGTGATGAATTGCCAAAGGGAAATCAAGACTCATCATCAAAAGGAGATGGCAGAAGTGACCGTCTAAAACTCACCAGCACTGCACGCAAAGCCTGAAGCTCTGTGAGAATATCCACCAAAAGCTGACTATGAGCCGCCTGTACAGTCATGACAGTGTCCAACATACGACGAATGCTAGAATCATCCGAAGTAGGTGGAGGAGCAATAGCAACAATCGGATCAACATATGTACCAGCAGCCGGATCACCTGTAGAAGGAGGAGGAGGAGGTGTAACACCAAAAGAAGAATCAACTCTAGGGCATTTAGAGCTAGCTCGCATCTGAGCAAATCTTTGCCTAAGGAAGGTGACACCTATGGGAGCTATAATATGTACGGGCTCAGAAGTAAGAAACTCATCTAAACCTAAATGCAACAAAATCCGATGAATAAAAACCAGAAAGAAAAGAGCATGAGCAGAAGAACTACTCCTATGAACCTCAATCAATGATCAAATGAAAAGATAAGGAAAACTCATAGGAGCATCTGTGACAAGAGCATACAAAAATGCACATCTCTCGATAGGAATAGTATGCAAATGAGAGATGGGCCAGATAGAATGGCAAGAAATCTGGAAAAACAAATAATGAATCTCGGTCAACTCATGAGAAGTGATCCGAGAATCAGTACCCCACTGGATGGAAGTACCAGTCAGATATGACATAATGTCATCTAGGGGAGGAGACTCATCATAAGGATAGACGGGATGCTGGACCTTAGGCACCCCAAGAGCAGAGGCCACTACCGTAGGAGTAATGATATACTCTTCACCCCTTATCCAACTCTTCACAAATTGAGTGTTGGAATCATTGGAGTGGATAGAGAGGTTCGAATAGAACTCTTTGATCAAGGTAGCCGAAGGAGGATGGTCTACATCCATCAAAGGCAACTAGCCTCTACGCTCAAAATTTCTCCTGATCTCCGAGTCAAGCTCATCTAAAACAACCTTTCACTCAATCCACACAGTTCTAAGAATGTTCAGCTTCTCATAAGTTTCCTAGTTTTTCTCACTAAGAAACCTCTCACTATCAAAGGATGGAGTAGAAAAAGAGGTGGATGTCCTATGGGCTCTAGTCTTCCTAACCATGATACTAAAGATTAGAAAGAATAGACAGAAAAGAAACAAAAGACAAAAGACACAAAAAACAAGAAAAACCCAAAGGTAGACTGCATCAGACATGGTTTGAGCACAAAAAAAATCTATATGATGCATGAATAGAATAACCACATGATGCATACTCTAATGCATTGAGAATGGTCCAATTATACTTTAAAAACACAGAATTGGCTTGAACATAGAGTTTTAGAACAAAAATCCAAACTTTGAAAAAACCAATTTCACAAAACCAACAAATTGATCAATTTATCATTACACAAGTTAGATAACAATATCTAATGACATAATTAATCAATTACACAAGCCAATTTCATCAAATTAATCTCAATTGAACTAAATCCCCAATTCGGTGAGTTTCAAGCCCTAGAATTTTCAATTCTTCCCAATTCATCAAATTGATCAAATTAAACCATGAAGAACATGTTAATATCATACAACAACAAAAATGCATTGATCAATTTTGAAAGAAGTCATTGAAAACATCAAAAACCCCAAATTCCACTAAGTCCAAAAATAACACCTAAAATGCATGAAATATGTGAATAAATAGAAAAAGAAGGGGTAAAAGGGACATACTGGCACTTGAAGACAAAATCCTTTGAGAAAAACTAGGAAGAAAACGACAAAAAGTTGTTTGAGGTGGATCAGTAGAAGAGAGAGAGCCAAAAAGCTTTTTGAAAAGATTTGAAATAGTGAAGAACACATGAAAAGCTTATGTTTTAAAAAACTCTCTGAACAAGTTTTGATTAGTCGAAGAATAGGTTCGATCAATCGAAAATTAATTTCGAACAATCCAGCACCAATTGAGCCAGGCATATTAAAACCAATATTTGAATCGCAATTTTGATCAGTTGAGCAACAAGTTCGATCAATCGAAATTTTGGAAAAATCAAAATTTGAAAAACAGAGCATTTTTTATGTAAAAACTTCTCAAAGCACAATATTTATGAATAAAATGCATGAGTATGAGATGAAAAGTTTTCCAAAAACCCTTGAATTTAACCCAGATCTTCCAAAAACAAGATTTTCAATCAATTTGTCCTCAAATCTCAAACTTTAAACACATTTTGCATTGAGATCAAGTAACTTTTAATCTTGGATGATCACAACAAGATCACACACAATATAATGTACCAAGTTTAACAAAGAGTAACTTGTGTAGTATGTGCAACTAGCTAGAACATGAGATACATATGAGGTGATAAGTAAATAGTGATCAATCGAACTTTCTACAAAATTCATTACATAAGTTTGAAAGAGACTATCACCTAAAGAGTTACATCATATAACTCTCACATCTCCTAAAATAAAAGCTTGCAATAATGTAAGTTTCTTAATTTGCCTCATAATGTACACATCAATTTTATTTGATTTGAAACTTATTAAAATAGCCAAGATAATGTACACACCAATTTTATTCGATTGTGAAGTTATTATAGCCCAATAATGCACACACCAATTTTAGCATTTAATCCAAGGCTACACCTTATGTTCTTTTTGTGCATGTACTACACTTTCTTGAGCACAAAATCTTATGATATGCACTAAGGTGTTCATGATTGGCTAGTAAACAGTGGTGAGATGGTTATTTATGCCTTTCTCATTAAGTTCAAGTCCAACAATCAAAAGCATGTGACTTCAAGATCATGTGATCAAAAATTATAAACAACTCTCACACAACATGCACTAAAAAGCTCAAACTAGTAAAGTGCAATAAAATAAGCTCATCCAAGCTAAACAAGGTACATAAACATGTTATGTAAAGATAATATGGCCAACCTTAATTTCAAATCCAAGAAAAATTAATGCAAAACATATTTTCTTCCCTTTTCCTCATTTTTTTTAATTTATTTTTTATTTTTGAAAAGAATAACAAAAATAACCTAGCATGAAATGCATGAATGCTATGCAATGCAAATCCTAGGAAAAAAAAAAAAAAAAAAAAAAAAAAACAACAAACAACAACAACAAAAAGGAATGGTCACAAAGAGTAGAGAGATGAAGCACAATGACCATGTTAGAAAGACTCAATTAGATTAGATATCAAAATTTTTT